>JACBWW010000035.1:1415449-1545732 GCA_020086605.1 Lanius collurio | reverse complement strand
CGTATCCCATTGTGCAGACTCTTCCCTTCCCTTCCCTTCCCTTCCCTTTCCCCTTCCCTTTCCCCTTTCCTTTCCTTTCCCCTTTCCTTTCCCCTTTGTATGCACATTTTCTTTCTCCATCAACCCTTGGCCTTAAAGCATGAAATCAGAGGTCTCTGGATCTGCTACACCATGAAATTATTTAGTGAATATAATGTTTATTCAAGATTCTTGATTCACTCAACCCACTCTCTAAAGGAATCTCTCCCAACATGCCCCCCAGTACTTAGCTATGAAAATTACATTCCCTTCCCCATGACTTTGTCAGTGCATGGAACATCACAGCCTGCTTCAAAATGCTGCGCTGTACTTAATGGTATTTTATGACACATTTTTCAAATCAAATTTAAAAGCATAACTGAGTGGAATTAAATTAATGCCGTCTGGTAATGTCAGCAGCACTGGAGCTGCACATGGCTGGCTTAGCTTCTAAACCTCTGGCAGCTTCCTGGGACTTATTTCTGACTACAGGGTAAAAGGGAATGTGATGATGGGAATTGTTTTTTTAGATTTTGTCTATGGAAGGGAGTGTGTGGGAGTAAATAGATGGCAGCTGAGGTCTGGGTAGTTTCCTAAATTTAGATGGAGGTATGTTCCTGGGTGAGGAGGGAATGGAAATTTAGGGTATGCATCCATGTGAGTTTTGGATGCATGTACAGGAGCTCTGACAATATCCCTGCATTACCCAGTCAGACCTTACTGGGTCTGGTTTTGGGGTGGTTCCATTTTCCCCTCACACCTGCTCAGGTGGGTTGATGAAATACATCCCAGCAACCAAAGTACCAATTGTGATAGTGGTTTAAATGGCAAATTGTTGCCTCACTGAGCAGAATGCACAGTTTGTGCCTGTGTATATCTTGTCTTTGTGGAGTCAGGAGAGCCTCCAGGCAGCCTTGGAGCTGCAAAACTGAATACAACAGCACTAATGTAGGATGAAGGAAGAGTGTGTGCGTCTGCTGGTGTGTGCAGGGCCATGGACACGTGCCCCCTGATGCATTTTGTGTCCACAGATGTCATAGTGCTTATTCTAATAACACAGAGCTAACAAAGATCTGTTTGAGATGGAATCTGCCTCACTGGTGTACATATTTTTCCCTTTTTCACTTTCTGATTTAAAAGCGGCAATTCCAGCTTTTTCCTTCTCTGCATTGTGAAAACATCTCATAGTCATTTTAGCCAAAATAGATCACGCTTTCTCCAAAACCACACAGCACAGAATGTACTTCATCAGTACCCAGAAACATTTTTTTATTCCTCAATGACTTTACATTTCCTCACCCCATTCAAAGCTGTGTACTTGAACACATCGATTGTCTGGACCTCTTTGCCTTCCACACAGGCAACACTCAAAATGTTCCTTTCAGAGAAGAGGGAGAACATTCCTACTGACAGTGCTGCATTAGAATTGCACAGACCCAGGTGGCATCCAAATGAGCTCTGCTGGAGTGTTCCAGTCTCCTCTGGAACATTCAAGTCACTGTTGAGCTCGGGTTCACATTGTGGGGGAGGATGGACTCTGTGCCTCCTGATTAAATTGATGTGGGGGCCAACTGCCACTCAGCCCCCAGGGCAAAACGGAGCTTGTCTGAAGTGATCCTTCATGAAACATAAATAAAATGCTGCCCACAGCTTGCCCTGTCCCTGGAAGGGTCCCAGGTCAGGTTGGACAGGGCTTGGAGCAGCCTGGGACAGTGGAAGGTGTCCCTGCCCATGGCAGGGGGGTGGATGGGATGAACTTTAAGATCCCTTCCAACCCAAACCATTCTGGGATTCAGTGATCTTCTCTAAAGGGAGGATTGTACATTTTATAGCCTTCAACGTGAAAAGCAAACAAAGAAAAGAGATGCTAAGGCCCAGTGGTCATTTTATCCCAGAATCCCAGAATGGTTTGGGCTGGAAGGGGCCTTAAAGCCAATGTTCCAAACCCCTGCCATGGACAGGGGCACCACAAGCCAATCACCTTCTCCCACAAAAGTGCTTATAGTGGTGACCTCACCACCTCAATGCCAGGGAGATGTTCCCATTCCTCCACTTGTACTACAGGCTTTGGTGTCTTCTGGACACTTCTGTGGTGAGAACACTTTGAGGGCAGATAATGCATTTGTACTGGTATATAAAACACCAGAGATATTTATGCTGCTTTATAAATAATAAAACTCTCTTGGATTTACTTGGAGATGCAGGAGTACAGAACGAGGGGAGTGTAATAAGTCAGGAAAACAAAACCAAAACAAACAGAAACAAATAAACAAACAAAAAAATCCAAACAAAACCAAACCCCAAAGGTCAATGAAAACTGATACCAAGCTTTCCTAAGCACGACAGATAATGATGAAACCAGAGGAATTCTGAGATCTCTGAGATTCAAAAAGAGAAGAAAAAAAGACTTTTTGAAGCTCCATTGCTCATTTTCTGTACCCTATGCAATTTTATTTCCAAAGATTTTTATTTTTTCTGGGTACCTTCCCTAAGGCTGGTTTGTGCATGGAATTTACCTGGGATTTCCAAAGGAACTTGTACGGCTGGGAGTATTCTAGAATTTCCCAATTTTTTAAAATGTTGAAGTAATATGGCTGCACAAAGATATTTTCCCTTTTTTTTTTTCTCAGATCTTGAACTCAACACAAGGTTGAAGCGGAATTTCATAAACTGCTCTTAATGCACAGGGATTTAAACCACTGGAATTAGGTATTCCAGGCAGAGGGACACTCAATTCCTTAATTTAAACATCTAGGTGTTCAACATCTGAGGCTGATGTGGTCACACCAGGCTTCCTCTGCAGCCAGCAGCAAGAGGCTCCCAGGGAAGACGCCTCATTTCCTTCTCCAGAACAGGCTCTAATCTGGGTCAGCTCAATCCTCTCGGGGGACACCCCACAGCCCCAGCCTGAAGAGAGATTGGGGTGATTATCCCAGCCCTCTCATTGCTCCAGTTCTGAAGGGAAGGGAGATGAATCCCAGCCTTGGCAGCCATTACATCCCTCTGGGTTAGGGTGCTTAAAAATGTCTCTCCTCTTTGCCAGCTTGAAAGCCTCCATCGCTCTCACCAAGAGACAATTTCATGCTCTTAAACAAAGTACTAAGGCATGAAAGCACAATTCCAGTCTGTTCTTTCTGTAGGGCTGCTTAAAGAAAAGGGCCATGTGATGTGCATTGGATTGAACTGAGACATTGGTATCTGGGAAATGTTCCAGTAGGCTGAGCAACAGGGCTCTGCTCAGTGCCAGCATGAAACGGTACAATTTTCATGGAGATGCATCCATTTACACCTGGTCTGCATTTGGCATGGGGAGAAGAGAAATTGCCCCTTGATCAGGGCATCTTTGACATATTGAGTTATTTCTCTTGTGAGTAATGGAGTAAAGATGAGCACACCTTTGATATGTTAGAGTGGCTCCCCATAAATATTAAAGTGAAAGGAGACTTCACAGACTTATGGGATGGAAGCACCTGCAATTCATCTCCACAGACTGTGCCGAGGCTGAGGTGCCTGCCAGCTGCTGCCTTCCCAGAGGGGTCATTAATAGCTCTCTCTGGGCTTTTCCTGCTTGCTTTTCTGCTTTTGCAAGGTCTTCATGGATGGAAGGAAAACTTTGCCTTGCTCAGCCTCAATTTTCAAGGTCTCTGAGCTCTCAGAGCTCTCTCTGCTGTGTCTGGGGAGAGTGTGAAATCATCGTCGCTGGAGGCTTTTAAAAACAGACCAGACAAGTTCACGTCTTCAAAAGCATTGATCTTCCTGACCCTACTGGAAAGCAAAAGGGTTGACTAGAGGTCATTCAGGAACTTTCTCACTTCTGTTTACTGCATTTGCTCCCACATGGCACACTCTCTAAAGAACTATTTCTCAGCCTGTGGTCTGCACAGCACCTGGACACGTTGCATGAACTTGTGGCAAAAAGCAATTGAACTGAGAAATGAAAATGCACTTCCATGTGTTATCAACAAGCAAAATGAGGAGGAAAAAAAATTAACAAGGCTCAGAGGTTTGGCCTTATTTCTGTGTGGCTGTACATGAAAATTGTGACACAAGTTCCATTATTCTGTTTTGTTAAAAAACAAAAAAAGTTTAGTAATTTTCCATTTGAAAAGAGAAACAGTGTCCTAAAGGCTATCAAACGGATTAATAGCACAAAGCCTGAGAGGTGGCAAATCCCAAAAAGAAGTTCAGTGAGTTTCCTGTTATTAATCACCAAATCATTGCAAGAGCACCAGAAGAGCCTGGTACCCCCAGTCTCTCCTTTCCATGTTTTATTCTTGTCTCTTTTCTACTGCAGTTTGCAGGGTGATGCATCAAATAATCCCAAAGGAGGAAAACTGATCTTGACAGGGTTTGCTGGTATCATCTGAGGTAATTTTGTTCCTCTTCCCAACCCATTCTCTTGCTGATTTCTTGCCAGGCTGTTCACACACCAAAGATTTCTGCTGCCCCCCCGAAGAGAGGAGCAGGGGATGCTCATCCAGCTGTTAGATGTTCCTTCAGCACAGTCTGGAAGTCAGTAAGTCACCATCAGCTGTTTACTGGGAACCCAGTGGTGCTGCCCAACTCCTCCCTGGAACAGAGTGAGGGAGCCCCACACACCAACGTGCTCCATTCTCTGCTGGCTCAACATTCCGAGTGCATTTCTGTGTCACAGGCTGGGCTTTTTCAAAGGTCTTTGCTGAAAGGAGTGACTTTAACATCACAGGGTTGTTAGCTGACAGGTTGTTGTTAGATAACTGGAAAATATGTTTCCTCTTGCTAGGAACAGCACTTGTCTCTTGATTTTCCTGGATGGTTTTGCATTGCTACCTGTCCTGAAAGATATAAAGAAGTCACTAAAGAGCTGAACAAGAAAAGTTAAATGAGCAGAACTATAACTTTACCCCATTGGAATTAGCTTCAAAATCCTTGGATCAGTCAGCTTCAAAACAGTTGGATCAGCACTGGCTCTAATTGCATCTGCTGTTTTGGTTTCTTTATTTATTGTGTTGCTGTGAAGAGGGGCTTGAAGAAAAGAGAGTTGTGGTAAATCAAACAGGCAACTACATGTGTCAGGGAAGTGTGTGTCAGCTTGGGACCTATCACCTGACAGATACAATGGGAAAACCAGAAAAGGTTTCCTCCTGTGCCAAGATGGGCAAATCATCAGAGTTTTAGCAAAGAAATAGGCTCATGAGTCTCCCTTCCTTTCTTCTTCAGCCTGTATGCACTTTTGCCACCCTGGATAGCACCATAAAGGATAAGTGCCAAAATTTGGGACTCAAGGATTCTTGAAAGAAAACACTTGTAGGGTTCAACATCTTCTGCCCTGGGCACAGAACAGGTGAACTGTACAATAACAACAGAGAGGTAGAAATTGAAGAAGGGTCTGAAATCAAGCCAAAAGACCCCTGAAAGAAAGGTATGCATGGCAACCTGGTAATACTGGGATTTAAATGGCATATGGGGTGCAATACCTAAATATTTCTTAGTATGAACTGCATATCAAGGGTATGGAAAGGAGACACATCTCTAGAGTGACCCTTCTTTCTACCACTGATTTTTTTGTTGCTTATGTCAACCAGTTGGTAGGAAAGAAACAAGCTTTGTTCTTTCCATGGCTCTGACCAGCATGAACCCGAGGGTGCTGCTCTTCCTCTAGGGACAACACAGGGAAGTAACTTCCCTCATCCATCTGGCAGCAGCTTTCCAGGATCCATATTACCCTCAGCAGTGTTCACAGCTGACCACAGGACGTTCTCTGTGGCTGAGCTGTAGTCAGGGGTCACTGTGCTCCAGAGCCAGGCAGCTCCAGGAGCTCCCATCGTGGGGAGCCAAGGCTCATGTGCAGAAACCTCTTCCAGCTGTAATTGCTGCATGGATGCAAAGCCCTGTGCAGAGTCACTGAGCTGTTCTCTCCTTGCAGCATGAATGCCCTGCCCTTCCCCCAAAGTGGTATCATTTAAGTCTTGTCTGCACCTCAATAGAATTATAAATGTTCTTTTATTCCTGCCTTTGGTATTGTCAGACACAAACCTCTGCCTGCTGCAGAGACAGCCTGACCATGGCCCCTGCAGCCTTGGCAACAGCCAGCTGGAAGTGCACCTCTGCTCAGGCCAGGGATGAAGCTTGAGAAAACCCAGTTGTTTCAGAATCACAGAAGGGTTTGAGGTGGAAAAGACTTGAAAGATCCCATCCCACCCCCTGCCATGGGCAGGGACACCTTCCACTATCACAGGTTGCTCCAAACCCCATCAGGTCTGGCCTTGGGCACTCCCAGGGATGGGGCAGCCACAGCTTCTCTGGGCACCCTGTGCCAGGGCAGTTCCAGTTTCCTCATTATTCTTCCAGATTTTCACCTGTAAGAGAGAAACCAACTCAGCCTCTTTCTCAGGAATGTGATTTCAGGTTTTAATGCAAGACCTGGATGCTCCAGGCTGATTCCTGGCTGTTCTAAGCCACTGAGCCAGTTTACATCCAGTTCAGGTGCCTCTGTTTTGTTAAATCAAAATAATTCCTTAGGAAATAAAAACTAGGTTTCAACATCTGTAGCAAACAGAGTGTATGCATACATGTCACATCTGCACCTGTGCAAATGCCAATTAACCCTTATAATTAGCCACAATTTTTCTCATTACCATTAAGATGAGAATCAAAAGCAGGATTTTCTTCCACATTTTTCCTTCTTTCTTTCAGATCATGATCCTCCTATCCCTATGGTGGATTGTGGGATGTGTGTAATTGGCCATGTTAGGCCAATCTTAAGGAAAATTATAGACTCAAACTAAACCCTCACAATCAAATTCCCAAGACCTCAGCACCTGAAGTACTGATTTGATTTTCAGAGGAGTTTCTTTCTTATTTAACCACCCAAAAGAAGGGGTAAATTTGTGACATTTCTCTGCCTCTAGCAGTTTTACAGGGATGCAGATTGTTAAGGGGAATGAATGTATCAAAAATGGAGGATTTTGGAGAAAATTTGAGAGCCTTCAACTCTTCTGAAAATGGTGACAGAATGTGGCTATTTCATCACTGCATGAGGCTCTCCTGCCCTACTTCATGGTTTGTAATAACTAGATATTATCTGACAAGCACCAATACCCCCCCACCATTATTTATCATTATTCATTAATCACACCTCAGTAATCACCTACATTATTTATTATTATTCATTACCTTTTGAATAAATAATAACCATGGCAGGGATTACCATTGTGAGGAGCATAAGGAAAGACAGGATATTCACGTGTGAAGTACCAGACTCCCACAGACTTTATTTATGAAGAAGTCTGCTGTGGGTAGGAAGAGTAGGAAGAATATTGTAGCTACTATGGTTTAAGTGAGGAAAGGCTTGTGAGAGGTATTACTTCTCATTATTCCAAATTATATAATTGAGGGGAAGAAAAAAAAAATAGAGCCAGACAAGATTTCAGACACTGAACTCGTTTTCAAAATTGAAATAGGAGCAGCAAAATTTTACTTTTGGATGCTATTATTTTATCATTGGATTGATAGGAATGGATTAGCATACATTGGTTGTTAATGTATGTACTTACAACTCCTCTGAGCACAATTTACTTTTTCCTTAAATCTATTTCAGTATTGTATGAAGCTGCATCGATTTTGATGGAGCTTCTGGCAGAGATTTATCTCCAGGATGGCTTTCTGATCACTTCCAAAGACAGAGATTGTGATCCCAATTGAAATGGAAGTCACTTCTCAGCTTAAAGAAATGTAACATCCCTCATCTAGATGTCCATCAACAGAAAGCTTATTAAAGCATTCTTTAAAGTACCCAGTAACAGATAATTCATGGCTGTCCTTTCCAGCTGATTTAAGAGCTAAAATTTCTTACTTAGTACAGATCTCCTTTCCTGCTGGGAATTAAACCTCAGAGTTATTGTCTTACACCCTCAGAACCCACGGAGATGTCCTGCAGCTCATCACCAAACTGCACTGTGGCCTCCTTCAGCCTTTTCTTATTAAGGTTTAACTACTTCAGCTTTTCTCACAGGTCCTGTTTCCTGGAACTTCTCCCCTTCCTGCTGCCATCTGAGTGAATCTCTGCAGTTTGTGCACAGCACAAAATGGGTGCCCCAAGGCCTCCCTCTCCAGCTGAAGCCTCCCCAGCCCCAGCTCAGCAGGATGTAGGACCTGCCTGGTGTTGCCTTCCAGGGGAGACTTTCCTGTCCCCACTGTTAATTCCTATTCATCCTGGGAAGCATCACAACCCCGCAGCCTTTGCCACAGTGCTCCCACCCGGGCCTTTCTCTCCCTTCCATGGACACAGCTGTGGTTTCTCCTTCCTGAGGAGTCATTTGCACCATTGTCCTATTGAATTTCATTTGTTGATTTCCTGCTGCTCCTCTGATGAATCAGAATCATTTTAAATTCCAGTCCTGTCTCCCAAACTGCTCACAGTCCCTTCCAGCAAAGTGTCATTTGTAAATTTTATAGATGTGCACCTCAGTACATCATCCACATAGATAATGAAAATATTGAAGTAGTGTGGGACTCCAATCCTAATGTTCTTCCAGTTTAGAGGAGAACTATTCATGTGTGACTCCTCAGCCAATTGAGGACCCATCCTGATTCAGAACTTCCCCTAGATCATAATTTCCTTGTTTGCCTCTAAGAAAATGCAGTGGGATGACATTAAAATCAAGATACATCACAACTGCTGCATCCTCCTAAACCACTATGGCAGGTGGCTCTAATAAAGAATAAAATTAGATTGATATGACAGAAACTGTTTTTGCAAGTCCATGTTGACTGCACCTTTTATTTTTATTATCCTCCAGGTGGTTATAAATTAATTAATAATTTAATATATTATTTTTCTGGGTTAAAATGACTGCTCTATAGCTCCCTGGGGCCATCTCTCACCTTTCCAAATATAGGAACCATGTTTGTCCTTCTCTGGTCCTCATATAATTCCCACAAACCATTATTTCCTATCAGACATCCAGGAACCAATTTTAATTGCATATGGCATAAAAATTAGGATTTGCAGAATTAGTTTCTTCAAGTCTGGCAGGTGCATAGTTCACCTCTTCCATGTTTTCATCCATCTGCATCTGTTGCTGTATGTGCTGCAGGTTGCCATTCCTTTATGCTGAGTTTCTTATATGATTCTTCATATAAATCACATCAGGTTAAAAAACCTTTGCAAAAAACACCTCACAGTCATCTGCCTGCCCGTTCTGGAGTCTCCTAAACTTTTTGCTGTTATACCACAATTAATATGCACAGGAAAACAATAGTAAAAATTAAAGAGTAGAATTATAAGTTCCATAAACAGCCCCTGCTGGAGTCAGGGGGGGTTGTTTCCCTCACACTGCATATTTGGGAGGACAGGGAACACCCTTTGATCCTCCTCACACAAAATCCAGGGCCACTTGGAGTCACCTCTCCTGGAGCTGGCAGAAAGGCCTTTCCCCATCCCTTTGGCACATGTTGGTCCATGCCTCTTTTACCTGGAAGGCAAATGAGGCTCAAATAAAACATTTTGAATCTTCCTTACCCCACATTTGGCACTAATGAGCTGATGAGTGAAATTTGCAGCTGAAGATGTGTTTGCCAAGAGAACCTGCCTGTGAATTGGTGTCTTCCCCAAACAGCCTGCGAGACAGGAAGGGTGTCCTCTCTTTAACCCACAAATCATCCCTTTAATTGGTGATCAGATGCTGTGTGAGAGGCCTGGCAGGTGTCAGTTCAGGGCTGTGTGATGGAAGGCAGCTTGCCCTGCTGCATCCCTGCCCCTCATCTCCTCAGTGTGCTGGGGAATCGATGCAAGCCTGAAGTGTGACTTACAGCAGAGGGGAGACAAACAGGAGGGTGCAGAAGTTTATCTGCCTGCAGAGCTCTGTGTGGGTGACAGCTGAGGCAGCCTGAGCTGAAAGGCACCTCAGACATGCACTGAGGTGGTTATCAGACATGCACTGAGGTGTTTATCAGACACCAGAGACTGCCAGCACTGCTGCCCCAGCTCGTCCTGTCAGGGGCTGGAACCAAAGGGGAGCACAGAGGGTTCCCACTGCATGGACTGGAAAATGAATGAAGGAAACTTCTGGGACAAGAACTGCTATCTCCTTCTCTTGAGCTGATGTCTGCTTTAGTTCATATGTCTGATATTTTCTTCATTTGTTCTCTTTTTTCTCTTCTCATTCACTCGGGGTGTAAGTGCTCTGTCATGCACATCCTAAAGCACAGTTTGGTGTCATCACTGCTGAGAACCAGGAGGAACATGCTTTCCTTCAGGATCACTATTCAGGCCTAAGATATTTTCGTTTTCTCATGATATCAGCCATCTAACCCCTATTTAGGTGACTAACTCCTATTTTAATCAGCAAAAGTTAAGTCCTTAAATATCTTTAAAGAGCTACTCCCCAGTGTCTTCCAGCTTCAGATCCAATCACTGCTTCATCAGTCCCTGGATCCAATCAGCAGTGATTGATTTAATGATGTCAATATTCCTTTCCACTCCTCCATAATTTCCTGTCCCTGCCCTTTATGACTTACTATAGGAAGCAACCCATTATGATAATTCAGTATTCCTACTGCAGACAACTCTGCTGAAAATGAAAAGCCAAATTCTCCACAGCCCAGAGAAGCACCAGGAGCTGCAGCAACAGTGTTCAGGCTGCTATTTATTGAATTGTTTGTCTATAATGCAATGCCACAGTTTAAAAAATTAAATTAGTCTAATTATCCTATTTAAGGTGATAACTCTCCTGTTGCTACCACTCCCATAATTTTCTGCATTTCCATCTCCTAAATTATCCACTTCTAGGCTTTTTTTTCTAGTCCGCATATATCTGAAAAAAATATCCTTCGAGGTATAATTAACTTTTTCATTCAGAATCCTAATTTCCTCTCTCAGACATTTTCTGCAGTGTTTAAACTATTTATTATGCAAACTTCGAGAAGTCAAAATATGAATTATGTACAAATCTACGTACTGGAGTACGCAGCTAATCACTGCATCTTTGTGTCTTGTGGTTCCAGGGAACCAAAATGCACAGAGTAGAAAACATCAGAGTCCAGAGCTCAGCTTATACATTTTTTTCCTCCTGTAAAAGACATCCTTTCCCCCCTAGATTAAATAACCTAATGCCATCCTTTTAATGGTTTTATTTTTTATCCTGTGCTCAGGTAGGTTCTTATCACCCACCACTGTGTTTGCCTCCCTTCACATCTCACTTCATCTCCTCCAGGCACTCTCACTGCAGTGGGACATGTGAAGACTTGCAATGTCTTCCTCAGGCTGGGGAAGAGTTCACACAGTTGGTGACTGATTTTTCTCCTTTTCCTGATTTTCCTGATTTATTTCTTATTTGCCCTTGCATTTCTTGGCGTTCCTGGTGGGATTTCACACTGGAATTGTGAGGGTGAGGACTGGCTTGCAGACATCTTGTACTTATCAAAGGCATTTGTCTCCACACATCGTTCAGGCTTTGGCAACATCCTAAAGGATGCTGATGTTCCTGTTGTGGTGAGAGCTGCACGGGGCTCCAAGCTTAGACTGAGGCCTGGAAGACACCAAAGAGAAAGAGACTGTGGTCCCAAGGATTTTTCAATCCATGACTCTTCATTCTGCTAATTAATAACACATCAGTGGCCTTCCTGTCCTATCAGCAGGAGGATGTTCAAAATCCCCTGTAGCTTTCAGTGGCATATTTTCCTGTGTGTCTGTTTGAACTAACATGGAATTACATTGCTTGGAGAAACCTTTTTGCTCCCAATGGGTGCAACTTGAAGAAAAGGAAAGAGAAAAAAAAATATGTTTATTTATTTTTGCATATGGGATTTTTATGATGCATTAGCACAGAAAATGGACAGGCTCTGTGGGGTTGCATCCAAGGAGAGGATTGTGAAATGAATGAATTGGTAGAACTGGATCTTCTGATTGTGTAAGGCTGGGATTCTTCACTGTTCTGTTGGGTTGAGAGCTGGAGCTGGATTTTCTGAGATATGAAGAGTTCTCAAAGGGATTTGTCTAAGAACATAAGACTTATTTCCCTTAAATTTAGCAGCCAAAAGGTCAGGCATTCTGTCCAACTTACCAACCCAAATTCAGTCATCCCTGACTAAATAGTTATTAAAATGGGTGGGATAAAATGTCCTTTTGGATTTTTTCTGTGTGTTGAACATATATAAAAGGAGACCAGACTGTATATGAACAGAGACTGGACATCTCTGACAGCCTTGATTGTCCAAGCCTTAGAAAGGAGTGGGAAATACAGTCCTGAATCATGGACAAAAATCCCTTCTCTAGGAAAATTCTGGGCAAGACTTTAATTTAGTAGCCTCTAAGCAGAGTTGAATGCATTGTTGAGGCTGTGTCCATATTCAAGCTCAAATCAAGGATGTTTGTGCTTCTGGAACGAAACTTGACCAACAGATAAATAGTGCTGGACATGTGCAGTTGAAAGAGGAATGCTCCAGGTTATTTTCTGGGAAGACTCATGTTCAAACCATGAGCTCAAACCCTGCTGAATGTACATTTAATTCCATGCCTTTGGCCACCAGCCCAGTGGACATATGGAAAAAGCTGGTAGGTGCAATTCATTAGGAAACAGAGGATGGGCCCTGTGAATGTGGAAACCAAAATACTGAGGTTCTGTCTGTGAAGTCAGAGTAGATTTTTAGAGACTTTGAGATTTTATTCTAGGTGGGGTCATAGAGCTTTTCCCAGACAGATTCCTGTAGAACTGGGAAAGAGAACAGACCTGTCCAGGGCAGTTTTGTGAGGAAGATGGGTCTTGCAGTGTCCCAAAAGGGGAGGAAAAAACATTGTTAAATACTCTTATATCAGCTTCAAAGTTTCTTCCTAATTGGCTTTGTCTCCATACCAAAAGCCCCTGACTGCTCTTTTCACTCAGGCACATGGGTATATGCGTGAGGTAGAAGAAATTTTTGTGATTTTTGATTCCTTCTCTATTCTTTTGGAAGTCAACAGCTGAGAGGAGGATTTTTGCAGCAGCTTAGCTGTAACCTCGGGATAACCTGAATGTAACTTCTCAGTCAGGCCATGGGACTCAAGCATGCAGTTTTAGAAAACCTGGTGGGAATTACAGATTTTGTGATTTGGTCACTTAAACCATCCCATTAGTCTTGAAAGTTCAAACAAGCTGGCACCAGGGGGAGAAATAATTGCAGGAGAACTGAGCTGGAACATCAGATGGAGATAGGAAAACAATCAAAATAAGATAAAAAATACCTTCTGCAAAGACAGCTACAGGCTGGTGCTTCTGAAAAGCTGAGTTCCTTCCTCATCAGGGATTCTCACTATTATTTTTATTTATTGCTTTCGACACCTGGTCTATCATATCAGGAATTCTTCCAGCTCTGCTGCCTCCTGACAGATGCAGCGTGCAGAAAATGCCTTCCCAATGCAGCTGCCTCTGTCCTAGCAACAGGCTCAGGATGCAACCAAATCCTGCTGGGATCAGGGCTGGACAAGTTGAAGGATGGATAAGATGGATGCAGTGATGGCTGCTGAGAGGATGAGGCTGTAAACTGTGTCTGGGAAACTTGAAGACTGGCTGCAGCAAATAAAATATGCACAGCAAGAGGAACAGATAATGTCAGTTCAAATCTTATTTATCTCATCAGTAGGAGCTCTGCGAGTTTGTTGCTTTCCCTTTTTTCGCTATTTTTTGTTCAGGATGTCTCTCATTAACCTGCTTTTCCCTGGATTTGTTTGTGCCTAACTTTGGCAGCCAGCCAGCAGAAAGCAGGGCTTTAATTTCACAAACTGTAGACTGCGTCCCAGTTATTAAACCATATTTGTTTCTCTCTTTCCAGAGTTTTGTTTTAGCCTCGTTTTTCCTTTTTTTCCCTCCCCCTCCCTAGCTCTGTAAGCTCTATTTTTTTAATTATTTTTTTTTTAATTTTTTATTTCTATGTTGTTTCGCTTCTCTCATTCCCACCAAGGGAAAACAACAGAGATTTAACTTTTGGGGTGCCCCAAAAACCCTGCCATTCCAGGTGGGCCAGATGCTGCTCTGGAAAGGGTCCTGGCCAGTGGGGTCCCTGACAATGCCAGGGGCAGTGACACTGTGACAGAAGCTGTCTGGGGCTGAGGGAGCCTCTGGAGGGCTGTGCTGGTGAGCTGTGACCTGATGGATGTGCTGGTCCATGGGGTGAGCAGTACTTTGATAATGCATTGACTTTTGGACACTTTTCAGTCAACAAGTGAGCTTCTAAGAAGCAGGAAGGACATCCATACTCCTTTTCTCTCTCTAACTTTGAGTGATTTAATTGGTTGCTCAGCCTTTACACGTGGTCAGTAAAAACCAGACCTTTCCCAGGAGACCTTTCCAGAGCAGATCTGAAGCTCCCCTTGCACAAACCCCTCTTTTTCTGAACTCTGAAGGAACACCTCAAAGACTTGTTATCTAAACTTCAGTGTTGTAAACCTCCCCTTCTCCCAAGCACGAACCAGTTTTGCAAACACAGACTCACAGTTCTGCATCTTGGAGTTGGAAAGAGAGTTTTAGGCATCTGTGTCCTTATTTTAAATAGCTCTTGTGACTGCTGGAGCATGGACCTGCATATAGGAGCAGCAGAGCTGAATAATCCACATTCAAATTTGGGCTCAGGCCAAGTTACCACTGTGAAAATTCTGGTTGCACAACTCAGGCAGAACATTTAAACAGGGCTTGGGAGAGGGGCTTTCATTGCATGAGCTTCAGCAGGACCTAGGGAAGCCCTTCCTCACCCATAACTTGGAAAGGGACAGCCCTGAAACCAAAGGCAAGCACATTGAAAGCAAAGAGTTCTGTCTTGCTCATAACAAGATTCTCCTGGATATCTAGAGGAGGATTTAGTCATAATTTTTTTTGGTTTTGCAGAGTATATAGTCATAATTTTTTTTTAATTGTCCATTTCTTCCCTGAGTATCATCCACATTCTGTAATCGTTCAATATCTGAAAATTCTGGAAAACATCTCAGTTCTGCTGCTGGCAAAAAAAAAAAAAAGTATCAATCCATCGTGCTTCACCCAGTGATGTCTCTTTTCCCCGTGGAGGTGCAAAGATGGCTCATTCAGTCAAGAGATATTGCTCAGAGGTTCCCAATCCATCAACCTGGCATAGAGAAGACGGATGGCAGATTCTTTTTAAAGACATGTTAGTGTACACAAGAACTCTGACAACTGTATTTTAGATCAACCCATTCAGAAAAAAAAAGAAAAAAGACAGGCATTGTAAGAGACAAAAGTCCCCCTCCAATGTTCCCTATCACGAAGTCTAGCTAACATTTCTAGCACAGCTGCTATCCTAATTAAAGCCTAGGGTGTTTTAAAGCACAGGCAGAAAAATACCATTATATGTTATTTCTAGTCTCAGCTCTACAGTCTCCACTGAACCCTTGCCAATCTTATGGGAAAGAAGAGACACAGAGAGATTTAGGCCCAGACATTGGATGTGTTCAGGCTCTTAAGTCCCCACTGAAATGGGGTCAGTGAGGATCCAGGCTGGAGGAAATCAGAAACTACAGAAAAGTCATTTCTGAGAACAAAAAAGGTTTCTGTCTAAAGCCTGTTGCCATTTCTTACGAATTCCTTCTGTGTTTCAGGACATGTTTGTGTTTGCTGGTCTTTCCTTGCCCATTCATTCCGAAGTTCACTCCTGAGCTGGCACGAGCCGAGCTATGAATTATTGGTGTCCCTTCAGCAGAGCGGATGTGGGCTCCAGATGGTGCCTTGCTCTTGGGCTGGCAGGGGATGCAAAGTTGAATTTCAATGTCAGTGAGCAGCTAAATGACTGAGGGCTCATCCACAGACACACTTTAGTCACTGGTCTGAAGATATCAAAACTGGGCTCTTGCAAATTGTGCAGAACTGCTGCTCTCTGAGAGGGAGCTGCGTTTTCTGCACTCACACCTTGAGCAAACCTGAACACAGAGGCTTGAATCTGCTGCCTGCACTGGTTTTCCAGGTCACATTTTACATTGTCAATTGTCCTCCAAACATGAGGCCAGCCCTTCTTCAAGTATGTCTCTTGTTTGACTTGACTTTTTAAAATTCTTTTTCCCTTGCTAATGGTAATGGTAGTTTTGAAACACAGAAATGCTGCCAGAGAGTTCCCAGTTTGTTTTTTTTCTCTTTAAATCCTTTTACCCAAACGACAGGGTTCATAATAGCTTTCATCTTTGTGAAATCAGCTCTGGGTGTGTGTATCTGTGTGGCTTGGATGTTGCATCCAAACAGCTCTCTGACTTTTAATTCTGGGTCTGAACTCTCTTTATCTGTCAAGATGATGAGGTCTAGCACTATCCTCCTGTTGGATAAAACTTTTATCCAACATTTTGGGAAATTCTCGTCTTTGTTTTTAAAAAAAATCCAGCACATTTTAGTTCTAGCAGTGTGAGATCTCCTTCACAGGCCATGCAGATGAAAGTCTTTTCCTTCCTACCTATAATAGAGAGGCGTGTAAAGAGCCAGATAAGAAATCAAGTTTCTCTCTTCTCTGCAGTGGGTAGCAGAAGGGATGTGATTTGGTTTTTACTTGTGAGAATATTAATTCAGATCACTTGCTGCTGAGTTCTCAGAGACTCAGACACATGAAATGCCATTTTTGACATAAGAATATTGTCCTCCTACTTTTATTTGGCTGGTTTTGCTTGCTAAAGGCATCATAACCAGTTCTTTTAACATTCCACTCATGCAAATCTTCCCATCAGGCTTCAGTAGCACCAAAGTAGGTCGAAATTGTGCTCATATGTGAGCAATTCCTATTCCTCCTTTCCTACCCAGAATCTTCACATTGGTGTACAGGCAATTAAAGATTTTCTATTCCTCCAACTCTCTTGGTACCTCAATTAATCGGGTTCTCAACATCTTGATTTTGTGCTAAATTAGTGCTCTCTGTCCCTTCTCTTCCTCCTCCCCTCTGCTATGAGTACTCTGCTCTCCTGCACTCAGCTCTGCTCCCCCTCTCCTCTCTTTGCTTTCTCCTCCACTAGAATGGATTTTCTCCAAGCAGCACAGCCTGGTGCTCACAGAGTGACCAATACCCTGCAGAAATCACAGCTATTTAACACAGTCCCTCTGCAATTTCACATCCAGAATGTTTGACCTAAGGTGTGTCCAGACTCCTGTGTAACAGGAGAGTTATTTATCCTAAGGCTCACTAAACACTTGCCAAGTGGGTTCAGCAGTGAAGTCTTGCTATTTTTTGGTTCTTTGGGAATGACCAAATCAGTCCTTGGATGGTCTTTCATGGTGGGATTGTTGGGGTGACCCATGCAGGACTCAGTGATCCTTTTGAGTCCCCTCTGACTCAGGAGATTCTGTGATTTCTTGTGAGAGAATCTGAGAAAGGATCTCTCTTTTCTTTGGATATTTTTCACCTCCCTCCGCCTCTTTTTTTAATAGACATACACAATTTTCTTTTAATCTATGCTCTGAGTACATTCTCAGTCCCATGCAGATCCCTATTCCATTCTACTAATTGGATCATCAGAGATAATTTCCTACATAACAGCCTAAGAGACTCAAAACAACTGAACATTTCCAGTTAAGTGAAAATTATTCTGTTTTTCTTCTGTTTGGAACTCTCATTCTCAGGACAGTAGTTATGCATTAGGTCACCAAATCCTTCTGGTGCTGGTGGTTTCTGAGTGTCCAATTCAGCAATTCTCATCTCAGCTCTCCTGTGAAGCTCGAGGGACTTTGTGCAATACTGATATCATAGAATCACAGAAGAGTCTGAGTTGAAAAGGACCTTAAAAATCATCCAGATCCAACACTCCTGCTGTGGGCAGAGGGACACCTCCCACCATCCCAGGTTGCTCCAAGCCCCATCCAGCCTGGCCTGGGACACTTCCAGGGATCCAGGGGCAGCCACAGCTTCTCTGGGCACCCTGTGCCAGGGCCTGCCCACCCTCACAGGGAAGGATTTCTTCTTAATCTCTAATTAAACCTCCACTATCTCAGTTTGAAGCCATTTCCTCTTATCCTGTCACTCCAGAACCTTGTAAAAAGTCTCTCTCCATCTTTCTTGCAGCCTCTTCAAGAACTGGAAGCTCACAATTAGGTCACGCTGGAGCCTTCTCCAGGCTCAACATTCCCAACCCTCCCAGCCTCACTCTCACAGCAGTGCTGTTCCATCCCTCTGATCAAACTGGTGACCTCCTCTGGACCTGCTCCAACAGCTCCATGTCCTTCCCATGCTGGGGACCCCAGAGCTGGATGCAGCTCTGTAGGTGGGGTCTCACCAGAATTTATTTCCCTGAGTGTTTCAGTAGTGGAGCCTCCCCCTTCCCCAGCATCCCAATCATTGTGTAAATGCTGTAGAGGTGGGAGCAGTTTTGCTGGGCTCTGAGCCATTGTGTTCTTGGGACATTCACCCAACCACCTCCAAACTCAGCTCACAGAATTCAGAATGATCCCTGCTCCCTCTGCTCCCTTTCAGGAGGAGATTTTTGACTCCACCTACTCAGGGACAAGACACCAGTGTCGAGTCCCAGCAACAGGTCCAGTCCCCAGCAAGGTGCTGACTCACCCAAGGGCTGCCAGCGACAGAGGCTTTCCTTAAAAACTCAGTGCTTTTAAAAACAGATGAATAATGAACTCGAAGCCACATTTCTGCAGCTCAATGGTGACATCCAGTGACTGCCTCACTTATTCCCAGGTGTGTGTTCCATAGGGGCAGGCTGGCCCTGCTCCTGTGCTGTGGGGATGGCTCACGTCTCCTGCAATCACATCATGTTCATGCTGGAAAATACTTTAAAACAAAATCCCTGTTCAGATTTGCATAATCACTTAATTGCAGCTCCTCACATCTCTTTTGTTCCCATTGAGCACTCGGTGCAGCCAGTGCTGTGTCCACACGCTCCACTCCCAGCCCTAATGCACCTGGAAAAGGGTTTAACTCAGTGGATGAAGCAATTCCAGCCTTTCAGCAGGAATTTCACCAGCAGCAGCTCACAGGTAACTTCCCTGTGACCTGAAGTGATCTGAAATACTTTATAAGCCAAGGCTCGAAGTTGTTCTTTTGCAGTCACACCATGGCTGGCCTGAGGGTGTGGGGTTTGGTGGGGCTCTTCTGGGCTGTGTGGGCAGAGAGAAAAAGAGAGGAAAGGCAGAGGAAAGGAGGGAAGTGCTGGAAAGGAGCAGAAAAAACAGGCATGAAAAGAAAGATGTATGAGATGACAGAAGAAAAGAAAAAGGAGGAAAAAAAATGGAAAGAAAGTGTATGGAGGGAAAGGTATCAAAAGGAAACTGAGGGAGAAGCAGAGATGAAGAGGAGGAAGAGCTGTCCTGGTCTCAGGGAGAAATGGTGTCATTAAGGGAGCTCAGTGCAGTGGAGATGGCGCGTGCTGATTAACTCTGTCAGAGCAGCAGCATCCGCCTTTCCTCGGTGATAAATGTCACATGTCTGTGCTGACACTTGATAAAGGTTCTGTCTATCAGCAGTGCCAGCCAGCGGGGCCAGCTGGCTCCAGCTTAACCTTCATCACTGCTCTTTCAAAGAGAAGTCCCAGAATTTTCCTCTATTTCTCCCTCTTCCCAGCACATTCAACCTGCTCACCTCAGTGCTTTCTGGCACTCAGCTTAAAAAAAGACCATGAGCAGTAGAAATAAAACTGTCTGACTTAGCCAGCCAAGGAGAGACAGTCTGGGGCTGGGCTTATCCAACCAAGGCTCTCAAATAGGATGGAAAACGTGGAAAAATCATGGAAATGTTAAAGTAATAGAAAAGAAATTATGAAAATAAGTAATCTCACCCTTTAAAGCAGGCTTGCAGCTAATGAGTCATGGAGCCAGGCACTTCCTCAGCCAGTGTTGAAAGATAGGTGCTGATTGACACCACCAGGATTTGGCCCATGTCCTGGTTTCACCCCAGCTGGCAACAAAGAACACAGAGCTGCTCACTTCACCCCCTCCTACCACAGTGGGCTGGGGAGAATTGGAAAAAATAATAACTTGTGGGTTAAGATAGAACAGTTTAATAATTGAAACAAAGTAAAAGATATAATAGTACTAATAATACTAACATCCCTACTACTACTAAAGAAAAAGAGAGGATTACAACCCAAGAAAAACAAGTGGTGCCCAACACAACTGCTCACCACCCCCTGCCCAATGCCCACCCCATCCCTGAGCAGTGCCAGCCCCTCTCAGCCAAATGCCCTCAGTTTCTCTACTGGACAATCAGCTCTGTGGTGTGGAATGTCCCTTTGGATAGTTTGGGTCAGCTGTCCTGGCCATTCTCCCTCCCAACTTGTGTAGCTGCTCATTGGCAGAGCCTGAAATGCTGAAAGGTCCTGGATTTAGGGAATCACCAGCAACCAAACCAACACTTTGTTATCAATGTTCTCCTCATATTGTACCCAAAGTGCAGCACTGGCCCAGTGATTAAGAAGAAAATTAACTCTGTCCAAACCAACGTCTCAAGTGCCCACAAGGGGAGAGGAACATGGTGACAAAGGCACTGAAAGACCAGACCAATTAAACTGTCATTATATACTTAAATAAATTTTGGATTGGCTCTGAGAGCACTGGGAAGCAACTGGAGTCGTAATGCTTCCCATGGGGAGGCCCAAACACCCTTTAAAAAAGCAAACATTCAAAGCCATAATTAGAAAGTGCAGCCTGGCCACATTATTAGCTTTGTTTTGGAGGTGAAACCAAAAAGGGAAGGTTATTTATTCAAGGTGAAAAATCAGCAAAAAGCCCAAGTGCAAAAATAGTAAAGCAGCTGGTCAGCCTGGAATCAGGAGAGGCAGCAACATCTGAGCTGCACAACAACATGAACCAATACAAACCACCTGAATTGCAGCTATTCAGGAAGTGAATTATTCAGTGAGGATAAGAATAAATCACACATTAGTACATCAGGTTAATATGGCAGCAAATAACAGGAGAACAGGGTTATTTAGGATATATATAAATTCTTGTCAAGTGAGGTAATTTTTTTTCTCCCTCTGGGCTCAATGAGACAAACATTCAGTTCTGAGTATCTCAGCATCAACAGTGTATTGACAACTTGGAGGGAACTCAAAAAACATCTTCAGAGATGATTTAGGGACTGGAGGGATTGATTTACAAGGAAAGATTTTATGCTCTAAGTGGAATAGATTCATCTCTACTATAATTCTATTGATGTCAAAGGGCCAAGTTTTGCCCTCAATTACAACAATGTAGATGTGGCAAAACTTCACTGGAGAAAAAATGTAAGGTCAGGATTAGGGGGAAAAAATGGAAAAGAAGTATTATTAGACTCTGGACATATCACTTTGGAGAAACAGCAGAAACTCCAGTGCTTGTGACATTAAAAATTAACCAAGATAATAGTATTGAACAATATTGTACAGAGACCTGCAGTGACAAGGGAAATAAAAATACATAAGTGCTATTTCCCCATATTTTTATGATGATGATGATTACTGTTATATGAAAGCAGGAATCCACAACTGAAATTAACTGCCTATTGGCCCTTTTAAACACAACATGTTTTAATATAGACAAAAGATAGCAGGAGAAAATCCATCTTTGGCAGAGCCAAAGAAAATAAAAAGGGTTTTTAAAGTATGTAATGGATAAAGCAAACCCTAACAATAGTATCAGCCTGTTCCAATCTACATCAGCCAAGGATGGTAAAGCAGAGATGACAAACTGTTAATAATGATGGAAAAAAGGGAATTCTACTCAATATCAGTTTGCAAACTGCAGTGAGAGATGGCTCTGAGGGAAGGTTTTAGAGGATGCCTGAAGTGAGCTTCAGGTTGATTTGTAATTTGAGGTATGAATCAGAGAATCACCAAGTTTTTAAAAGGCCTCAAAACCATCGAGTACAACCTTTGGCCAAGCCCCACCTTGTCAGCCCGACCAGAGCACTGAGTGCCATGTCCAGGTGTTCCTTGGACACCTCCAGGGATGGGGACTCCAAACCCCCCTGCACAGCCCCTTCCAATGCCTGACCACCCTTTTCATGGAGAAATTCCTCCTGATGGCCAACCTGAACCTCCCCTGGCACAGCTTGAGACAATGTCCTCAGTGTCCTGTCACTTGTTGTCTGGAAGAAGAGACCAATCCTCACCTGATGCCACCCTCCTGTCAGGGAGTTGTAGGGAGTGAGAAGTCTCCCCTGAGCCTCCTTTTGCCCAGGCTAAACAACTCCAGCTTGTCTGTTTGCTCTCCACAGGACTTACAAGCTGGTGCAGTCCTCTGGAACCCCAACCAAAGTGGGTTGTTTGCTGTAGGAGGTGAGAGCTATTACCCCTACTCTTTTATCTCTGAGACAAAAATAATGTCTCTAGAGAAAAAAAAAAGCTGATGATATTTGCAAAAGCAAGAAGACCTGAGCAGGTTTCAGAGTGTTTTTGTGTCTAGGTTTAGAAATAAATCAAGGCAGCTGAAGTGCACAGTGTGAGGAGGAAGTGAGGCACAGGAACACTTGTGTCCATCACAGCTGAGATTAGGAAGATGAGGCATCAAAATTCTATCAAAAAGCTGCATTCAAGCAGCTCTGAATATGAGCATCCCCTCTGACTGCAGGGGTGGGACCTCTTCCAGATGAATGAATCCACAAGTGTTCAATTCAGCCCAGGAAATACAGGAGCTGTTGCTCCTCCCTACCCCACCCAGTTCTGCAGGCTGGGGATGGTCACAGCCCCACTCCCCCGGCCAGGGGCTGATAACAAGGTTGATAAACAGAAGTTTTTTAAAAAATGTGCTCTAACTGAAAGAGAAGGTCATTTAGGGAAGTGCAAAATGAAAAAGGAGGAGAAGGAAGAGAAGACCAGGCTTACAAGGCATGGAGATCTCGACAGAGAGAGGATAAATTGGCTGAGAGACTTCGGCAAACAAACAGCTGAGAAGTTGATTTTGCTGGGACACAACCTTTGAACTGAAAACTGCTGAGGGCAAAGAAGGTGAAGAGGTAATTTCAGTGCACCAGCAGATGAACAACAACTATTATTGACCAGTCTGGGTACTTTAAATCAAAATCAAGAGACAGTTTGGAAGATACCTAACCCAGAAACACAAACAAAAGTCAGAAATAACGTGAGAGTTACAGGTAACAGGATGGTCTGATAACAATGTGACAGTAAAAATAAAACTCACTATATGGGATTACAAATTACTTTGGATTGCTAATTTATCCTGACATAAATGCAGTGAAAATAATGGAAGAGTTAATAGAGGAACCAATTAATAAAGAATTAAGGGATAGGAATAGAATTAATGACTGTCAACATGATTTTATGGAAAATAGGTTTTATCAAATAAGCCTGATTTAATTATTTGGGGAGATTCCAAGTTGGACTGATAATCACATTGATGGGCTTGGCTTCAGCAAAGCCTCTGACTCAGTATCATAAAATGTTTTGATTCTAAAAGTTAGAGCTACACTAATAGAAAATAGACTAAACAGATTAAAAACAGACTAAACTTGGTGAGTTCAGCAAGAACTAATTAATGGGGCTTTACCACAAGCATTTTCTCCCTGGGAAATTTCAATATACCAACATATTTGCAGTGGGCACTGTGAAATACCTTTATCAAAGACCCTCAAATTACTAACAGTATACACTCACTCTTGCCAAAACGTGCCAAAGCAGCAAAGTTTGAGGAAGTGGCACTAGAGGGTACTTCTAGGTACTTCCAGACTGTGTTGGATTTGTCTGACAGGTCCATTTAATTAAATATCCAGCCATGGTGGGGGCTGTTCTGTGTCCACATGCAGAGCTGACCTGGGATGATCAGTGAGGTGGTAAGAAATGAGTTGGGACACAAAATCCTGACACTTCAGATCCCCTTTTCTTCTTTTTCCTGGATCCCACTGCAATGTCCTGTGTGCTGCTGGAGGCAGATGCTGGAATTCTGAACTGGCTGATGCCTGCTCTTATTTTCCATCTTCTACTGCCCTTAGATCCTCAGGCTCTGGATAAACCCCTGGAACCTGCAGGAGGCCACATCTTTGCCAACCCTACCAATGACTGTG
This sequence comes from Lanius collurio, assembly GCA_020086605.1. Classification (NCBI taxonomy): domain Eukaryota; kingdom Metazoa; phylum Chordata; class Aves; order Passeriformes; family Laniidae; genus Lanius; species Lanius collurio. The sequence continues at coordinate 1,521,774 of JACBWW010000035.1, read as the reverse complement.
TTTAACTCAGAACCTTGTAACTTCAGTATAGGTTATTATAACTCGAAGCCTTCTCCCTTATGCTCTTCCAGATCACATCCCAAATAACTCTCCACACTCAAACAGCAGAAGCAGGCCACTATCTTCTAGAATCCAAACAATCAGAGACCTCTCTGAGGGTGTTTTTCTACCCCTCCCTTTTGTCCTCCTCGTAGATCTCTTGTCAGATTCTATACTAAACAAACTCCCAAAGAAAAAACAAGTACTTATATTTCTCCCCTCCTCTCCAGATCCCCACCCACAAATAAGTGGAATGCTTTTAGTGCACTTAGTGTTCTCAGATTATGTTAAAATATACCAAACATACACCGTTCTAGTCTTTCATAAAAACTTTAAATTGCTATTTCTGGGCTCAATTCAACCCTTGCCTCATTCTGTGATAAAAGGACTTAAAAGCACTGTTCTAGAATAGAATAGGCTCTGGGTTTTTTATAGCATCTTTCACATTCCCAGTATCCCAAAGGGCTTTACAAAGCACTGATGTAGAGACTGGAAGTACAGTAAGTGTGGGCAAATGCAGCATCCATTATGTGCTCAGGGACGGCTCAGGGACCCAGCACCCAGCCTTATGTAACAGCAACAGAGCTGGAAAGGGAGTGGAGCATCACTTGGACACCAAAATCTCTTTATGGGCCACAGGCATGGCTGAGAGGCTGAAGGAGTGGGTGGAGTGAAACAGGAGAGGCAGGAAAATGGAGTTGGGGGTTGCAGGTGCTGTGTTTGAAGCAGTCTGATGTGCTTGGGGAGACTGCACCTGGGAGAAATCAGGATATGGAAGGTTTTCTGGGATGGTGGAGGCAATCAGCACCTGGGTGTGTGTCAACATCCCTGCTGGATAAAGGGTTAGCAGGCAAAATGTGTCCAGGATGGAGTGGTGAGGGTGGGAACAGCTTGTCTGTGGTTGGGAATAAGGTGTGGGGGAGCTGGGAATTCTGCATTTGCTGTGTGCCTGTGGAAGGAGTCAGTGCAAAATCAGTGGGAAGGGGATGCACAGACCCTGTGGCTGAATTGTGTGCAGGTTACTTTTTGTATCTGAGCAAAAGATGGGGTGAGAAATAATTCCCTCAGCATGGCAGGGAAATGATTGCTCTGCAGACACTCATTGTCACTGAGGCACACAGAAACAGCTTCACACAGATAAATTAATTGCCAACCAAAGCAATGGCCCAAGCTGACAAACAGTGGGGTGAGCAGGGTGACAGCCAGTGACACGGAAGAGTTACAGGTCTGGTGGGCATGTCAGGAATGTTGTTACTACAGGAATGGGAACCAGGTCCCAAAGCTGCACTGACCACACAGGGAGGCCTCTCTCCCCAGGGCACCCAGGTGGCCACAGCTCTTCACCCAAAGGGTAACTCAGGAGGAAAATAATCCCTCACCCAGGGGTGTGAGGGCTCCCAGGTCTGGGGAGTCTCCACAGGACCTATCCCAGCCCCCAAGGGGGGCTCCCTCTCACAGCACTGCTGCTCTGAGGAAAACCACAGAGGATAAAAAGGGGCTTCCAGCAGGGCCTGTGGACCACCAGGTCAGGCACATGGCCACCCACACCCACAGCCCAGGAAACACAAAATATAAAGCAAGAGAAATTGCTTCCTGGGGAGCACATGGCATGGAGTAGCACAGGCCTGCTTGGAACTGGCTGGGGGATTTCTTGATGTTTGCATCAGACTGATTCAGAAAGAACACATATCATTTTACTTCCACTCAGCCCTTTGTTCCTTTCAAAGTCTGGCTTTTTAGGGACATGGCATTAAAAATAAATGAGAATTTCCCGCCAAAGACTTTTTTTTCAGTGCATCACAAGACATTCATTTAAATATAGAATATTTTTAAAGATATAAACACCTAATGGATGTTACTTACTCTGATAGAAATGGACCTTTGTTTTGATGTCAGAGTTTTCACTAGAAAAGGAGTTTAAATCAAACTGGGAAAAAAACCAGACCACAAAGCACTTTGTAACCACTCCTTAAACACAACAAAAGAATAAATTTTAAACACTCCCTCTTCTGTCTCTTTTCTGAAGAGCTGTAGGCCAAGTCATGCTATGAGGTGGTGAGGACTGAGAAGTTTTGAGTCAGAAAGAATAAATGATAACGCCCTGCAATGACATGGAGGTTTGTGTGTAAGTCAGGAGAAACTGCTGCAGAGGCAGAGACAGCACCATGGCTTTTCAGGGGGATAAAAGTCTTATTTCAGATGGAAGGGTAGGAGGGCTTTATATTTCAGCTGACTATAGCTGAGATAGGGGGTAAAACTTTCCCATGTGGATCCAGAGGTCAGCAATGCCTCTCACATAAATGCTGTGGAAAGTATCACACCACACTTCAACGACACATCCTTGTGTTGCTCCCTCCCTAACCCCCCAAAAGGGCTGTTTTTGAGCAGAACTCTGCCATAGAAATTTGGGGCTGTGAGATTTTTAAAACCTGTGCTTGTTCTTGCATGTAAAACCATCCAGATGTTCAGCTGCAGCTCCTCCATGGGGCTCCACATGGCATTTGCTTCACTCCCAGATATCCCATGAATTATAGAGAAGTGTCTGCTGCAGGCCAGAGAGAACAAGTGTCTGTAATGCTGCTGGAGCCCTGGCTTCCCATGGAGGCTGGGAGGGGAGCAACTCAGGCCCTGTGAGAGAGAGAGAGGACAGACAGGGAGGATGACACAACTCCCAGAGGGCAACTTGTGCCAGACATCCTTCCAGAGCCAGAACGTTACAGCCCTCAGTTAAAGGAGATCTCAGCAATCCAGTGACACTTCAGCAGAAATGCTCCAGCAGAAATGCTCCAGCAGCCCATCCTGCTGTGCTGTGAGGCTACTGAATGGCCTGGGTTGGAAGGGACCTTAAAGCCCATCCCATCCCACCCCCTGCCATGGCAGGGACACCTTCCACTGTCCCAGGGTGCTCCAAGCCCTGTCCAACCTGGCCTTGGACACTCCCAGGGATGGGGCAGCCACAGCTTCCCTGAGCATCCTGTGCCAGGGCCTGCCACCCTCACAGGGAACAATTTTTTCTTAATCTCTAATCCAAATTTACTCTCAGTTTGAAGCAAGCCCTGCCCATCCTGCCTTTCCCAGCACAATTTTCCTTCCCTCCCAGGCTGCATCCCAGCTTTTGCTCCTGCCATCAGCTCCAGAGCAGGTGGGCTGCTCGTGCTTTGCCTGTGCCTGGGGTGGGTGACAGCAAAGGCAACTTCTAAGCAAGAGAAAAAGATTAAAGAGTAGGAAAACAGCAACATTCCTATCTAAAAGGCATGGTGGACAGCAAGTAGATAAGCCATAAAAGCAAGAAAATGTCTCCAGACTAAAGCAAATAGTAAGCTCTAAAAATCTACCTCTAAGAGATTATGTAGGTGGAACTTTACAAAAGAAATCTCTGGGTTTACCCCAGTGTGAGCCATTGCTTTGAATCATTTGCCAGGCACTTGAGAGTTTAATATCAGCTTTTGATACAGTATTTTTCTAAAGTGATTTTGAAGATTATATAGAGGGAAAAGGTAAAAATAAACCTGAATGGGAGGGTTTTGTTGCAAAACCAGTTTTATAGCCTGACAAAAAAGTCATGAATGCCTTGGTTAAGAATGAAGCCCTGGAAGGATTGGATATCATTTCTTACCTTGCAAAGTTTTTAGTGAACTGTCTAAAATACCAATGTGCTGCTGCTGAGATAGGCAGATGGAAAGGAGCTGATAAGCCAGAGACAAAGGAAATATCTTCAGATAACCTTTCAAAGAGACATCATTTAATGAACAAAGCAAAGAGATGGGCTTGGAGCAAAGTACTGAACCAAATACCTGTTGGAGAACAACACAAAGGGGCTTTTTCAAAAGCAATTTGGAGATGTAGGAATTTACTCAAATTTCCTTAAAAATTATCCATGACAGATTGGATAGGGCAGAAAAAAAGCATGACAAAATTAAGTTCTAACAGTGTTAGAAGCTGATGGGGATCTAATAATCGGCTTTTCTGGATGAGTGGCTCAAAAGGATCTCACCTTTTCTTCACTTCTAGGACCAAAAAGAACACTTTAAACTGACAGTTTTCAAAATGTTCTTAAAAATTTATGCATCTTTGCTAAACAGGGATCTCACTTTTTCCTTTTTGAGTGGTTGGAAGTCACTCCTCCCTCATATTTGTGCAGACCAAGCCCTGCAGACTCTGTGTGCTGCAAGAGGGAACTAATACAGCTCCATTCCAATGATTTTAGTGCCACTGATTTACACTGGCTGAAAATTTGGCTTTATTTCTCCACTGTCCTAAATTCATACATTTTTTTCACTCTGCACATTAGATTTTTCCTGCAGTAACAACTGAAAAATGAAACTTAAGCAGAGTTGGACTGAGACATGGGTAAAGCATAAAAGGACTTGCAAAGGACATAAAAGCCCTTTTACCTCCAGGTTATGCCATTGAAATGGGCTGCAGTCTCTGGAAAGAGATATTTTTCTTGCAAATACTTTAGTTTGACTGTTCCAACTAAGGAATACACTTAAATCTGAAATAAACTCTGGTGGAATGAGCTATACCAGAACCTGTAATATATGTACAGAGATCTCCATCTCCAAAGCCCTCCTGTGACCTCCCTGCCCGTTCTGTGCTTCACCAGCTGCCCCTCAAAATAAAGTAATAAAAATTCAAATGAGTTTTCAGGAAAATATACCTGGCGGGGGGAGACACCTCCTGTCACTTTAATAACACACCAGGTTAATAATATTAAATCACTGGAGGCCAAGGAAATGTCACTGGAAATATTTAAGGCTTCCCCCTCAGGAGTGATGAGACTTTAAAGCAGCTGGGAAAGAAGCAGAGCTGGGTAGGAAGGACTGGTGAGGCTCATCCTGGCCTGCAGGGAAAAGCAATTTTGCAGGGTTTGGCTTCTCATTTAAGGGCTATATAATATATTAAGAAAATAAAAGCTTATATAGTGCTGAAAATGAAATAAATGCTGATGAAAAGGGGTGGGACAGGTCTGAGGGCAGCAGTCCCCAGTTTATCCACCAAACCTGCAAAAGATGGACAAGAGTAGGGCCAAGTTTTAACCTTTTCCTCCACCAAGAGACTTGTTCCTCAACTAATTTCAGCAGTGAGAATTTTTCTGACATGGAAATCCTCATTCCCATTTGAACTGGCCGTACTCTGGTTTGGGTTTGTGACATACCTTGATCCACCTGAGAATTTTATTGAGGAAATCAGTCTTAAAACAAATGCAGCAATCAAAAATACACAAACCTCTCCTAAAGACAGATGGACAGCACAAGTTTAAAGCTGGTTGGGATTGCTAGAATGATAAGAAGCTTTTTGACAGAGCTGGGGGATTTGTGTCACTTAAAAAAAAATAATTTCAATTTTTTTTTTATTGATCCACAGCTATAACTGGACTGTGTGAAAGTGGTCAGATCCTTAGCTCAGGAGAAAAAAACCCTTCTCTGGAATTGTTCTGATTTATGCCAGCTAAAGGTAAAATCCTCTTCAACTGGAGGATAATCCACATTTGTTTAGTTCTTCAGTTTGGTGGACAAATGATTCAGAAAGAAGAGAGACTGAAGCAGGTCTGTGATTTGAAGGACTCTTATGTCTCCTGCTTCTCTTCCCATCAGAAGGAAGATTTGAGCACAAGTATTGCTTGTTCAGACTCCAGGTTGTCAGGGAAAACCTCATCCTTAAAAAGCTCCACATGATCCCAACATGCTCAGACTCCATAAATGTAACTTTTACCTGGAGTAGTGACAAAGCCCCATAAAGCCCCAAGGGTTGTCCCCAAAACCTAAAAATGGGGATGAAAAGAAAGATTGTGACAAATGGGAGATTTCAAAGCCTAAAATAAAGAGATTTCAGTCCATATTGATCCTTCCTTGGCTGGCATCACACAGAGCCATGTCAGCCACCTCCCAACCTCAGTGGAAAGAAATCTCCACACCAGAAGGAAAACTGGCAAATAGAACTCCAGCCTTAAAAATCCCCCATTCACCAGAGCCCAAATCACCAGCTCTGATTGCTGCACCAGGCCAAATTATTGAACTGACCCCCCCAGAGTTAGTGAACACATGGGCAGCACATCCCTCTTTGGGAAGAGTCAATAGAGCCATTGCAGAGTGAAATCATCTCTCACAAATCATTCCAGGCTCTTCCAAGTGATTAAGGAATATATCAATAAGGATGATTTAGTCAATGCAGTGCTCAGAAATTAAAAAACAAAACAAACCTCTCATGGTAACATCTCAAAGCTCTTAAAGCAGCTCTGAGCTCATGGGATGAGAGAAGTTTTCTTGTTAAATCACCTAAAAAGCCAGGAATAAACATATTCAATATATTCATAATTGGGCTGGAAAAGAGGGTTCATAGAAAGAAGATGAAGTTTGTGGAAGACACAAAATAACTGAGCATAGCCACATCTGAACCTGACTGTAGAGAATCACAGAACACTCCTGAGATAAGGATTCAGTGATGACAAATTAAATTCAGTGTTTGATAAGTGCTAAGTAATGTAGAGAGGGAAAATAAGCCAAACTGCACAGTTCCAGTCAGGAATGGGATCTTGGAGTCATTGTGATTACTTCTATAAAATGCTAGTTTAGTGCTCAGAAATGCTCAAAAAGGCAAATAAAATGCAGGAACTGCTGAAATATCAGAGAAAAAGACACAAGACACAGTGGTTGCACATCCCCCTCTCTGGGGTACAGCTCAGGCAGTACCAGGGGAGAGGGACCAGAGCTGACTGAGCTCTCCACCATGCACTGCCTCCTGTGAAATGCAGCTCCTTGCCACCATCCCAGCAATAAAGCAACGTTGTTTATGCAAACTAAACATTTAAAATAGGTTTTGTACCCACTGTACATGAGGCACAGGGTGCCACCAGCACCAACATCTCTTTTCATCAAAATGGGAGAGATTCTCTGCAGGCAAAATCAAAGTCATTCCCTCTGGATGAAAAAGTGAGGGGCCAGTTTGGACCAGAGCAGGAGGTTGTTAAATAAAAGTGATGCTGGACATTTCTTGCAATGAGAAGTTTTCCATTGCATCTGAGGACTGAAGAACAGGATCAGGTGGGTTTCCTGATCATGAAAACAGGGCAAATAAGGTTTTATTCAGTGTAATATAGACATTTCTTTCAGTGAAAGAGAAAACCTGTACTTGCTTTTGTTTATTTGATGTTTCCCCTCCCTACTGAGCCCCAGAAGAGAAAATAAGCTGATAAACTCTATAATAGCACTAACATATGTATCAACAATACTGACATGTTTTCAGTTGAATTTTCAGTTCATTCTATTTTCCATCTCACAATGAAATTCAGTTCAATTGAAAGATTCAATAGTAATTGAAAAAAAGCTCTGGAAATTGCATAATCTCCTTCCCAAAGACCCAGAAATTAACAAACAAACATACAGAACACACACAAACCTGAAGAACCCACATTCTGTAAAGATGTAATAAGTCAATTAAATTCATGTACAATGTGATTCTTGGCTGATGGGAGAATACAAAGAGAGAGGTCAGATCCTGTTTTCAAAAAGAAGCTGCATGAAAAGGAAAGCAAATGGAAATGTCATTATTGAACATTATGATGAGAGATGAAAGGAGTCTTGTCCAAAAAAAAAGCTCCAAGGGGGTGAAATGTAAATTGTTCAGAGAGGAAGCAAATGAAAGGAGATGTGATAAGGTCACTGATGAGTAAACATGGGGGAGAGCTGCAACTCAGGTTCAGATGATAACAGTAATAAATACGAAAGGGCCTGAGTCCATAGGAGGCAGAAATCAGCAGAGTCTCATCCCTTTCAGTGGGGCTGCACAGATTCACACCCACTGAGTCCTGCTCACAACAGCCCCCAGTGTTCAGGCAGCTCTTTCACCTATTGATACTGCCCACAAATTATCTTCACCCACAGAGGGAGAAAGCCCTTGGGGATTTTCATTTTTTCTTCTAATTGTAGATGTGCATTTTGGTTGTTACAGGATTTGAGGGTGTTGCTGAAAGCCAGAGCCAAGCCATATCCAAACAAAAATGAACACCTGAAACTTCTGTAGCTAAGATTTGCCCCAAAACTGGTGTTTCCCAGATGCCTAAAGGAGTCAGAGGACTTGTCCACACAGCACAAGTCAGGGCCACAGAACACCAGTTAAGATCTCTCACTGAATGGGCTGAAATACAGGTAAGTCCAGCCTTAGCTCAGTCTTCCCTTGGGAATGTCTAAGAGGTTTCAAAACCAGGCACTGAAAGGACATTCTTTCATAAGAAAACACACATTTGGGACTGTTTATACCTAGGAAAGGGTTAGATTAGATCAAAAATGGTGAATTTTGAGTTATAATTGCCTAATTATAAGTTGACACACACCCCTATGATACCTGCAGGAGTTTTAGACATGGGCACTGCTGAGAGGGGATTCCTAAACTGCCTTTCCTGCTCTGTTACAGGGCTCCTGGTGGCAGCTACATGTGAAATAAAATCCCTGCAGAGACATCATTTTCCTAGACAAGTTAATCACTCCATAAGGGCGCTCCTTCCCCTTGCCATGACTGAAGCACAGCTCCTCTGCCTGCTCCAAAACTGCCAACTCGGCTCCAAACTGGTTGCCATTCATTTGTGAGGAGGAAACCCCTGGGCTTGGCACAGGCAGGTTTGTTTAATATGTGGAGCTCCAAGAGATCCACTGGGATGGAATGTTCTCAGTGGATGCTCGTTGTCATCAAATGGAGGATGAGAGTTAATTAGCTGGGATGTCTCTCGGTGCCCAGGAGAGCAGCCATTCAAGCCTGACAGAGATAACTCGTCTGAGGAGCGAGTAATCCTGATAAATGGAACTCCAGAAAAGGCCAGGAGAAACTGGAGAGGCAGGAGCAGTATCTCTCCATGTGAGATTAGGAATTTTGATCCCCCTGTACCATTGTGGGAGTGAACACTGACACTCCAGCTGGGCTGAAGAGATATTTGGGGCTCTCCTCCCCACTGACTACACCATCCCTGACCCTCACATCCACAGCTAACCCTGCTGGAACAAGGGACATCAAAAAGTGCTTCTGCCCACTGTGTTCAAACACACATATAAAAATAAAATATTTTGAAAAAAAATATAGTTTTTAATTAAAATTAGCTATAAATGGTCAATATCTGCAACAGTCTGGTCCTTTCTGGGGTCCCCAGCACAGGAAGGACATGGACATGTTGGAGCCAGTCCAGAGGAGGACACAAAGTTTATCAGAGGGATGGAGCAGCTCTGCTCTGAGGAAAGGCTGAGGGAATTGGGATTGCTCAGCCTGGAGAAGGCTCTGGGGTGACCTGACTGTGGTCTTCCAGAACCTGAAGAGAGCCTAAAGAAAGGTGGAGACTATTTACAGTGACAGGACAAGGGGGAATGGCTTCAAAGTGACAAAGAGCAGCTTTGGATGAGAAAACAGGAAAAAATTCTTTGCTGTGATGGTGGTGAGGCCCTGGCACAGGCTGCCCAGAGAAGCTGTGGCTGCCCCATCCCTGAAAATGTCCAAGGCCAGGCTGGATGGAGCTCTGAGCACTCTGGTCCAGCAGAAGATGTCCCTGTCCATGGCAGGGGGTGGAACTAGAGGAGCTGAAAGCTCCCTTCACATCCAACTCATTCCATGATTCCCTTAGAGGTCTCTGAGTGAGTGCAAATGCCCTACTACCAGCAATTAAAAATTTCATCCACAGCAAACCCAGAAACAACAGCCCTTTAATTGAGCCAGTAATACAACATTCAGATATCCTACAGGGATTTGTTTACCAGTGATGATGAAACTCCACAAAAAACTCCCTAAAACTTGACATTTGTATCCCAGTCCAGCCATGAATAAAGATGCTTTCCAAATCTAGACTGCAATTTGTGAAACCTGCTGAGCAGAAAGGTGTTCTGTAAGATATTATTATTAGGAATTTTATAAAACTTTGAAGGTTATTATTGCTCCAGATTAGGTTGAAATGTTTAATTATGAAGAAAGAGAAGGTTTCTGGCCTTTTCAAAGGATAGAAACCTTTATTGATTTTATTAGTCAAAGAAGGTGATAATTTTTACATTAATAACCAGAGAGCAATTTCTCCCTTAAACAGTGATTATAAAATACTAATGGAAATACCACTGGAAAAGTCTGAGGAAGGTCACTCTTTTTTCTTATTTATTGTAATCAATCTTAATCTATCAAAGGCTGCAGAAATACAGCAATAATCTAAGTGGAATTGTGGACACTTCTGAACTTGTGGGCAGATGTGGCAATGCCTTCCCTGCTAATTGAGCCTGGATCAAATGAAAGCCTTTGGTTGGATGAACTGTAATTGCTCAGGAGCTGCAAACATGGTCAGCTACCTGAGGTGTTTGTTAAATGGCTCCAGGAGCTCTGTGAAGGTGCCTGTGGAAGGCCCTGGGTAAGGAGGCAGGTGGAGACTGGGCAGGAATGATTTCATCAGAACAACCAGGTGGGATTTGCCTTTGAGGGTTTAATTGTGGGGTTTTTGTGGGGTTCCACAGGGGGAAGCTGGGATGGTGTGCTGGAACTTGTCCCAAGGTGCCTGGGACATCCCCCTGCACTGGGAGCTTGTGGTGCCCCTGAGACCTCTCCACAGAGCTGGGGAGTCAGGACCAGCTGGAAGCAATGCCAAGGTCAGTGCCACGGTGCCATGGGCTACCAGGCCACATTGGCTCATCCATAGCTGGCTCTGGCTTTTATCTCTATTACCTTTAGACAGGAGCTGCCTCCCTGAAGGAGGGCAGAGGTTCAGGCAGCCCAGCAACCACTTCAGCAGCCCAGCTTTGCTGTCCTGCCCAAGAAACCCTGTGGAAAACCATCCCAGGCTGTCCTGCACACCCAGCACGTCTCTGTCCTCAATTAGCAGCTGCTTTATAACCCCAAAGCATGACGTCCTCCATCCTTCATCCATTTTTTATTTTCTCTAATAGAATTTCCCATTATTCATATGAATCTCTAATCCTTTTGTGAATCCTCCAAGGCTCTCGGCTTCAATAACGTCTGTGGCATTGAGTGCCATGTGTTAATTATGTGCTGTGTAGGAAAAGTAGTTCTTACTATCAATTTTAAATCATTTGCTTTAAAAAAATAATTTAATGGTTATACCAAGCATAATGGAATATAGAACTGCACAGATAGGGCATATCTTGCCTTAAAAATTAATTATGGTTTTCTGAACACTGGGAAACTGAGGCATGAAAAGACACAACTTAAAATTGGTCATTTGCTACTAAAGATAGAGCCTAGGAGTTCTGCTTCTTGTATTCTTTCTACCAATAAATAATAAATATGTTTTGCCATATAAAGCTGATTTAGACAGCTCAAGTTTTCTTGTTCATTTTAAGGAACAATCCCCTTACTTTGCACTCATAAGGAAAAAAAAATAAAAGGATTTCTACCTGATAGAGAGACTGTGTTAGAAGAAATGTCAGGGATCAGATTCCACCAAATCAAGTCTGCTGTGATCCACAGGGAACCCGAGGTAAACTTCTGGAAAACAAAAGACTAACATTGAAACTACTGGGAATTCTCTGTTCTGGACAGGATTAAAGTCATTTTGCCTCGTCTATTGCCAATAATTCCTGAGAGGAGATTTAGTTCTTTATAACTTTATATATTTTAGTTGCTAATATTACTGGGGTGGCGTGAGGAACAAACTTGTGCAAAATGCACCCTATTTACCAATGTATAGAGAAAAGGCTCAGGGATAAAATAACCACTCCCCTCCAAAAATAGACCTCATCCACATGTAGAAAATAGCTGAGGACAGGGAATTGCTCTCCCGCTGCTCCTCGCTCATGTGTTGTATATAATGGTTTCTGGAAACATTTTTATCATGCAGGGATAAAGGAGATGGAAAATAATCATCCTTACTTACCTAAGTATGGTATTTAGATGACCCTCATTACCCCTGCACTGGCTGCCTCCACACTTTTAGAGTATTTATACTGTGAAAATCTCATTACTCAAGAGAGTGTTGACAGACCCAAGTTACAGGAAAAAAAAAAACAGGAGAGAAGAGGTGACTTATTCAAGATTAGAGAGATCTGTAGCAGTGCAGAATCCTGACCCAGGTCACCCAAGATTTAACTCGCTGCTCTGTGTACTTCTGTAGCCTCCCTTATTGACCCAGGCTTATAACCTGTCTCATCTATCTATAAAGCAGGGATTTATGAGGACAGGGAAATGTCTCAGCAAATGCCACATTCTACCCAACCTTTCCTATTGGAAGTGATATAAGGTAAGATCATGAAAACAGGCAGGTGTATTTTTTTTTTCAGCCCCAAATGGGTTGATTTTAATCACAGCAAGAATTACAGGGGGTGGAAGTGCCATCACATCCCAGCTTGGGTGGTCAAATGTCCCAGTCAGATGAGATGTTTGATGGAGAAGATTGTTGACAGAGGTTTCTGAAGATTCAGTGACCACTGAGTATTGTCTCCTCTTAGTAGAGACTGAGAAGAGTTAGAAAATAGGGCCTGACATGGTTGTGGCTCTCCTGATTTAAAAATGCACACTTTCCATATGGATACAGGTACAATATCACTCCAATCAAACATTCAACAGGGCCTTCTCAACCCTTACTCACACAACATCTTTCCCCTGTTTACAGTTTAATTTAAATTAATGTTTTAATTTTTCAAATGAGCAGTGACATTGTTTATGAATGCATTACCATTGAATAATAACTCTTGAATATCAATTAACTTCAGCAATTTTAAACTACAAAGCCCTTGCAGTCAAAAGCCTGTGCTTGCAGAATCAGATTTCTTTAAAACCACTGAATTCCATCAAGTTTTCAGCTGTCAACAGCAATCAGGGTTTGCAAGGAGCTGCATTCCAGAGGAGGATCCTGATGGGATGTGGAGTCTGCAGAGCAGTAGGTCAGTACAGAAGCAGGAACGTGTCTTACACCCACTCCAAACGTGACCCCAGTGACAATCAGATGCCTCTGGTGTCATATTGCCCTGGGGTAAGGTGGGACAGGCTGTGGGGGCAGTCACAAGGTGGGGAACGAGAAATTGGAATGAATTCTAATTTCCAATTAGAAATTGGAAGTAGAATTACAGGAAAACAGCAAGAAATAGGGTCTGACTCAGCACCACACAGAATCTGCCTGGTAGAAACCAAAATGAGTGTATCATCTCCCCATTCCTTGTGCCTGTGCAAGGAGAAATGATCAGGGGTGACAGCTCAAAAATCATAGTCCCAGGCTGGGAGTGCAACAGTGCAGCTGAACTTTAACTTATCCTGAGAAAAGGGAGCTGTGAAATTCAACAAAGCTCCCAGCTGAGGGGTCTTGGTAGGCCTTTTTTGGTGGCTGTTGTTGGCTTTGTTGTTTTTTTTTTTTTTCCCCACCTAGATGGAAGGAAGACTTGATTTCTGCAGAATTCCTGATGGATGGATTGTGCTCTACACGGAGCTGAGCAGGGACACAGCTGGGGTGGCTCTGGGGACACATGGGCCACACAGCTCCTGTCCTTAAGGTTCTTCTTGCTCTCAGCCTCACCTGCAGCTCTGGCAGCAGGAGCTGGGACAGCCCCTGGAGAGGGTTTTGCCTCTGGTCTGAGGGGCCTTTCCTTTGTATTTCTCAGCATGCAAACACAATAGAACAATTTCAGCTGCCAGGCAGCTGCCCAGAGCACTGAGAGCTCAGTCACAGAAGAGCCTAAGCCAAGGAGATCACAAGTGGCATTCTGTGGCCACCATTTCCACACTCCCAAATTAGTTCAGTTCCTCACATCCTGCTCCTGAGGAAGGCATGAGCTGTGAGTGCCTCAGCCTGCCTTGCAGGGGCCCAGCTAACAAATGGAGGCTGCAATATTTCAATCAATAGGGAAAAAGAAAAAGAAGAAACGAAGCAGTCAGGGAAGACAGAGACATTATTGATGCTTCTATTACTGCCTGAAATTGGTCACTGTGGAGAAAAACAAGTAGCCACAAAGTGGACGTGGCCTGACCTTTTGCTCCTCAGCAGGCAGCAGATTGGTCATTCTGGTCACTGCCAGTGAAAAATGAGACTGAAATCTTCTTTTAGTGGATGAGGGACCAGTGCTCAGTCCCCACAGCAGGAGCGAATTCACAGGTCAGGGGGGAAGCTGTTACCCTCACTGTGGGCTCCAGAGAGAGTCCCACACGACACATTGGGACAGGGAATGCAGGATTGATTTGCTGCTTAACGTGAGTGGTGGGTGTTGAAATGCAAGCAGACAGACTCCTCTGACAGGGAGAGGAGTTTCAGAGTGATGGACAAAGCAGAGCAGGGAAGGCTGAGTGACCAGCAGTGCAGTGAGGCAGGGAAGCTCCGAGCCAGGCAGCAAAATGGTGAAGAACAGGATGGAAGAAAGCACAGGGAGGAGTTTTGACTACACAGCACTGAGATGTGACAAACTGAACTGAGGCAACCCAGACCAAGGCAGGAACCTGTACAAATTCAAAAGGAAGAACAAATTTAGGAGTGACCCACAGGGCGGAGAGCCTGGAGTACCAATTCTTTACAAACTCTTCTACCAACTTCCATATGGCCTTGGATGGCCTTTCTCAGCTCCACAGTAGCTACAAAAATGCTTTCCTTGCCCCCTGGGACACTGCAGTCCCTGAGGCATAACCAGAGGGAGGACTCAGTACCTTCCAGACACGAGTCAGAAAGGGGAAAGAGAAGATTTTCCAGCAGCAGAGCAAAACTTGTGTGTGTAAAGCCAGATGGAATTGGGCAGGCAGCTGCAGGAGGTCCCACCTTGGTGTGGAGGAGAGCTGTGGGGAATAAAAATATACTAACATGGAGTGCAAGGAGCTTTGCCAAGTGGGGAGATGCTGCCCTGGAGAAAGGGTCTCCCTCTTCTGGCAGACCAGCTTGGTTCAAGGAGAAAGAGGATGGTTTGTGTGTCCCAAGGAATGTGCTGGCATGTGACAAACTGGCAGAGAATAAATAAACAAACAAATAACAATACTTGGCCCTAAAAGAGAATAAAAGCTCATGAAGTAGCACATACAGAGGCAGAAATTCCACATGGAGAATTTTTTTTCAATGTATTTTGTATTTATCATACCTGCAGCCTTCTGCAGCCTTAATGAATGCAGAGATCCATAATTTAAGCCCACATGAATGGCTAAGCTCCCACAATAAACTTCAAGAAACGGCCCTTACCTTCCTATTAGCACTGTGACCTGACTTGGGTGGTGAACTCTGATGAAGAACAGACATCAGAGAAGTGCTTTAAAAGAACAGGTCTCAAACACTCATAATAAACCTGTTTGGATGCACTTTGGGGAAAGTAAATCACTTAAATTATTTCAGTGTCAAGTTGTTGGGACTCGGGCAGGGTGAGAGCTGGTGCACTGAAAGCCAAGGCAGCCCCAAGCGAGCAGGGCAAGGAAGAAAACACACATTTTAAATTCAAGCTGCTTCACATGTGCTGAAGCTTTGACCCACCAACTGCAGCTGTTTGCCTTTCCTTGATGAAAGCCAGGGCTGGAAGGGTTTGGGCTGGAAGGTGAAGGAGGAAGTAAGGATTGGGCTGTGACAGAAGTGAGAGAAGGCAGCAAACCCTGAGTGTGGAGCAAAGAGTAGGATAGAAGGAAGATCTGTGTGACACAGGGGGGATGTGTTGCTACCCCCTCTATTTAAATCTGCTACGATGTGTGTAGGAAGGCACTTTGAAGAAAGGAGATTACCTTCTGCATTTTCCAGCAAATGTAGCAGACTGAAGGAAAAACTGAAATACTTACATCAATTTACTTGCTTGAGCATCAGAATGGGATGGGGTTGGTTTCAGGTCCACTCCCCTGCCCAGCTTACAGCTGGTGGGCTCCTTACCTGCTCCTGCCAGCTGGCTGTAATCCAGCTCTCCTGATATTGAAATGCATTCTTCTAATTAATACTTGAATTTATTAAAGGCCTGTTTATTATACCCATTTGTTCTTTCAGCATTGTCCTTTTGATTTAATAGCTCTTTTCCTTTCCTGCTGCTGTACCCTGATCTACTTATATACAACAATCCCTCCTCTCTTTCACCCTTCAGTTTTCCTAAGCTCCTTAGTCAGCTCTTATAAGAAAAGATCTTCCTTCCCAGACCATAATTTAGTATTCTATTGTTTGAAAACCACCCATCAAATGTTCGTTATTTCCTCCTCCTTTTTCCTTGGCAAAAATTCAGAATTCTGAGCAAAACCCACTGTAGCACATTTTTTTTCTGTCTCCTGCTACCAGGAGCAGCACAAAGACTGACTCAAGTTACTGTGAGGAGCAGCACAGGTAAACTGTGCAAGCAATTCAGTCATCAGGGGAGTTTAATTCTTCCAGCCCACCTGAAACCTTTTTAATTTGCTTTTCAAACACATTCTTAAGAAGCAAATCCTGCCTGTGACAAAAACATGCAGGTAGTATTTGCAAGAAATAGTGTTTATTCATCAAAGTCAATGGGAATTTTGGGGGTTTATACAGCTCGGGTTCTATTCCTTTACAGCTAGTGCAGTTCAGGGAATATCCAGGCACAGATAAATGCTGGACTTTGTTGATATGATATCTTGTGTGTCTCTGTACTTAAGGGCTTTAGAAATTGATTAACTGAAACCCTTATCAGGAAGGTAACTATTATAATACTCATTTTACTGACGAGGAAAATAGAGCCCAGAAAAGCTTAGCAACAGCACAAGGTTACACAGTGAATTAGTGGCAGGAATACTGATTCCATCTCCCTGGCCTGACCATTAGACACACTCCCTTAATCAGAATCTTCCCCCAAGCCCTCTGCCTAATTTTATGTGCTTTTTTTCATTAAAAAAAAAAAAAAAAATAGCATTTTGCCCTGCCTTTCTACATTTTCTAATCTGGCTGGGAGCAATGGGAGAAACATTGCCTAGAACAAAAAGTTGGGCTCAGCAATATTTTAAGTATGACAAGGAAAAAAAAACCTCCCTGAATGAGCACATTCTCCTAAGATTTTCAGCCTGAATTTGCAGCTTCAGAGAACTGAGCTAAGCCACTGGGTAGCTGGGTGCTTTATATGAAGCAAACTTCTTAAGGCTTTGCATTCATGCATTATTAGTAGCTTCATCCTATATCTAAGTTACTTATATGGCTCCTAATTACCACAGGATCTTAATGCCTCACCTTAATGTGTTTATCCTTGATGCAGCCCAGTGGTGCAAGAGTGTTGAGCCTCCTGCTCCAGAGGCTGATTTTGTGGTGCAGAAGACTCCAGAAAAGTCAGTTTTCAGAGGGATTTTTAAGATGAGTCTTCCTCTACTTCGCCTGCCAAAAGCAGACTTCAGGTCACACTTGAGATTGCCTCCCTGAGCTTGGCCTGGTGGGGCCTGCAGGCTCTGGGCACAGGGAGATCAGCCAGCCTGGTGTGGAGAGCTCCTTAGATAAAAGAGAAAATTAGATATTTCAATATGTCTATTTTTTTGAGAGGCTTTAATGAATTGGCTGATTTCACTCAAGAAGTTTGTGGCAGAGGGAATTTCATTCAGAATCATTAAGGTTGGGAAAGACCTCCAAGCTCAGAGTCCAGCCTGTGACTGATCCCCACCTTGTCACCCAGCCCAGAGCACTGAGTGCCACCTCCAGGGATGGGGACCCCACCGCCCCCCTGGACAGCCCCTTCCAGTATTTCACAACCTCTTATGTGAAGAAATGTCCCCATGGTCCTGTGAGCACTTTCCTTGTTTAGCAACAAATCCTGACTGAAATTGGAATTAAATATGCAAGAAGAGGTGAAAACACCAGCAAAGGACTCCTTTTCCTGAAATGCAGGAAAACTTGAAACAAAAGTTGTAAGACAACAACCTGTGATTTTTCATGAGCCTGAGAAAAGTTTCTTCTTGCTCTCATCTCCTAACTCCAGTTTAATCATTAAAATGGATTTATGAGCAGTAGGTGCTCTGGATTGATCACCTGTACAAGGAGCCCATTTCATTGTAAGTTTAGAGATTGCAGCCCTGTGCCAAGAAGTGTTCTGCAGGGCTTTTGGATACCTAAAGCATTGTTAAAATCCTAACCTAGTCCTTTTGCCCAGAAGCAAATCCTACCTGTAATTATTAGGAATGCTCACCTAGTCCAGGAGTCTGACTACTTGAACATTTGTCTCCATAAGCTTTACACTTTAATAAATAATTTACCCCCAAAATGCACTTAAATTAGATCTATAATTCTACCATGAGGCTCTGGTGGTGTGAGGAGACCTCCTGACTTTGCTCCGATCATTTATAATGCCACCATAAGTCATCAGTGGAATTGCAGCATTCTTATTTATAGCAGCGCTTATATTGTTCCTTATATCGTTTATTATCCTCATTTGGAATGGCCCCAGCTCATCAGGAGGAAAAGATGCTGCACAGCCACCAGTTTAGGCTATTTCTTAGCACAGAAATGGTGCCTTCCTGAGGAAGCAGAGATGCTATCAGGGAGAGGATGGATATAAATTGCCTGGACATCCTGTCCTCATTTCTGCTGGTCCTTCCATTCAATTTGGGGAGGATTAAGGGGATGGCACAGTGCCTGAAGCTTTTGGTGATCTTTTTGCTTCTACTTTCCATCTTGGGGAGGGCACACTGCACCCCTGTCACTGCTGTGACCTGTGAGAATCCTGAGCAGGAAAGGGGACAAGAAATGATCACAGAAAACCACACCCTCCTCTCCCACACTATTCAGGTTGGAGCCAAACCTCTGCAAATACAAATCACGTCCTCTTTCCTGCTAGAAGCAGGTTAAAATTAATAAATCAGGGATAAAAAAAAAAAGTTAGATTTAAGATCACCCAGGTGTCCCCAATGGTTTTTCTTTCCAGATGCATTATGATAATTTTTAATGACATCATCTCACACTATTTTTACCAGAGTTCTTTCTTTTAATGGGTAGAAGAGGAGCATGATCTCCAAGGTGGAGGTGGGGGGGAGCAGAACCCTGCTTCACTTTCTCTCAAACTGCTCATGCAGAATCTAACTCGCAGCAGCTGTTCAGCACGACACACCAAAGTCCAGATAACTAAAAGCACTTAAAAGCAGAGTATTTCAATGGGAAAAGTTGCAAGCACAGCCCCTAAGAAGCCATTGCACTGCCACTGTCCTGCCTTGCTGAGGGCAGTCTGTAATAGGGGGGTAGGACTGGGTGACCTCTAACAGTCCCAACCCAAACCTTTCTATGGTTCTAAATATGTAGGATAAATTCTCTTAAAAGCTTAGGAAAATTCTGCCTTTCTGGTTATTTCCCCATTGTAACCTTGCCTGAATTTGTTCCTGTGGCCCATTGGTTTCCTTACATCTCTGTCTTGGTGCCTGCAGGTTTCTCACTCCCCACTTCAGCCATTAACCATAGGGTTTGGCCTGGATAATTTATTCCCAGGATTGGCAGCAATGAGGGCACAGAGCTGCCTCTGCAGACACCCTGGACACTCACCTGGCTCCCAGGATGTGTATTTCGGAGGCTGCTGTGCTGCAGCCCCCAGGGACAACCTGCCAGAGGGAGCAGCCTCCCTGCCCCGGGGTTCTAAAGGGACCTGTCCCACCCCTGGTGCTCCCTCACTCTGTGTGACAGGCACCCACCCACTGCTTTCCCATCTTTGCAATCAAAAACAACCCAGAAAGGAGCAGAGAGTGAAGCTGAAAAACATCAGAGCAGCTAAAAATGGGAATAAAGAAAATGAGGAGGAAGATTTCATGTTCCTGTATTTACACTCCTGCACAGCCCAGCAAAGCAATTATAATGCAGCAGAGTTAGTGAATATGTCATGAACATTAGTCTGGATTCTGGGACATAGCAGAATCTCACCAGGAGAGAGGGTTTAAATCTTGCAGCAGGAACCCAGAAAATAAGTCCTTTTATAACTCTCTCTCTTCAGAAAATGTATCCACACGTTGGAATCAGAAGGCCCTTCCAGGTTAATTTAATTATACTTTTTTCTCTGGAGTTTGAGAACATCAGTGTCGAACTCAGCAGAGCAGCCACCCACCCCCTGAAAGCAGCAGCAGTCAGGCAGACTTTGGGGATTTCATTCTCCTTGCAGAACAGAAAAAAGCCCAGGAAGCAGGGGGAGATGTCTGTGCTGCCAGGTGGAATAATTCATTTTACACTGATCCCCATCAGCCAGATGAAGCTTTGCTTAAATAAACAGAGACTGAAGCTTTCAGAGGCAGTTCCCCCTCATCTTTCCATGTGGGCAGACCCCCCAGCAGGACACAGCAGGACACAGGGAGTGTAGGATGGGCTTGGAACAGGAGAATCATCCCCCTTGTTTCTCAGATTCTCTTGTTAATTGGCTCTTTCAGGTTTTTTCTGTGTAATTATGAAAAATTAGAAGTCAAACAAGGAAGTGAGGCAATGAACCAGCCCTCACAGAGGGGCTCTGCGTTTGGCTGTGGGGACAGAAGTGTCTGAACAGCTGAAAAAATCAGTCCAGAGAGAGCTACAAATGATGGGGGCTTAGGGAGAAGGATTTTTTTTATTTTACATCTTGCTGAATATTGCAAATTTGGTGAACTGAGCAAGTGACCATCTGGGATTTTCATGTGAAGACATACGTCAGTGAAGAGCTATTCAAATCAGCCCCAAAGCTGGCTGTGTCACACTTTTGATGTCTTCTATCACTAAAAAGTAGTTATACTAAGAACAAACTATCTTGAAAATGTTAAAAAAAAAAAAAAAAGGTAATTGAAATAGCAAAAAAATGATCCCTTTCAGCCTCCTGTATCAAAGGGTTTGTTTTGGCCACTTAGCTTGGCTTTCTGTCGCTGTCATTAGCTGTGTCTGGGCTGGAGCATGGCAGACAGGGAGGGACGTGTGAGTTCCACTCTAAGCCATTAAAGCCTGTGAAATTGGACAATTGGCTATGCAGACAGCCCTTAGAAGTACTTTGAGCACTTTTGGTTCTTGGCTGAGGACTGAAAATGGAGATGGAAGCAAGAAAATATCTCTATATATGTATTGGAGCTTTGAAAAAAAAAAAAAAGGGAAAATAAAAAAACACTGAATGTAAGACATGGAAACATGAAAATTCCAGACTCTCCCAAGTCTTTATCCCTTCAGAAGTATTTTTCCAGGTATGGCTCACACCACACCCCTCAACACTTAACCAAATTCCTGATACAATTTCCCATTATGCTGGCATCAGGTATAAGAACTTTCTTTACAAAGAGTTGCAAACCCAATGTTTCCATCCATCCTTCCTCCAAACTGAGAAAGCTGATTCTACTTCATGAAAGATCCCTTTTTAGAAAGACAAGCAAGGAAAAACAGTTATTACTTTGCTCCTTTACTGTCACTGAACCTTCCATGGATTTCAGTCTTTCTCTCCTGTGATCCATTGCTCCTCTCATGCTTTCAGCCCAGCCCGGGAAGGGACTGCTTGTGCCATCTGTGTCCTCAATATATTAAAGGAATGGATGAAATTCATCAGCACTTTATGCTTTTACCCCATAGCCCTGCTCACTTCAGTGTTTTTTGGATTATACTGTGGGTGTTTAGACTCTGCCCTTGCTTTGCAGGTGAACTTTGCTGTCAGGTACATAGAAATGATTGAAAAGCTCTGGTTTTTCTCCAGAATTGTAGGCTCTTTTTGTCTATTCATCTGTCAATAGGTGCATTTTCTCTCTTGCTAACATGGAATATCCAGACAGGATGACATTTTCTTTCTCTGAAACATTACCCAGCCAAATCCTGCAATAAATAGCTGTATCTTCAGAAGATTTTGAGGTACTGATTGTAGGACTCTTGAAAAATCTCTCTGCAAGGAGCAAAAGGTTTGAAATCATGGCTGTGATTAAGCAACTGACATCCTGTTCTCTGGTTTGGGGCACAAAAGTGCATGGAAAAAGTGCCATACCTTGTTATAAGAGCTGTTCACTGATCAGACCTCCACAGTCTTTTTCAAATGACCTAAATTTATATTTAAAACCATTAAATTTCCCTTACAAGATCAGACAGTAGAGGAGCGTGTGAAGCACAGGGAGGGCTACAATGGGCATGGACTCAAATACAGCTGCAGGATGTGCCCATCAAGCCACCAGGAGGAATTTGGGGCAGAAGGCTACAGCCCAGAGCATGTGATTTCTGGTGGAATCATGATCAAGGGGCTTGGAAGGTTTCCCTGGGAGTGTTGAGCCATCTCAGAAATCCTGCCCAGCAACAAAAGCCTGACAGCAAACTTCTTTGGATGAGAAAGGTGCTTCCAGCCTCACTTTCTTGTTCTCTAAACCTTGAAAATAGCATTCATCACCTCCTCTCTCCCCAAGTTTTTGTGGTTTTCTATTACAAATCTCCCTGGGTTGAAGTGGGGTCTGATTTCGCTCAAACTCTTGCTTGTTCTGGAATGAAATTTGAGGTGACAAGAGGGTACATTTTCCTTAGAACGTCTGTGTTACCCTCTAGTCAGCAGGAATGAAATTGTCTGATGATGCCCTCCCCTTGGGGATCTCTCTGAAAATGAGTTGTATCTCTCATGAGGACCTCTCAGCAAGCACAATTGAAATATCTTTGTGACTGCAGTAGCTCTGTAATGAATGAATTAATTGATTTCACCCTCAGCCGCTTCTTCATCGACCCCGCTGGCCCCACAGTGGGGAAGGAACTTTGTTCCAGTTCCAGTTTTCCTCAAAGCCCCGTTCTATTTAAAGGTAGAAGAAAAGTCTTCAGGGCTCAGAATGGGAATCCCAAAACCTCCTTCTGGATGGCAGCCAGATGGGTCATGGAGCTGCACACTGAGTTTGGAGAGAGGGATGGGAACTCCACCTTTCAGCCACTCTCAGGGGCTCTGCTACAGGTGGAAAGTGGGTCTGAGAAGTTTGATGTCCTGACAGTGCATCTGCCTCAGTCTGTGACTGTCTGCACTGTTCAAGGCACTTGTGGGGACATCTCTGGGTCTCTATGCAGTTCTTCCCTTCCTTCTTACTCCAAATTCTCTTCAGGGAAACCTGCAAGGACTCATGTATCTGTTAGACTCCTTTCCATCTCTGAAATATCGGTGTGTCCAGCTCTTCCAATCTCCATGAACAGCAGAATGATCATGGGCATGACATGGATGGGGCAGAACTCAGTGTCTAACCTGGTAAATGGCAGACCAGGCACAGCAATTTAAAAAATTCATGTGAAATGAGCTGCCAGGACCTGACAAGGGTGGGTCCCATTCCCACTCCCAGGCAAACAGCTGGGGCTGTTGGGAGCCCCAGAGCCTGAGGGTCTCGTGCCAGGGCATTGGCACAGGCTGCTGGGGCTGGAGGAACAGAGCTGGAGGGCACAGACAAACCTGTGGGACTCGGTCACTGCAGAGCTGCTAAAATCCAGAGGTCATTCCCACACCCTGGAACACAAATCACACCCTGCTGAGGTCTTGTACAGGGAATCAGATGCAACAGCTTCTTCTTGGCATGCTCCAGTCAACAGAGAGCAGCTCCAGGAGTTATGTCCTCGTGAATTTGAGCTGTGGCTCTAAAGTGCCTCTTCTGTGACTTTGACAAGTTGTGTGGCTTCTGCTGTGCCTCAGTTTCCCCATTGTGTTCACTTCTACTCTCTTGGTCCACTGCAAAGCACATGACCACAAATACCACCCTTCTTCTGGAAAGCATTGCTCCTATTATGTCTGTTTTAAATTTAACAGTGCAATACTTTAATCAGTTTTTCAATGGAATATTTGAATGTTCAAAATGCTGTTGTTCCACGTTTAGCAAAAAATAAAGATTTAAAGTAAAAGTTTTAAAATTAAATTGTTTAACAAAAGTACTGAGTTTCTTGATTTTGTCAAGTGGACATGGAGATTTTGCAGTTTCATCTTTGGTAGAATTGAAAATATTTCTTGTCAATTCTGGACACAGAAGAGGAAACAAGTCCAAACTCTTTTGCTGAGGGAGGAATGGAAGAATCTTGGGGAAAACACTGTAAAGAAGCTTCAGATATCTTGGGACAGCTGCTTTCTGTGTCTCAGGCCTGCCTTAACTCCTGTTTTTCCCTTGTCCTATTCCTTTCCTAAGCCCCCTGGACACTGCAAGGCTGCTGTGGGGGACAGACTTTGTACCAGTGTCACACAGGAACTGTGCAAACAGTAAATGGGATGTCCTGGTAAGGAGGGAGGGGGAATGCCAGAACTCCAGCAGCCTGTCCACATCCATTCTGAACTCTGATCCTTTTCCAGTTATGCCATCCCCAGTGGGGGCTCAGATTCAGCACCCAGAGCTGAGCAGCCGGACCCAGCTCAGCCCCCAGAGCTGCCCCAAGCAGATATCAGCTCAAAATAGCAAAGAGAAGCAACTCTGCCTCACTGAAAAACTGCCCAGCCTCTGCTCACTGCTTCTCCTCACTTCTTTTTCTGCCGTGTTTCACTTTGGAGGAAGAGAATTGTTTTGACTGTATCTTCCTTGTAGACATTAAATACCTTTCAAAGCAAGGTCATAGTCCCTGGAGCTCTGACAGCACATGAAGATAACAGTTCAGGCTGGGTTTTCTGCCCTTGGTGCAGGCAGGAAGCTGCTACTCCCTGTCACAGGGAGTCTCTCAGCTCAGCATCCTCAGCTTCCACAGGAGGAACAGAGCTTGGGAGCCCCTTTTCCTTCCATGTGCACACCTGTGGTGCTGGATGGGTCAGATCTCACACGAGCTGGGCATCTGCATGGTTCTTTGGGTTTCAAATGCACCCACAGGTTATTGTTTCCAAGGAGAAATCAGGCATCCATAGCACGGAGAGGCACAGGCTGGGAACAGGGACAGCCAAGGATCTGTGGCAGACAGGCCACTGCAGAGCACCTCTCGTACCAAGAGGGCTCCTGGTTCATCTTCCCACGTCACACTGGATGTTGGAAAAGAGTGAGTTTATTTCCAGCACCTCTCCCTGCTAGACAGGTGACCTTTTCAGAGCTCTGGAACTCTGGGGAGAGGCAGCCTGGGAAGTGTTCAGGTGGTGCTTCACAAATGAAGGTGGTAAACTGTCGCCCTGATTTTAGAAATCTTTTAGCCTTCTGATGTTTTCATTCTAGTTGCACACTTTCCCACACATTTTCTGTAAACAACTCAGTTGTTTTGCATTCCTTCGTAGAGGTGGAGAAAATTGATGGATTGGTAACTTGTCCAGTGTCATTGGAGAGGTGGCCCTTTCACCCTCCAATCCACTGTCACTTTTGTAAAACTATAAGTAGTGGAGTCAGAAAATAAACTTCTTCCTTTTTCTCACCTTCAGCTGTGGCGTTCACGTGTGTGCTCTCGTGTCCTACAGTGACAGTAAATGAGGGGAGGGATGGCAGTTCTGGAGAGCCAGGAATGCTCCAGCCAAGGGAAGTCTGTCTCACTAGCAGGGTTTGCTTTGGCTGCCATGCTGAGGAGTGATGGGGGCTAACAGAGGGGCTAGCTGGTGCAGGGGCTCAGATGGAGCTGGGAATTATCCCAGCTGTGAAAGGAGGCCAGGCTGGCAGCTCTCCCTGTCACTGTTCATAGCTCTGCTTACCAAGCACTCAGGAGAGTACAGAGGGGTTTGTGTTGCTTCATGCTCCCCCTGCCAGGTGGGGAACAGTTTTTCCCCAACCAGCACCATCCTGCACACTCCAACTTCCAACCTCTGATCACCCACAGGCAACACCCACTGCAGGAACACGTGAGAGCCAAGTGCCAGAGCTGGCTCACACTGACATCGGGTGTGGAGCTCACACAGAGCCTGAGGTGATCACCAGGGCCTGCTTTGGAGTCTTCTGTCCCCCTCAGTCACTTAGAAAATGCCATTAGCCCTGGAAGGGTGGAACAGTTCCCCTTCCTGTTAAAAAGCCTCAGTTTTGTGCCAGAGCACACACCCCACGTGTGCACCTTGAGGCATCTCCACCTCTCTCTGCACCTCCCTTGCCCAGGGCCAGCAGGAGATCCCAGCTGGCCCTTCCAGACCTTCCCCATTGGCCTCTCCCAGGCCCCAGCCCTGTCAGCCAGCTCCTGCATTGTCCCCAGTGCCCCTCGTGTCTGCTGCTATGGCAATCTGGGCTAGGAAAGGGCTTCTGGAGCCCCAGATAACTGTGGAACCCCTGACTAACTCCACAGGGGAGCCATCCAACTCCAGAGTCCGTCTCACCTGACCTGTCAGAAAGGCTTTGCAACCTGACTGATGCTGACTCTGCCCCCTCAGCAAGGCCTGAGTGTGGTGGATGCAAACATTGCTTTCTGCTGGGTGAGCTGAAAGGGCTGGGAGCAATGCCTGCTTGGATTACACCCCACAACAGCTCTGTGATTTGTACACAATGACAAAATTGGACTGGCTTTGGATTTGCAGCTCTAGGTAGCTCAGCTTCTTCTGCATCACTCGCTTCTGGGAATGGTCAAACAAGATGAGTTTTGGTTGAGCAGCTCATGTTTTCGAAAAGTTTTCACGATGGAAAATGCGATTCATGGGTTGTGGATTTTCTGATGAGATAAAAAGTTTGCAAACAGATCTGTTTGCCTCAAAATCTCTTCCTGGATTGCAGTTGTTCTAAAATAAAAGCAGTCTATAAAATGTTCAACTCAAACTTCAAGGCACTTGTTCAGCAGAACTCCCTCTGCTCCTTCCCCTCAAGGGCTTTCGATGACATATCTGGGGATTTTTTTTTTCCTTTAAACTAGAAAAAGTCACAACCAGTTTCTGTGTTGCTTTTCCATGGAAGATGAGAAACCAATGAGTTTTTCTCACTGGCTCTAAATAAGATTCCCCCCAGTTTCCACAAGTGACCAAGGCACGGAGCTATCACCCCTTTCCCACATGCCCCATACTGATCCCAGCTTGAGGGCCCACAGATCCTTTGCTGAGCACTGAGAAGATGCAGCTGATTCCTTCCTTCTTTCCCTTTCATTGTCTCTGCCTTTTGGGCTGTAGCCAGCACCAGAAGGAGAATGAAACAGAGTGAAAAAAGCTATTTTGTCCCTTGCCAGCTCAGTTGGAATCAGGAAGCACTGGAAGTCTCCCAACTAAGCCCAGCTTTGGAAGTCCTCCAGCCCACTTTGTTGGGGCCTGAGGCTCCAGAGGTTCTGCAGAGTGGCTGAACTTCTGGGAAATGCCACATACAACCCAAAGACTTCAGCTGTGTAAGCAAAGCAGGGTTGATGGGAGCTGGAGGAGTGTACACCAGACTGGAAAAAAATAAAACAGTCCAGAAGGTCAGAATTTATCATTGTTGTAGGTTCATGCTCAAGTTAATTTATCTGAATGCTGATAAACTCAGTTATAAATAATTTCAGGAAAGTCATGGTTGTCTCTCTGTTCTGAATTTGCTGGTGAAGATGAGGAGAGCAGAGAGCAGGAGCATTGACAGACTGACTGCACACCAGCACGGTGCACTGGACATTTATGCACCCTCACTCTGGATATCCACAAATCTTCACCCACAGATCTCCAACTAGATCAGGACATGAGACCATGAAGGCTCTAATGGATCCCAGGCTCCAAGTGTGCTCCTGCCATTCCAAACAGCAAAGTCCTTTGTGTCCCAAAGCTCTCAGGAGCCACAGAGGCTGTGCTGGTGCCAGGTACAGACACAGAGCACACACAGACCCCTGAGAGGGACTGAAGGGCTGCAGAGGGTTTTTACTCTCCCCAGCAGCCAGTTTTTATTCCCTGGCACTATTTCTACATTGGGGAGTTAACAGAAGTTTGGGGTTTTGGTGTTTTAACTGCTGGCAGCTCCCACTAATCATGGTTTGAATCCTTGCCCAGCTCAGCCCAGGAAGGCTCTGGAGCTGCCTCCTGTGAGCAGTCAGACAGGACTTGAGCACACGGGGGCCTGGAGGTGACAAGGAATGGACAGCATGGGCACCTGATGGGAGTTTTCCATCCTGTTGTGCCTGGCTTTCCTGCCCCCAGCGAGTCAGGTCACACTCCCACCTCCAGCCCCTGCAGCTGAACTGTCCTTTAATGCCAGGATAACTTGTGGTAGCACTGACTGCACCTGGAATTGCCTCCACATGGCCGAGTCAGGCCACGTGTGCAGGTCCCTGGTGTCCTGGGAGCAGTTACTGCATTGGTGCAAGCAGCCTGTGCCAAGGTTGCCTCAGCAGAAATGTGTGGATCCAAGCTCCTGCTCTCCACTCCCATTGGAGACTTGCTCCCAGTCCCTTCCTGTGGCCATGGCAACAAACAAAAGCCCTGCTCACCAGGCACTCTCCATCCTATTGATTCCTTGGGAGATTTATGGCAGAGACCTGATCTCAGTGAAGGAGCTAAATCCAATTCACTAAGGAATTACAAGCCTGTCCGATCAATAATCTATTTATCTCCTTCACTTTGCCATCTTTAAACACTCCAGCCCTGTCAAAAGAAATTGAAAGCTTTTTAAAAATGAAATTATTGGACTCTGGAATGGCTCTGCTAAGGCTTCTGGAAAGCATCTTAAATCCAGGATGGATCCAGTTCAGATCCAGCACTTAGGAGAGATCTGTCACAGCGCCAGCGACTCGACAGCAATCCAGCAAAGCAGGCAGAGGTGGCAGGGGATCCTGGCACCCAGCAGAGAAAGGATCCAGCCCAGGAGACCACAGGTAACACGGACACACAGTGTGCAGGAGACACTGCTGTGACATCAGTGCCAGGAAGGAATGTGGGGGTCACACAGCAAGGTGACTTCCACTTCATTTCCTCCTGCCAGGCTGAAGCACAGAAAGGATCACACAGGCTCTGCTGCACTGGAAGAGCCTAGAAGAGGCTCCTATACAGATGTGAGGAGTTCAGAGTAAAGTATGAAGTGTCAGCCCCACCTGGAAATGCCTTACAGAGACCCCTGAAGCTGCAGACTGCATTTGTTCAGGACTTGAACACACCATGAAGTTGAATTTAATCAGCACGTGGCTTCAGAAGCAGCCATTGAGTCTCCCAAGGGCAGAGGTGGGCTCCATCCCACAAATAATGTTGGTTTTCAGCTCTCAAGCAGCACTTCTAATTAACAGATCATAAAGCAGTTTGCATGGAAGCAAATGCAGGCAGAGAAGAGACAGGATGAGCTGGGAGCCAGTGTCAGAAGCAGGAGCAGGACCAGAGCCTCTGTGAAGAAGAGGCATTTCCATCCATTTCCAATCTTCCCAGCTAATTTATCTGACAGATGCAGGCCCTTACAGACACAGAGGGAACTGCAGGATCATCTCATACACATGAACTGCCTTCACAGCATGGGTTCCTTGCCAAAGCAATATTTGTGCACATAATTAAGCCTTTCTTCAGACAAACTCTTAAACAGAATATGATTTGCAGTCCCAGTGGGACTGATCCATATATTCTGCTGGCCAAAAGATGGGATTTTCTTTCTGGTAGAGTACAATTGGGGAATCACAAGCACAGTTGCTGGAGAGCAAGCCTGATGTTCACACCCGGAGTCAGAGGGGAAGGCAGAGGTTCTGCTGACATTAATGGTGTTGCACTGGTGCTTGTGGGGGTTTCAGCCCTGCGTGTGCTCTTGTCTATGGGAGATTTGCTCTCCAGATTGCCCCACTTTTAACAGGTTCATGTACCTATATTTCTGAAATGGGACTCCAGTGCTGAAGCTGGGAGGGGCTAAAATTCTCCAGAGTGGGAGAGGGACCAGTTCCTCTCACTTCAGAGGTTAATGAAAGGGGTCATTAGGATAATTGATGTTTTACTGGTGAATTAGTCCCTCTCTGAAGCAGTTCTGCCTTTCCCTGTGCAGAGAGGCAGGGCCCTCTGGAGCTGTCACACCTCCCTTGCTAAGGAGGCTGCCTTGTCCTGGCAGTGCCTGCTCTTGGAGCAGGTTCCCACACATCTGCCTCTGCAGCAGGGGACTCGTGTTCCTGCAGGAGGGAACCTCAAAGCCCAGAGCTGTGCTGGAGTCTGAGAGACTCCAGGCTGCCAGCTGCTGGGATTGAGCTTTTCTCCAAACAGAATTAACACTTCCAGTTCTGACTTGGAGCACTTTGGCCATCCCCATGCTGAGTCTTTTTCATCACCACCCACCCACCAGCTCTGCCAAAAGGCCTCACTTTTCCTCTGAAGAACCATCTGTCCTTGTCCTTGAATCCCTTCTCCTTGAGATTTTCCTGCCTTCTCCATCCCCCAGCTTTACTCCAGCTCTGACCCTAAGTCTGTTTATTGATCCTAAGCCTGACTTGAATCACACTCCTTTTTTCAGGCCCTCTTTCTAAAGAGCATGACTGCAGCACTTCACTAAATAACGAATGCCCTTGTTGTTCTCTTGTTATTGGAAGTGTGAGAAAGTGCGTGGTGACCATGCCAAAAAAATCAGTAACCTTTCAGTGGCAGTTTGTAGAGCACAGTGAAACATTGCAAAAAGCTGCCGTCACACAAGGACTTTCTCCCTTGGCTGCAGGCACATTTGAACTGTGATATCCAGGGGGTGGAAAGCTGAGAGTGATTTCACAACATTGTTCCTGAAATAATCCTGCTAAAGTCAAGAGGGCTCCTTGAACAGAGTGCCTGGAGTCCTGCAGTGCTCAGAGTCACAGCAACATCTCTGTGTCCCACACAGAGGTTGAGGTGAAGAAAAGGCCCCTCTCCCCTTTGGGGTGAATTTGGCACCTCTCAAGATCACAGACTGTCATCCTGGTTTGGCACAAGGCATGAACCTCATCACTGAGGGGTTTTGGCAGAGTATTTTAGAGAAAGAATTTTGTATCAACAGCTCAAATAGGATGAAGATATCCTGTAAAAGTATGTAAGCCTTGGGTTTTTCTAGTCAGCTCTTGTCAGAAGGAGAAAGCAGAATCGAAAATGTGACCTTTTTAGTGAAAAATGAATACTACAACATTTTGCTGTTTCACAGGTGGGAAAAAGGTAGAGGTAATTTAGAAATCTTAAGTGTGGCAAAACAGGACTGCCATCCATCAGCCTGTACTTCTGAAAAGCCATGGGATTGGGGGTCAGCTTCTCCCCTGACTCACCCTGTCAGCATTCACCACTGCCCTCTCTGGTAATTGAATAGCTTGTCCACTGCTTAATTTTGTGGTGAGGTTGCCTCTTTATGTCTTGCAATATCTTAAACCATTTACAAACAGCCTAAATATCCCTTGACTGTGCAGTCCCACTTAAGCCAGTGTTAGTGGGCAGCTACCACCAGAAGCAGAAGTTGAGAAGAGAAATAGAGCTCAAACCTCCTTTATGATGTTAAATCATTTATTCCCTCTGTCCTGGGGGGGACAGAGCACCAACCTTGGGTGAGGGTCTGCCAGGGTAAGAGAACGAGGCTTTCTGTCCAGTTGGTTTTGTCACAGAGAGGGAAAAAGGGGATCCCAGGGCAGAGCTGGGATAAACAACCAACCAGCTCAGAGCCCGGGCTGCTGGAACATTGGACAGACCCAGAGTCACATAGCAGGGACCTGGCATGGGGGGCCCGGGGGGGTCCACTCAACAGCCCTCAGTGCTCAACCTTCAGGCCTCAAATCCCCTTTCCCCCTCCTGCCCCATCTCCTGACGTGTTTATGGCTGCCCCTGGCCAGTCCCCTCCTCGGACACCCATCCATCTCCATGTGGCCTTTCCTCCTGTCCATTTAAATGCCGCCTCTGATTTATGGCCCAGCAGCTCCCAAACACATCCCGGGTGTGTTATATGGCACTGGCGTAATGCAGACTCCCCTCAGCCATGGAGGAAGCAAACACTGCTAATTTATGCCTGGCTTTTCTTTGGTTTTTTTTTATTCCTCGGCATAATTCTGATTTTAATGTCCCATCTACACCACATCAATATCCTTTCACCGCCAGCAAGCGAAAACAAAAAGTAAATATTTCATTTCCCATTCCCTGCCCTCCTAAAAGGTTTTGCCAGAGCCAGCTCACCCAGCATGGCCCGGGGTGAGACAAATGGGAAGCGACTGCGGGCTGCCACAGGGGTGCTTTATGGGGAGGGCAGTGCCCACAAGTGTCAGGTTCCCAGCATAGTTGCTATCTATTGGTGCATGAACAGAACAAATGCAAACATCTCCTGTATCAGGTTAAATTACTGGCCTGAGCTAATCCGAGGCTCCAATCTATTGCTAATTTATCAGTCTGCTGATGCCATTTGCTGCATGGAGCTCTATTCAGAGAGCACATCAAAGTGCTCCAGGAAAAGAGAATAAAAAAAAAAAAGAAAGGAGACAGAGAGAGGAAGAAGGGTAACAAAATGTTATGCAGAAAGTATTAAAAGGCTAAAATAAATCTTTGGCCAGGGGCATTGACAAAATCTCTTGGCAGCTGGAGGGATTTGTATCCTGCTGGATGCAGGACATCTGCCACGAGTCTTTGCCTGACTGAGAAACATCGAGATTCTCACAGAGCCTCACCGTGCTCCCCATGCTGAGATACAAACCCTGTAGTCCTGGGTGCTCTTCACATATCCCTAAAATTGTGGGTCAGGGACAGCCCACTTCACTATCTCTACATTTATTGGAGAGAGGATAGAAAAACAGTGATTTTGTTAAAATCCCAGCAGAGTCCAGGTCTCCCAGAGTGCTGGAAACACAGAATAATGTTCCACTGATCGAATTACCCTACCTTTTCTTAGTCCAGAAAGAGATTTGGGGTCACTGAGCAGGCCCTCAGCAGAGGAGATGTCTATGCACACACATCCTGTGGATTATAAAACTCCAGCGACTCAAAAATGTCACTGCACTGGGATGATACCATGGCCAGAGACCTCCTGCCCTGCCGTGTGTGCCACTGTGTGAGCTGTGCTGAAGTGGGGGTCACAAACCAGAACCCTTGATTCCTCCTTTCCCTGCTGGACACAGAGCAAAAGCCAGAGTCTCCTCTGGAAATGAGGTTCCTGCTCTGGAACTACTTGAGATCTTAGTTTGTTTTCCTCCAAAAAGAACAGTTGCAAGACAAACACCTCTCTGCAGACCACTGAAGTAGGTCACGTTAGGCAGGGCTCTGGAGAGCCTGACACTTCCCCATCAGCAGCAAGCACTTCTCTGCTCATTCCTTTCCCTTTTCTCTCTCTCTCCCCCATCCCTTCTGTCCTTCCATCGCTCTAACTCTGCAAAAAGGGGACTCTGTGGAAGAGAAACATCTCAAGGAAAACCCGTGCTCTGCTTTGGCAGCTGGAAGAATCAATGCTAACACGGCCCCTGACTGCAGACAGCCACTTGCACTGGTACAGCATCATCAGCTGGGCAAAATCCTGATGGGGTCGAGCAGAGCAAGTCAGATCTGGGCAGGATGGAGCCCTGTGGGCCCCCAGGGAGCAGGACTGGGGTATAAGGACTGTAGCATAAGGTCAAACCTTATTTAAGAGACAGCCATCAGGCACTGGAGCCTCCCAAGGGATTTTATTCGCTGTTCTC
Source organism: Lanius collurio (assembly GCA_020086605.1). Classification (NCBI taxonomy): domain Eukaryota; kingdom Metazoa; phylum Chordata; class Aves; order Passeriformes; family Laniidae; genus Lanius; species Lanius collurio. The sequence continues at coordinate 1,488,551 of JACBWW010000035.1, read as the reverse complement.
CAGAGCTGCTGGACAGACACGAAGGGTCCTCTGCTGCCTGTGCCGAGGGGGTGACCAGGGACATCCCAGCTGGGCTGCTGCCTTTCCTCAGACTGAAAGGATGATCCCTTCTCCTCCCTGAGGGCACTCCCAGCTCCAGCATCACCTCCAGCACTGCTGCCTGCCCCTTCTCCCTCCCAGTGCCAGCTAATGGGATGCCTAAGGCAGGACTCTGTTTTCCAGCTGGGAGAGATCAGCACAGTGGCACCCTCAGGCAGCTGAAGGCTGTGATGCTGCAGGGATGTTACACCCCCCCACCTACCCCAGACAGACAGAATGAGAGTTAGTTAAATACAGGTACTTGTTTCAGTTTATAGATTAGCACCAGGCTCCCCTCACCCCACAGGACGGGCAGATAAAGCAAAGTTTTTGTGATTAAATGATAAAATCTGAACATCACAGAGTAAGCTGGCCCAGGCATGGAGTTATAACTGGCCAGAAAAAGGCAACAGGAGGTTTTTTTGTTTTTCTTCTCTTCCTTGGCACTCTGCAGAGCTCAGGCAATAAACCCACTGTCCTCTCCCTGTAAGGGCTGTAACACAGGAGCCTCACTGCACCCCTGCACCCAGCATTCCCACAGCATTCCTGATAAACAGAGTATCTAAGGGCTCAGAGCAATAGGAGGGAGTGATCCCAGAGCCAGCAGCTCTCACACTCTGCAGTGGGACAGAGACAAAAACCTCAGGACCTCCTGTCTGCAAGAGGGACCACAGCCCCAGCAGTGTGTCCCGCTCCCAACAATCATCCAAAATCTATTTTGGGTCTATCTGGTTTTGAACAGGGCTCTGCATCTCCAGCCCTCGAGGAAATGCAACCAGGATTATACTAACAAAGAGCAAAATGAATTCACTGGCTTAATGCTGTCTGAATTTTGAAAGAATTTCATTCTGGATGTTTAGGAAGCTTCTGTCTCTTGCAGATGAGCTGCATGCATTGCCAAATGTATGTCCTCTCAGAGGGAAAAATGAGGTTTATTTCTGTTACAAACCTACAGGACTTATTTCAGTTTTACATATTTCCTTTCTAAATGGAAGCACTTTAGAAGAAAAGAAAATACTTCAAAAATCCTTCCCAAAAAAAGTGATTCTGAAAATGTTTTGATCTGATTGATCTATCAAGCAGTGGCTGAGGGAAAGGAAAAGATGACAGCTGCTCCTTTTGTTGCATGCTGTTCTGATTAGCCTCAAATAATATGCTCGCTGTCACCCCTGGCCCTCCATGCAGGGAATGCACCGAGCTCTGGAGGTTCCACTGAGGACGCCCCATGTGGGAGCAGATCTCCTTCTGCTGGAAGGAAAAGATTTCTTTCTGCTCAGGATTGTTTAGAAAACCATGGTTGGAATTAAATTCAGAATAAAAATAATAAAAGTTTAGAGAAGGTTTAAGGGGTCCTTCCAAAAGTGATCAAAGGCAGCTTTAGTTGTGATCAGCATTGTCTGTTCTGGGAGCATAATCAGGAGCATTCACACAGGGAAGAACTGTGGAGTTTCACAGAATCCCAGAATGGTTTGGGTTGAAAGGAACGTTAAAGCTCATCCCACCCCACCCCCTGCCATGGACAGGGACACCTTCCACCATCCCAGGGTGCTCCAAGCCCTGTCCAGCCTGGCCTTGGACACTGCCAGGGATCCAGGGGCAGCCACAGCTGCTCTGGGCACCCTGTGCCAGGGCCTGCCCACCCTCACAGGGAAGGATTTTTTCCTAATACCCAACCTAAATCTGCCCTCCTTCAGTTTGAAGCCCCTGCCCCGTGTCCCATCACTCCAGGCTCTTGTGAGCAGTCTCTCTCCATCTTTCCCATCATCTCCCTTCCCAGCATCCATCTCTGACCCTGGATCTGATTTGACATCACTGACTAACCTGCCATTGGTTCCAAGGACATTATTGCTATTCCTCCCTCATGTAAAAATCTGTGCCACTGCAGAGAGGCCAAACCACCAAAGCCAGCAGGGTCCTCACCTGACTTAGGGATGCAGAGAAGGCTCTCAGTGAGAGGGAAGAAGGATTTCTCCAAGGCTGTGGTGAAGCATAAGCCTGCACACACCTCTGATGGTGCTGTGGGACAGGGACTTCAGATTCCCCCGTGTCTCTGGCATCCTTACTACATGTTTGAAGGAATTTTCTTGTTACTGGGAGAACACAAAATCCTCTCCTAGATATTTCCAGGCAGTGAAGACTTCCTTTCTGAGCTCCCTTTTCTAGGCAGATGATCCAGCTGCTGGGAGTTACAGATTGTTTTTTTGGTGCCAGAGGAGCTGAACAAAGGCCAGAATGGAAGAACTCAGCCACATTCCCCAGTGAGAAATAAGTTTGGCTCCAGCTCAAAACTCTGCTGGTCAGGTCCATCCATGGCACTGAGGATAAACAGACAAGGAGCTTGTTGGAATCTTAATCCAGAAAAAAACTGAGAGCCAGAGCTAATGGCTAAGTAATCCCCACTTGACAAAGCTGACTGGGAGAACTGAGCTGCCAAATATTTCCAATTAAATGAAAGAGTCAGGTCAGCACCTGGGGGAAGGGCAGGGAGGGGACAGAGGGCTGAGGATCTCTGAGGGCAGCTGGGACAAGCAGAACTTCCAGGGCTGTGTTAAACCTGGCCACAGCACAGTGAAATATGGTCCTTAGGGCTTCATCTCCACCTGTGTGCACCTGTTTTCCTGAGGATGGGGGTAGCTATTCCATACCAACCCTGCTTGCACGGAAAGGACTTTTCTTCTTTTTTTTTTCTTCTCTTCCTTCTTTGTGCCTCCTCTATCCCCAGCCCCTCCACTCCCACCCAGGAGCAGAGGGTGATTTGTTTACTGGCTGGAATGAAACCCACTTAATGATGAAGTCCATGGCTAAAGCCTGTGGACATCAGGGCAGCCTTAATGAAATTTCTGTGCCTGAAACACATTAGTAGGCACGAGCTGAGACTGGAAAAAAGATTAGGCTGCTGAAGAGCTGGCAGAGCTGGAGCTTTCAGAGTGAAAATCAGCAGAGAGAGCAAGGCAGAAAAAGGAGCCAGACACACAAGGGGCTGCTCTGGCTGTGCTAATGTCTTGTCCGCCTGAGCCACCAACCTTCCCCCGTGCTCATGCCTGTCCTTCTCCCAAATCCCCTCTGATCTCTCGCTCTCCCTGTGGGCCTGCAGAGCCCTTACACACTCCCACAGATCCCCCCATCCTCACTGGCCTGCACCAGAGCTGGCAGAGGATGAGATCCGGTGATGATAAAGGCAATAACCTGCTGGTTGTTTTGTCAGGCACAGGAGCCAAGGCTCTGGGAGCTCTGTGGAGATTTAGATTCCCTTGAAGGGAAGGCTTGTGTGCTTTTGCTTGATTTCAGTTCCAATTCTGTCCTGGATTTTAGTCCCTTTCACTTGGGCAGCAGAGATGCCCAAGGGCCACGTTTCTGTGCAGAGAGGAGAAGGGAGGTCAGACACAGGGAAGCCCTCAGGCTGTGTTAATGTCTCCCTGAAGACAGGGAACTGAGCAGATGGCATCTCAGAGCCCAGCAATGGGCTCACACCAGCAGCTTTTATGGCCCTTCAGCTGATGACATCACGCAAGTCACCTCCCAAATTTACTCTGGGCAGCCTGGGGACAGGGGAAGAGAACATGGCTGGGAAGTCTCTGCAGTACAAGAACAACTTCACTGTTTTGAGAGGAGCTGGCAGGTCCTCTCAGTCACTCAAAGCTTCAGAGCCAAGGCTGTGCACACCAGAACCAGGGAGCTGGCTGGGGTTAGGAATGGGGCACTTTCCTTCCTGGACACCTCTGTCCAAGTGGCTCCAGAAACGCTTGGTGCAGTCAGAGGTGGATTTAGGGGGGTTATTTGCTGGGAACTGGGTGGGAGAGGACTTCTCTGTCTGGTGCCACACAAGATGTGCCCCTCTCAGGGCACCAAGCCCTGCTGGCACAGCTGGCTTTGCCCAAGTCACCCAGGGACCCTGAACTCCTGGGATGTGACACAGCCACAGGCTTCACTCTGGTAGCAACATTAACCCTGAGCCTGGAGTGACAGGACAAGGGGGAATGGCTTCACACTGACAGAGAACAGGTTTAGATTGGATATTAGGAAGAAATTCTGCCCTGTGAGGTTAGGGAGGCCCTGGCACAGGGTGCCCAGAGAAGCTGTGGCTGCCCCTGGATCCCTGGCAGTGTCCAAGGCCAGGCTGGATGGGGCTTGGAGCAGCCTGGAACAGTGGGAGGTGTCCCTGCCCATGGCAGGGGGTGGGACTGGATGGGCTTTAAGGTCCCTTCCAACCCAAACCATTCTGAGATTCTGATTTGCACACTTTCTCTGTGCCTTGAAATGTGGCCATCAATCATAGCATTGAAAAACCAGTTAAGTTCTGTTGCCTTCCTTTAAAAAGCAATGAATAATTATCAAACCATTGCAGCATTGGTCCTTCAGTTGCTCTATTTTTCTTTAATTTCTGGCTCTGACTGTCTCCCAGAAGACAAACGTTTGACTTTTCTGCTGTATCCTTTCAGATTCGTTACAGACCTGTGATCTTGTCTGTGCTCTTAATGGCTTTGTCAAGAGATCATTCCTGCTCAAGCTTTGTTAGTCTTAATAAAGATTAAATAAAGCCATAAATACATTTGTGGTTTCCTTTTTGCTGGGCTGTAATTTGACTAACAAGTTAAATTAATTTGCAAGCTAATAATTATTTGGTTGGAAGTCGATGGAAGGAAGTTTAAGTTGAAAATAGACTTTTCATGGGAAGAAAAGAGATACCAGTTTTTAGAAATATAAACTGAAGGTGGGAAACAGGATGAGTGACATTTCGAAAATCCTTTCTCATTAACTGGCTTTAGCTTTCAGTATATGTCATTTTTATCCCCATTTGTAAAGCTAATATTTCTTTCTGTCACATCTGTTGGGCAGAAAAATCCATGAAGCCAGAAAATGTTGGTGATGGAGTTACAAAAGCAGGGAGATCATTGGAAAGATAACAGTCTGTTTTCAAAGCTTGAGTCCCAGAATGAGTTACTTTCCCCTGTGATCTCCAAATTCACATCCAGGAAAACAATGTTCCTGCTGTGCTGCTACAGAGCATTTTGTGGTCTAAATGGAGAGAGTGTTTTGGCACTCTGTTTTCATTTGTTAATTGACTCCTCTCTTACTTAAGATAGGGATTGGAATGGTTTGTGATAAATGGATTACACAGCGCTCTTTGTTTCAGCGCAAAGCCTGTGAAATAAATGCAAATTCCTCCCCACACCATCAGCAGCACTGCAGCAGGTAAATGTGGGCAGGGTTCTGGGTGTTTCAGGGACACGAGACTCCTTTCATCTCCATCACTGCTGTTTAACTCAACAATTACCTAAAAATACAAATAACTAACTCATGGAGCCCAGTCCAGGCTCCACCACTGCTTTTCCTGCATGATTTACAGTAATTCAGTCGCTGTGAGGGCTCACTGAAGTCCCTCACTCTCACATACTTTGCTCAGCAGGTCTGGCTTCAGCAGGAAGGACGGAGAGCCTCCAGTTTCTGCACAGTGCCCAGGATCCTGCCTGCAAGGGAGATTTAACTGGTGGGACACATCTCCACACCCAGTCTGGTGCACGGGATTGAAAGTCTTCCTTTTCCCAGGGGAGCATTTCCACGAGGGGAGGCCTCAATAGCTTTTTCAAACAAAAAGAGGGAGCCTTGCACAATGCTCTGGCCCACACTGCCAAGTGTGATTGCCAAAGAGGCCTTTGGACTCTCTAAACTTGACCAGAAATTCCCATTCTTTGGTCCTGCTCACAGGTTTCCTGTTTTAGCACTGCTATTTTAGATCCAAGTTCCAAAACACACAGTTCAGTTCACTTCAGGTGCTTAAAAAGGAAATAGATCTGTGCCTAACTCTGCCCTTTAGACTGGTTCTGACCGTCAGAAGCCAGAAGGTGCTGGCAAGCTCTGCTGCAGCTCCATATGGCTGCTTTGTGGCTCCCTCTGCTCTTTAGAGGGGAAGGAAGACATGTTCTTGCTCCCATCCAGGCTCCATTGCCAGGCTCAGATCTTCCAAATTATCACCCTACAAAGAGACCTTTAACAAGGGCTGGCTTGTCCCCTCTGCTGGGTCTCCAGCCAGCATTTCTTCAGTGTCAGAGCTTTAACTCTGCATTTTTCTGCCTCCTCACATAGGATCTTTCTGCTTCTTACTCACTCCTTCCCCTCACTCCCCATCCCTCTCCTCTCTTTCAACTCACTCCATCATTTTCACTGAGGAGGATCTCTCCCGTGGTTTTTATTGCCAGTCCATGTTATCCTGACATGAAAAGCTAATTAAAAAGGAGACAATTCTTCTTCAGAGGGGATTGAAGACTGCAGCCATATTCTCAGCTTTATGTGGGATCAGAAATTGCCAGAAAAACATAAATCATAAGAACTAGAGCTGATTTGCAACAGGCAGAGCTTACAGTTCCTGGCACAAGAGCAACAAATTGGAATGTGGCTTGTACTGAGTGAAAGCCCTTCTCACTGATCCCTCTCGACACAGATCACACTGGGCAGGGAGAACCAGGACTGGAGATAGACTGACAGATGTGAGTGGCAAGAAAAGTGCTGGGGTTGTGCCCCACCTTACAGCCTCTTCTCAGAGGAACTGTAGCCTAAAGATTCAAACACATTCTGCTTTTTCATCTTACTACTCATCGTTAACTCCACCAAAGGCTGAGTTCATGAGAAATGAAGTTTCCCCCTTGCTGTGCATATTTCCAACTCCAATTTACTTTCTTCAACAAGTCTTTATAAAAAACCAACAACAACAAATCCATCTCCAAATAAACTTTGCAGAACAAATAAACAAGGAAAGTCCTTGTTGCTTCCACCAGCGACTGCACAGGATGGATGGAGAGATGAGACAATGCTGTAACTCCCTGAGGGATGGCTGATGTGACAGCATAAGCAAGGCAGAAGGAAGCAGAAGTGGTGGTGAGAAAAAAGAGAGAGGTTTCTGCAGACAGGAGGGGGCCTCATGTCAATGCTCAGACTTGCCCTTGCCAACAGAAAAGGAGATGCAAGAGCCCTGGAGCTCTCAGCTCACACCAGAGCAAAAACTGCAGGCAGGGCTGTGAAATCCCTGAGGACAGAAGGGAGAGACACTTGCCTGCAAACAGCTTCACTGCAGCCCTTGGAGCCTGGGTGAAGGTGGAAGAACTTCAGAAGGTGCCATCTGGCTGACAACTGCTCTGGCACTTGAGTTGGCATTTAAATTCAGAGAAACTTCGGCAAAGTCTCAGGCACCACCTTCTCCCTCCTCCCACATTTCATGACACCCCACAGCTGAGCCTGGGTAAGGAGCCCTGAGCCCTGCTGACCCCATCCCCTCCCTGCAGCTGATCCCAGGAGCAGCAGGGAGGAGGTTTGGCCCCTAAATGAATTCTGCCTGTGGTACCCAAAGTCCTGAGAAGCTGTAATTTGTCATTCACCACAGCTGCTGCTGCAGACACAAAGCCTGGCCCACAGGCTCAGCTGAGCCTTCTCCCCTTCTCCTGGGATCTCACTATCCCTTTCCTCTCTCTAGTACCTGAAGTTAAAATAAAAATGGTAGGAACAAACACTGGGGAAAAATACCTCCAGTCAGATCAATGGATTTCATTTTTACAGCAGTCTTAAAAGTTTCCTTTCTCTTTAACAGCATTTGTTTTGATTTTCTTTTGGTTTTCATCATAATAAAGTTACAACCTGAAAGAAGGGGATAAAAAACCAACTTTCAAGCAGGGTTTTTCTTGGTTTCTTTTCTCACTTAAAGCTGCCGCAATATTTAGAGTTGCTAAAATGAGGAAAAATTGCCCTTTTATTCTCCCAGAAAGCCTGTTTCAAAGAATCAGCATTTTCCAATGAAAAATGGTTTGTTGAAATTTCCCAACAAGTGCTTTTCCTGAGACCACAGAGCATAGTGCTGCTAATGCTTGCTTTCTGTGTGGAGGGTGTGGATCCCCCTCAGCCCTCACAGGAGATGTTTATGGGTATCAGGTCACATAAAGGCTGTTTGAGATCTGGAGCAGGAGTTTTGTCTTGGACTTCTCATTTTCCAGAGACTTTTGCAGATGTTAGCTATTATTACAATTTTCACTTTTCCCCCTTTCCCAAACATTATTTTTTAGCTACATCCTCACCAACTGCAGCAGTGGAGACAGCCCCGTGTCCCAAATACCAGTAGGGATGCTGTGCTCCTGCAGTGCATTTCTCCTGCAGACACGAGCAATCCTCCTGGGTGTAGGATGGAACAGATACTGCCCCTCTTTCCCCCAGCTCTGGCAAGAGCCTGTACATGGTCAGGCTTTTCCAAAACAAAGTGCAGGTCTGTCCTTGAGGCTGTGAGAGTCACTCCATGGTAGCTGCCACGGGAGCTTCTAACTCTAACTAAAATTCTCCCTTTTGGGGTTTAGATAACCATGCAAGGTTGGAGTGGCCAGGGCACATCTTCCCTGCAGGATGATCCATGCCACTGTACATTTTAAAGTGCTGGAGTGTTGAAAAGAACGGGATTGAATCCTTGGAACAGCCTGGCTCCCTGGCCCTGCCTCCACGAGCGGCTGCTGGCAGAAGATGGAGCCAGTCTGCAAAATGAGCATCTCCATGGAGATAAGCTGGGAGCACGAGAAGGTCAGAGCCAAAGCATCAGGAGCAGCAGAGGAGTTCTTCAAACTTCATTTCCTTCCAGAGAAATCACTTGATGGAGATTTGTTGAACGTGACACCTGGCTGCCTCGCGTTGCCGGCTCAAATGAGGAGACAAAAGAGGGAGCTAATTGTTTCCAATGCATTCAAGTTTAATATGGTGCATTTTTAATTAGGGCTGGAAAGGGGAAGGGAATCAATTACCTCTCTCAGGGGCAGACACCTCTGGCAGGTGATGCCATGCAGAGAAAAGCAATTGTGGCAGGATGCTGAGGCTTTCTTGTGGGGAGAGACCAGGGTGCTCCTCGGGGAGTCCTGTGCTCCAGATGCTCTTGGTGGCTCCAGGGAAGCTTGCCATGAAGTGGCACTGAGACACCATCCACGAGGACAAGAGCAAGGGCAGTGCTGCTGAACCACCCTGCCTGGGGGTGCCCTTGTGCCTGGGGAAACTTTACAACCCAATGGGATCATCTGCTCTGAAGAAGGAGATAAAGACACTTGAGAGCTCTGCCAACATCCTTTCCCACAACTCTGGTGGGATCTGGTCCCCTTCAAGACATCCTAATCCTGAGCAGGACTGTGGCAGCCCATTAACTGTTGTGTGGTTGGTGCTTGGTGCCCTGTCATGGGGGAGAGGAAAACAAAGGCACTTTCATGGCTGGGATGCAGCTCTCTGGAGAATTCTGTGCCTGTAGATCTATGCCAGGGAGCTGGAATTGAAGGGCTGCCAGTGAACAAACACAGCAATCCCAAGGACTCTCAGAGAAGCAAATCCCCATGGCACAGTGTTGAGACAAGCACACAGAGTGAGGAGCTGCTATTGCTGAAAACTTATGTTCAGATTGTTCAGCAGAGCGAAGCTGAGGTCTCCAAGGAGCTCAATTTCATGCCTTTAATGAGAATTATATTTCCTAAAGGAAGGAGCCAAAGTCCTTCAACTCAGTGTAATATTTTGCAAGAGCAGACGGGTCTCAGGATCCTTCATTCTCAGGACCCTCACACTCAGTCTTTGCCAGGCAGAAATCACAGCCCCTCCATGTCCTTCAGCAGGACACTTTGGGAGGGGGTGAATTTATTCTCCTTAGTTTTGAGTGACTTCAGTGCCTATTGACATCCACACCACAGAGATTTCTTTGCAAGACCTAAGGGGACTAATTCAGCTGGCTGAAAATAAGATCAGTATCACCATCTGAGGGGCCCTACAACATCCTAATACCTGCATGGTACCCCTACAGCTATCTGGGGTACTTGATATTTCCCAAAATGTACTGGACACCTCTTTTTGCCAGCTGAAAACAGCCAGTGCTTGGCCAGTTTGATGCAAAAAACTTGTTCAGTTGTTACATGGGACAAGGGTTGTACAATGCTGCAGTTTGAGGACAGAAATGATCTCCTAGAATTAATCTGGGACATTTTGGGTTGAAGATGGAGCTACATTAATATATGGTGCTGTAAAGCCAGAAAGAGTAAAACATAAACAGTATCCATTAAAATAAAATGGTGAGTACAAAGTGAGTTCCAAAGAAATAGATCCGATGGTGAAATTCACCTTACACATGACATGTAAGATTGACCTCAGGCCTTCATTGCCAGGAATAATTGAACTCTTTTTCACTTTGTGTCTTTCTGTTTCTTCGTATTTTCTCAATGAATCTCTGGAAGATGCTGTTTACGGATGAACTGTAACATGCTTCTTGAAAGATTTATTAATCAGAACTGCCAAATTCATAATTACTTTCTGGGCACTGAAATTGTTTGGCCTTATCAAATAAATGAGAATAACCACTGATTATTGTTTTTGGAGAAAGGAATAGCTGGTAACAAGGAAAAAAACGTGCACATATGAGAAAGAGAAAGATAATATAAATGGTCAGAGATGTGTTCATGGAGAAGTTTGAGTGGTCAAATGACTCATCTGTGTGAAAAAAAGAAACATAATTTTCATAATATGAGGCACTCAAGCAGTCAGTAGTGCTTTCACTCCAGCACGATGGATGGACTTCATTTGTTTCCCTGATCCTCTTCTGCCACTGCCTTTTTATGGTGCAGAGGTAGCTGGATTTTCCCTCTGTTGCTTTTAGTTCAAAAGTAGGAACTTCTGTTCAACAGAAATTACTGACATTTAATGCCAGTGAGAAACTTGTAAAGACCTCGAGTTTTTAAATTTTTCCACTTCTGAGACAAAACAGCCACACCTGATACACAGATGCAGCCCTACAAGTTTTTTAGGAGTGTTTAGGGGCTTTTTACACTGGCCTTGAGATTTTTGAAAGGTCTAAAAACATGTCAGCTGGTGATTAGAAACTCTCCCCATACCCAGAAAATCCAGCCAGCTGTTCCAGGAAACCTCCTCCACAGGTATGGGACACCCAGCCTGCAGTGGAAAAAGTTTCACAGCCTTCAAAAAAGGAAGATGTTTGTGCCCACCTGCTTTTTGGACATGGGAATGGACATCTGTCTTTACTGTGATGACTTCAGTTGCTCTTCAGGAAGAGGAGTAAGAGCCATGTGCTGTTCTGGGCGCTGCAGCGTCCAGCCCTTGGCTCTCTGTGCTCCTGCAGGACCCTGCAGAGCTCCAGTGGGAGCAGGGTTAAACTCTCTTTCAGGCTGCTGGCTTGGGGATTCCTCTCTTTACCACTTCCCAGCTTTTGCAGATTTTTCCCCTCCTCTTTTCCTGTGATGATTTATGGGGGGAAAGTACAATTCTAAAATGAATAATTGATATTCTTTCAAAGCTATCTCCTTTACTCTACTTGTTCTCTTAATTTACTTGGTTTATAGCAACTGATGACAGAAGCCTATTGTTTTGCTGAAACATTAACTTCACAAAGTCATTCCGCTCCCATCTGCAGCACTAAAATTAATGATTCCCTCTGCAACATCTGTTTAATTAACTATCGGCACCATAGAAGAGGCATCCAAATACCCCAGCGACTAAATCAGCCTCAAATTAGGGAAATACGATGTTAAATTGTATCAGAGAGAAGCAGAGATTATCCTTTGGAGTACTGACACTCATTAGCCACCAGCCACCCCATGTATCTTCTCCATGAAGAAGTGTCAGCAGCTCTTTGCCATAAACTTTTCATTTAAGGACTCCTTTACCGTAGTCACGGGGAGGAGGAGGGGGCAGAGGGATGGGAGCCAGCTGAAGCCAGGGCTCCATCATCTGTATTGACAGATCTGCTGCTGGGATGAGAGATAAAGGTAAAACTCTGCTGCCACTGGGCATTGCCACTGTGCTCTTGGAGTCTCATGCCAGCTTCCCAAATGCCTGACCCTTCCCTGCAAAGACAGCAGGACTCGCTGACAAAGCTGCCACTGACAGCAGGAACGTCCAGGGCTACTGCTGGAGCCTCCAGACTTTTGGCTACCCAGGAAGAGAGAGCTGGGAGAAGGCAGCTCTAAGGGAGGACGAGGGGAGGACAAGAGATTTGGATTTCCAGTCCCTGGGGATAAACAGGTTCCTCACAGACCCCACTGCTGATGTAGCTGCATGGCCAAATTTGTATGGGCAAGGCACAAAATAAGGCGCTGATCCAAGAGTTTTTTTTGGGGGGGGTTGACTCTTTTTCCCTACTTTGAACTCCCCTTTATGTTGCCGTGGCAACAAATGCAGCGTGAAATTGCAAGTTTGCAAAACATCCTCAGTCAGCAGCAGTGGAAAAGCGGCTCCAACAAAGGCAAGGGAGCAGCAGCAAGGTGGGAGATGGGCAGGGAGGGGACCTGGATCCCACCACTGCCTGAGGAGAGGAGAGGGCTGGGTGGCTGTAGAGGGACAAGGCGGGCAGGGGAGGGAGGGTGGTGGTAAAAGGGAGGTGGTGTAGCTCAGATTCCTGCTCTGTAGTTATTAAAATACACATCTCCTCCCACACAGTCTGCTGCCTATCCAGAGGTGTTACCTCGGATGAACTCTCTCCAAAAAGGGGAACCCTCTGGGGATTTTCACTGCTTCCCAGCAAACTTGGGAAGCATTAGGTTGTTCACTTTAAAGAATGAGCCTGAACTCCTGGAAGCACTGAAATAACTCTGAGGTTCTTCTCTAATGCATGAGCTCAGGTCAGGAAAGTGCATCCACCGAGGCCTCTGGGGTGAGATTTTTCAAAAGCACACCAAGCCCGAGGCTTAGTGCCCACAAGGGCCAGATTTTCATCAGAGCTCAGTTCCCATTTAGTCAGCTAATTAATCTTTGCAAACACCTCAAAGTATCTAAACTGCATCTGCAGCTGTGATGTTGCCCTGAAGAATGGCTGTGGCTAAACTAAAACTTCTCAGTTTAAAAATCCATTCACCCCCTCTTTGGAAGAGTGTCTGCTGCCTTTATTGGCAAAACTGAAATTTCTGATTGTTGTTCTCTGGCTTAAAGAATCAATGCACCAGAAAGTCTGGTCCGAAATCTCCCCTTTACCTGGTCCTCAAATCAAACAGAAGTACCAGGGAGGAGTTGAATTTGTCTCCTTTAAATCCATATGACCAATTTAAAGACAGCATGTTGGCACACTGGGTGTATCTATAAATGATGAATAAATTTCAGGGGAAGTAAGGAAAAACAGGCTAAATGAGGCTGCTGTGAGACAGCAGCAGAAATACCACCCTTGATTCAAGAGGAACTGAAGTCAATAGATATTATTACTCCTATACTAGATGTGTCACCCTCACTGTTCACTGGGAATAAGCAGATTTTAGGCCTTTCCTTCTCATCTTTTCCCAAACATCCTGGTTGTCTCTGTGTCCTGACATTTTCTCTCAGGGCTCAACTCAAACCCCACCAGTAACTCAGGGTTTTCAAAGGCTCCTCTCCACAGTCCTGCATTCTCTTGTTTCCCAGCAAAGATGCAGTTGTTGATTTGGCTTAGTTTAAGGACAGGCAGGAGTTTTGTGTCTCCATGGAAGAGAGTCCTGAACATTTCTTTTAATGAACTTTCAAAGTGGATTTGTCAAACCTTGTTCAAGTTTAAGATACGTCTATATAATTCATGGTGAGGATGTTTAAGACGGTTACAAGAAGTTTTGACTTGTTTGCTTTAAAAGTTAATTCAAACTAACACCCTCAGGCATCCCTTTTTAGCCATGTCCTGTGGATACTTCTTGCTCAGGACAGAATTGCAGATGAGTGACCCAGTTAAGAGAACCCTGGGGTTCTCTTGAAAGAGGCTCCTCTGTGGCTCCAGCAGGAGGAAGAGTTTCTTCCCATGTGACAAATATCCCCATTTGACATCCCCACACTTCAGCACTCAGGGAAGCAGAGCCAGGAGCTGCTTTCCCAGTGCTCATGGGCTGAGGTTATTGGCAGAACTCTACTGACAGAGCATGTAGAGAATGTACCAAACCACATTTAAAAGTGTGACATGAAATTCAAAAGCAGCCAGGGGAATTACAATGCTCTGGAGCATGATAAGATGCTAAAGGAGCATGAAACACATGCTATGCTTAATGTGATTTCTTTTTTTCTTTATAAGACTGTTTCCTTTCCAAGCTTGCCAAGGAGTACACGGAGCTGTCAGAGTACAACCTCAGACATGAGCACTCATGGCAGGAGTGGTGAGGTGGATCCAGAGGCAGAGCCAGGCCAGTTTATGCCTCCCCTAGATAAGGGAATCAGGTGAGCACTGGCTGTGACACAGCACACAGAAACCCCTCCACATGGAGAGAATGAGGAACAAAAGTGTTATTCCATGTGCAGAGGATCTCCAGCCCTGGGTATTACTGATAATGCAGTGAGAAGGAAGATAGGGAGGTTGAAGGCTTCAGGTGAGTGTCCCTGGAATAACCAGTGCTGGGAAATGAGGGATCAATATTTATTTGGTAAAATGGCACATGGCTCTGAAACTCAGTAGATGGGGAATGAGACAGTGCTTGGATGATGGCCCAGAGAAGCCAGCAGGGACTGGATTGTCAGTGTGATTGGGTCTGCACACACACACAGGAGAGCAAAGGCACTGCCACGTTGTATTTATAATTTCAAACAGATTGGATGAAATAATAGAGGGAGAAGATATAAGAGGAAAAAGTGTCCCAGGACTACATAATAGATCAGTGCCAGAGCTGGGAATTCATTCCTGAGACTCACAGTCCTCAGCCCATTATAACAAAACCCACTGAACACAAGGAGTCTCTCTTTGCTATTATCCTCAAGGTTTGGGTTTATGTATTTATTTATTTACCAAACACAGAGCAATGACAAACAGAATGAGAAACCCAGAGTGCTCAAGAAAGCTCATAAAGTCCTTTTCATATCTTTAATCAATCATGACTAGTGTGTCTCCTATCCATTTTTTTCAGTTTAAAATAGAATAAAGATGTCCCCTCACATCATAATCTGTCTCCAGGCAGCTGTGCTCCTTACATCAGCACAATGACCCAAACTGCAGGGCTATATTAACAGATACCATCTAGGCTTTAATGGAGTTCAGCCACTGGGATTAGCTCCCTGGAATGGAGTTTGGGCTGTCAGGCACTGCACACAACTGCGAGCACATTACAAGTTATAGGCATCAATTCTTTCTAAGTGAGAAACCATTCCAAATTCAAAACACTTCAGACCTAATAACAGGAAATTATCTTGATGGATCCCCTTCAAGGGGTAAAAAAAAAAGAGATGAGGAGAGAGGGTCAGGCATCCGATCAAAATAAAATCATATCCATGCTTTTTTTCTCTAGTTCAGAGCAAAGCAGGAGTGTGGATGGAGATGTCAGGAAGGGAACAAATTGTGGAAACGTAGGGTGGAACGAGAAAGAAAGTTTGCAAACTACATTTGCAAGGAGAAAGGGAAATTTTGCCTGCCTATTTGGATTGATGTGTAGCAGAAGTGTCAGTTTGACCCAGCAGGGACCTCTCTAAGATTCCTGAAAAGTCCCTTGCAGCTCCTTGGAATATTATTCCAAATGAAGTCAGGAGTTAGTTTTTGTAGAATCATAGAATAATAAACTGATTTGTGTTGGAAGGAACCTTAAAGCTCATCCCATCCCACCCCCTGCCATGGGCAGGGACACCTCCCACCATCCCAGGCTGTCCAAGCCCTGTCCATCCTGGCCTTGGGCACTTCCAGGGATGGGGCAGCCACAGCTTCTCTGGGCTGTCTGAGCTGGACCTCATCACCTTTTTTTCCCTTAGCTTTCATATTTCAAAGATGTCCAATGTGGGCATCTTAAATGAGACCTGACTTTTCAGATCAGAAGACAATCAGTGCTTCATGAAAAGCAGGTCCTTTTTAAAAGCGTCTTTGCTCAAGTACACACAGGGAGTGCACTCTCCAAAAGTGTTCACAGTGTCTGAAAATATTGTCCATTTGCCCCTTTAATCCCTGTCAATGATCCAGGGCTAGAAAAACCCTGGAGGAGAAGAGAAAGGGTCAGAGTTCCAGTGATGAACACTGACAAGCTGAGTCACTGATGAGTTGCATCCTATAATCCATCATTTTTAAACCTCACTTGTCCAAGAGCTTGCTGTGGTGTCAAGCTGAGTCACTTCTGCCCATGAAACACGGAGGAAGGGAGAACCTTATTTCATCTCCTGGCACTGTGGCCATGCCCCAATCCTGCTGCTGCCCCATTTTCTCCACATTTGTCCTGCTCATCCCCAGTATGTGCATTGGCCAAGCCACCATCTGATATCCCTGAGAGAACAAAGCTTCCCCAAGCCAGCAAAAGAGACTCCTAAGGAAAAGGGACTGAAAAATTGAAAGCAAGACAGACAAACCAAAAGGCAGGTTTTCCTTTCAGCATATTTTTGGAAGAGAAGGGGAAGGAAGTCCCTTATGGGCAGAAACCTGCACTGCTGTTGGATTTCCAGCTCAAGTCAGTAGCCCAGGGAAAAGACAGCTCTTCACCAGTGGTCAGGAGTGACTGCAAACACAACAAAGCATCTTGTAGGCAAACAGCACAGGGGAGTCACCGGGGACTACCTCATTAGTCACACAGCATTTGCACATGCTGATGGCTGAAGGCAAAATAGGACCTTCAGTTCCATTATCACACCAAACAATGTCTGTTGTTGCAAGGGGAGAACAAGGCAGAGCAAATGTACTGCATGAGATGGGAAGGACAGGCCTTTGATGGTGACAAGATGTTACAGCAGCTGCAAAAGGGGGTGTCCTTGGTTATCATCTCTGGCAGGGTGGTGGCTCAGAGCTGGGACGGTGCCAGGTACTGGAGAAGGGCACTCTGGAATGAACATGGTCTTCTCCAAGGAGCTTTAACCCTAAATATCTCAAATCTCCCAGTGGGTGAATATCAACAGACAAGACAGACCAAGGAGGAGTGCAATGATACTAAAGCTTTTGGATATCAAATTCTTCATGAAAAAATCCAAGCAGAAACTATCACAGACTGTGGAGAGAGGGGAATGTTTTGCAAAGAGCAAAGCACCCAGTCCATGGAGAACTGAGAGTGCTCCCAAAGGCCCTGAAAATGCTCTCTCCCCACCCATGCAAGGTGACATTTGTCTTCACACGGGGGGTGAGCCCTGAGTACTGTTGTTTTCAGAAAAGAGGGTGACTGAAGCAGTGGGAAAGGCTGGGTGCTGGGAACCCTCATAAAGATCAACTTCATGGACAACTCTGCTGTCTTTTTCTGGTTTCACATATGACCTGAATAAGTCTTCCAGCACTCAAAAAGAAATTAAAGTGCTAAACATCCTATGGCTTTCCATGAGATGACCCAAACCTTTTTGCCTGAGGAAAGCAAGGGCACTTTTTATACCTGAAATCAGATCTAGAGTAAGATTTCTTGAAGGGACCAAGGTTGCTGTATCTGATGAGTTTGGGTCTGCTGACCAAATCAGCAGAGCTCTGTTTAAGTCTCTGAGGGCTGCAGATGTGAAGTCCTCTAACACACATTCAGACCCTCCATTTTCTTTCTTAAGAATAAATGCATCAATATAATTAAGAGAGAAGTTATAAATACAGGTTTAACCTCACAGAGTGAATCCCAAAGCGCCAAGGATGGATTTGTGAAGACTTCTTGAAAGTTTTCTCATTGCTAACATTTGCATGTCTCTTCTTCTGGGTCTTGACATATTTTACATCTCTTTTGAGGGCTTGAAACATAGGAAGAACAGATTTAATGGGAAGCAGTGGCCTCCTGCTTCCAGGAAGATATTGTTAGGGTTGGCTCAAATGAAGAGGGATCATCAGCATGTTCTCAGAGCTTCTTGCTGTGGCACTGAGGAAGATTTAGCACGTTCTGATATCCATTTCCTTCCCAGCTCTAATCTTAACACCCACCTCCTGCATGCTAAATGAACATCCCAGTGCTTCATAATGGAGACAGGAAATTAATTCCTCATAAAGGGCTTTTTTTTTCTTCCTACCTTTCTTATTAAGACTCCTCAGCCCTGTCAACAGCCAACTGAGTTTCCACAAGTCATAAAGGTGCATTTCTGCAGTCTCATTTCCTCAAGTCTCCTCCTTGATGGATTATGCCCATTAATAACCTTCACCTTGGAAGAGCAGCTGCTGGGATTCACAAGACCTTGTTGGATGGTGGAACCCCCACCTGTAGCAAGGGCACTCTGGAAAATGCAGGCACGAAGCAGGGGGCTGATGATCTGAATCTGCTCTGCTCAGTCCCTGTTAGAGGCAGCAGTCAGAGAAAAAAGTCCCTCCCTGGTCTTGTTGACCAAGGATTCCCACAGGAACTTTCAGAGCTGGACCACCCTCCTGAACAGCATCTGAAACAAAGTCTTTGGTCCTGGAGTCTGGTGTAACTTTTATCATTTCCACATCTTTTGCACCCACTAAGGGCATTGCATCCATGTCTCCAGGGTACAGGATGTCCAGAACGAGGTTTTAAGAAGAAAAAGTTCATGGAGTTGTCTAAAAATAATCTTTTCTTGATGTATAAATTAACCAAGAAGTATAAAATTCCTACTTCTTTTATTACAATTTTTCTCTCCAACTTGTAATCTGTTGGGAAATATTTTTTTTTGGTGGATGTGACTAATCTTTAATTATAAAGAATATCATTTTAATGTGTTCATTAGAATGGACCAAGCTGCATCGAGGTGACAGATCTGGTTTAGAATTTTGCTGCTTCACCCAGGTTTAAGCTCAGCAGTGTCAGACGAGTGGAGATGATGTTTAGTGAGATGGATGCTAAAACAGCAGGCAAAATTCTTGTGAAATGAAAATGGATCATCTCCATGTGATACGGATTTGGAAGCAAACAAGGTGAGAATTTGGAGCTGATATCAGAAGCTGGAGGGCAGTGAAAAAGAAACAAACAAATTGCATCCTCAATTTTGGTAGAAACCTTAAAAAAGGTAATTCATGTAGCTCTCAAAAATAAAAGCACAAGACCAATTTGAGGATCTCAAAACAGGGAAAATATCCCAGGAACACAATGTTTGGAACTTCTCTTGGTTCCCTTTGCAAAATGTTATGTAACATTTAATTTCGATTTTTCCCATACCTACACCATGTAAACTACAGAACAGCAGCATAACGTGGCTCTTCAGAGGATTTTAAAGCTTTTCTAGCAGGCCTAGATGAAATGTTCTGTAGAAAAGTACAGTTACTCTGTGGTTGCCTAGCAAATGTCTCTGAGAAAGTGTATCTGTTTAAAGAGAAAAACAAATTAAGTATAAACCATCTGCAAGGCCACGCTCCCTGGGGACAGTAGATTTCTGTAAGACTCAGAGGGCAAAATTGTCAAAATCTCTTGTTAAAATAGAGGCAGCACATCACAGCCACGGACACCAGAGATATTAAAGTGAAAAACCCTGCTAGTTCTGGCTCAAAGTCAGAAATAACTGAGCGCTTCGAGATCTCTTGACCCTGGGGAGTTATTAGTAACATTTTTAAAGTCATCTTTAACATTATGTGTCTTTTGTTTTTAATATATTAAGAAATTACACCCCAAAGGGGAATGGACTCCTCAGTTCTGTGCCAGTCCCTGAAATACTAAGTTAGTGTCTCTGACTCCAGAGCCAAATCTGTGTGTCCATGAAGGGAAACACGCTCTGTGTCTGCCTCCTAATGGCTATTAAACTGTTTTTGGCAAGGGATTAATGGACTGCTTTGGCTTTTCAAGCTCTTTCTTCTTTTGCTGAAATATTTCTTTAAAATCTTTCAAATTCCCTCCTTCCTTCCAAAATCTTCTCCCACCTATTAATAAAAGAGACCAGTTGGCAACTTGGAGTCTCTGATGTTGTGGCCTCTGCTTTTCACTCAGGGGGATCAGGTGAGGACCACAAAACTCCACTGGGGCTGGTGTTTGAAGAGGGAAACACAAAATAATTTGTGGAAGGATGTCCAAAACCATGATCCTCAGTGCCATGGAGTGGGAACTGGAGAAAACCCAGGACTCCTGTTGGTGTGGCTTCATTCTGCTCTGGCCCCTTCCCCTCCAGCTGTTCTGTGCTTCCATAATGATTAGGTGCAGAGTCCCAAATTAATCGGGGTTAAACCTGATTGCCCACCCAACAGCACTATGTTCCTTAAATAATGTCACCAGAATTATGAAAAGAAAGACTTCTGGAGTTCTCAGTGAGAGCCTTTGACCTGTTCACTGCCCACAACCCCCTTCCAGTACAGATTAAAGCCAAGGACTTTATCCTTTAGTAGAGGACTCATTTACCCACCTGAAGCCTCAGCTCTGAGCTCAAATCATGTTGCCCACATTTCTTCATTCCTTCAGAAGCAGGGGATAATCTTCTTGATCTGGGTTTTTGAGACGTTGGGACAAGAGTGAGAATAAATATTCTCCTTTCTGATCATTCCAGGAGAGTTTTAATTTACACATTTTATGTCTGGGAGTCTTTCCAATCCGTATTAAGTTTGCTGAAAGGAAAGAGTATCATTTAAGCCAAGGGATCCAGGATGAAACAGCTCTAAAAAAAGACTCTCTGTGTTCCTTCCCCTATGAGCTGTGAACTGCATTATTAACAAAAGTTCGGGAGTATCTCTTGGGAGAAAAATCTTGAATATGTGGATGTGAGAAAATGGCATGGACATCTCACAGGGATGTGTAGGATCTGACTGGTTTCCTCTGGCTGCAGAACAAACACAAAGGAGAGGATTACTTAGAGCAGGAGACTCTACCCCTCCAGTGCAGAATCTTACTGAATAAAGACTGTGCTGTCTCTGCAGCCCCATGACTGAGGTGGTTGGCACTCCCAGGCCTTTCCTAACCCCAGAGGAGGCAATTCCCAAATGGATCATTACTGCAGAGTGGCCTCACTGGCTGGGTGAACATGCTGGATGCTCCTTGAATAAACAAAACCTTGGCAAACAAATGACTTATCTCATTGTAAATGGGTGCTTCCAGCCTGCAAAATGGTTCATCGGTCTTGTCTGAAGCTTCTGATCCCAATTCTTCAGCTGTCCTGGCTTCCAGTGGTGACAAGATGGGACACACAGCACATAGGAAAAACTGCTCCATGATTGTGTCCTTCTCAGCTGTTTACAGAAATGTTTAGATATAGGGGGAGTTTGATTTATGTGCCTTATCTTCCTCAAACCAGAGAGAACTCTTCCCTTCCCTTACAAACACTGCTTAATGGGTCTCTGACAGCCCTGCTTTCACAACATCAAATACACCAGAAAATAAGGGGGAGCAGGAGGAACCAAACAAACAACTCTTTATTGTTTCCAGGTGTCCCTGATAATGGGTAGAGGAAGAAGTGGGGAAGAAAGAGGGGAGAGAGATAAGAAAATCATAATTGGGTCCTTGGCACAAACTCATCATGCATAAACATGGCAGACAAAAAATCCTGAGTGTTAAAAGAAGTTCTTAGCTCCTGAAGATCCCAAGTGTTCAAATTGTTATAAATGAAATGCCAATTAAATTGAATTAATAATTTGCGTGAGCCAAATTATTAATATAAAAATAAACAGAATTTATTTTTTATCAAATTGACAATCTTAATAAGCCACTATAAAGAAAAACAGGGCCAAGCCTAGGTTCTTGACTCTGGGTGACACATACACAGCTCTGAACACCAGCAGTTCAGAGAGGTAAGTGCACACCTTCGAGGTTTTTGAGTCCGGTTTTTATACTGTTTTTCTTGCTCCTGGCTAGGAAATCCATTGTCCTTTTCATTTTTGATGGTCCTCCGGTCCAGTGATCAGGAGTTCATTTAGATGTTGATGTGTTCAAGGATTCTCTTTGTATTCTGGTTGATGTTTTCCAGTAACTCATCTTAGCATTTCTGGTAAGGGTCCTGTTCAGATGATGATTTTTCTGAGAAATCCTTATATGATTAAAATGAAGTGTCTTAAGCAAGAGGTCCACTCATCAGCAATGTCCAGGGAGTAACAGATCCTATCTCTTACTCCTTTCAGATGGAAAGGATTCTCTAGCTGGGTAGAATGAACTCATAGTAGGTTGATGAGCCAGCTGGATATCTGACTGAGGTCACTTCTCCTCTGGGTTTGCCTTTACTTCTTATGCTAATTTACACCTTCTTTGAGCAAGGTGCCAGGAAACATCCCAAGGTGTACTTTGAACACAACATATTTGAACTATATACAAATTACAATCTGCTATATTTCACATTCCATAACTTATTCTGATATACAATTTTAATTCCTTATGAATTTTGACTTATCTATAACAAAAGGATGTCTGAAAGCAGCCCTGCAGCTCTTTGTCAGGCCCGTTGGCCTTCTCAGGGCTCTGCAGACAAGGAGCAAATGGCCAAGGTGGGGTTTCCCCCCCCGGGAGGCTGCTCTCCATCACCCAGCAAAGCAGCCTGGAGACAGCACACACTGCAGGAGGAGCCAGCTGGGGAAACTCCCTCCCCTTCAGCCTCAGCAGGATTAAAGTCACCCAATTTCTCTCCTTGTGGTGTAACACCGTTGTTCTCCTCCAGTGAGAGAGGCTGCTCATTACACACATTTTTATTGATCATTGTGCATTCCTGCACAAAGTTATGCTGAAAACAGGCACAAAGAGTGTCATTTCCTTCACTGGCACTGTGTTTCCTACCTCCTCTGAGCCAGACTGGCACACAAACCAAAGCAATCCCAGCCTCCACACACCCACCCACAAATGAAATCAGTTGGCCAAAGTGAGTTGGAAACATTCATTATATTATAACGAAATCTGCTGCTGTATTTTCCCTGCCTCCTATGCAGTCCCGTGCTTGGCTTCTGCCTTTCTAACTTTATAATAGCCTTCATTCTTATTTCCCTTTATGGTTTTTTTTCTTCACTGACTGTAAAAAGCACTCAATTTGACAGAGTTCCATTTGCAAAATCAAGAAGTCCATAAATAAGGCTCAATACAGATCCAAATATAGTTGCTAACAGAAATGGTAACTTTTATGAGGCTGGACAGCAACTTTTCAATAAGATGTTTTGATAGGCAAATGCCACTGAATGGGATGGGAGCACAGAGAAGGGTATTTTTAAAAATTAAAAGGTCAAGTGGTTTTGGTCAAAAGCATTGCATTTCCCCTGAAATGTAGGAGGGAAGTGGAGAGAATAAATGGAACAAAATATGAAAAGATGCTAAGAGAGGATTTAATCTGCTTTGATCCAGATTCTTGGGTCCATTTCTCTCACACACCAATTTAATTTTGATTTTACCTGTTACTCTGATCCTGTATAGGAAAAGTTATTGAGAAGTCTCATGTTGTAGAGGTGATGGTAGGGAAGATGAGAAGGCTCCAAAGCAGCTGGAGCAGTCCAGGGCCCAGTTCCCTCAGAATATAAATGAGAATTAAATGCTTAATTGCTGCTGGTGGTGCTTGAGGTCCATGGTGGTTCTTTCTGTAACGCAGAGGAGGGAGGGAGGAATGGGCCAGTGCTCACTGGTGTCTCTGGAGCCCAGAACTGGAGATTATTGGAGTGTTTCCTTAATGGGCATCCTTAGCTCTGAGCACTTCAGGGAAGCCTATGGCACACAAGTACTCCCTTGTAAAGAGGATTTTTCCTCTCTTTCCTAGAGCTTCTCGGGATCTGAGCTCAGTCTCAGCCTCTCCTTCAGCAGATTTCCTCATTTATTTAGATTTCTCTCTTCTTCTCACATGTTTCTTTTTAGAAGATGCATAAAGAAATCAATAGCTTTTAGGATTCCATCTTCCTGTCCTTTTTTGTTGTAAGTGGGACCCTTTCAAGCAATAATCAGGAGAAGCACATGGCCAGATGATGCTTTCATATAAGTTTCATTTTCTTTGATAAACAAGCTCTTAAAACTCATATTTTATTATTTTTTTTCTGCAAGATAGGCAGTAAAATCAGTAGATTTTGCTCATCTTGGCCAAAAGCTGTTTTCAGTGAGGAGCTTAGATTACTCTGTTAGTAAAAGCCAAGGTATGGCAGGTTTGAACTCTCCCTGCCATGTCCACCTGCAGGATTCTCAATTCACACACACAAAAGAGAGATCCACACACCCATTCATTTGTCCTTGATGGTTTAATTAATACCTGAACCATTCAACACTCACCTCTTCACTCGTCCTTTTCATCCAAATGTCACCTCCCAAACCAGTCTAAGAATTGAAAGGAAGGGGGAGAATTTTCAAATTAAGGAATCCTGCTTTTTCTTTTGGATTAACCACCCATTTTAAAATCACATTTGCCCATCAGAGGCTGGAAGGGGAAGGAACACTCCTAATTTGAGATATAAAAATGGTAAGAGAGAGAGGCAACACAGCTGAGGAAGAAAGTGCTTGGCTGATGCACAGAGGGAAGCACAGAGGGAAGCACAGAGTGCAATGTGAGACCTTGGCATCCAGGGAGATTTTTACTAATGGTCTCTGCAAGTCTTATTATTTCATACATATTCTCATCCCTCTGACAGAGATATTGCATAAATCACTTCCCCTTGTCCCAGGCTGACCCTGTAACCTCTGAGAGATAATGAGGCACTGTACCTAGCATCTCCTAATGCTGCCAAGATCTAGATCAAAGAACATTAATTCTCCATGATAACATCTCTATTTATTAATGCAAATGCCTTTAATCCTTCCCCAGCCTCTGCTCCACTCACCACCTTTACTTTTATTACTGAAATTTCTTTGGAATTAGGTAAATTGGCTTAGTGTCCCCAGAAGGTGGATGTCACTAAGAGCTGAGGTCTGATGTGTTCCCCCTGGCAGTGACACTCACCTCCTGGGCAGATTAGCTCCTGGACCCGTTACAGTTGGCAGGGGCTACCTGCTGGGGCTTCCCAGAGGTGCCAGTGTTTGTATTCATTCCATAGAGGTCAAGAAATAATTTGTAATTATTTTTTAAATTAATCCCCCCCCCCGTTTTGCCATCTATCAGTGAGCAGACTGTGATTTCCCTCTTCCCCCTCCAATCTTCAATGTCACATGTTCCTCAAAGTTATTTTCCAGGGTGTTTCTGGGGAAAACAGTGCAGGTCAGCTCTTCCTGCCAGCTACCACGTGTGCTGGGATGTTTACTTTTCTTAGAAACAGATCAGAGAGCTCTGTGGGTTTATGCTAAATAATAATCTGTTCCAAGAACAGGTTTCCAAGGAAGTGGGAAAAAAGCCTTGACTCTCACAAACAGGCCAACAGAGAAAGAAAGGGAACTCCACCTACCTAAGCAGTGCTGAGTGCAGCAGACCCAAGGTGGGACTGCAGAGTGGGAGCTCTGCCACAGCCTCACACACACACACCTTGGTAGATGGGTCTGGAACAAAGAACTGTGGGGCTCTCACTGTGCTGTCAGAGACTGCTTTGGGTTGGAACAGACCTTAAAGCCCATCTCATTCCACCCCCTGCCATGGCCAGGGACACCTCCCACTAGACCAGGCTCTGTCCAGCCTGGCCGTGGGCACTTCTAGGGATGGGGCAGCCACAGTTTCTCTGGGCACCCTGTGCCAGGGCCTCCCCACCCTCACAGGGAAGATATTTTTCCTAATATCCAGTCTAAACCTACCGTCTTTCAGTTTGAAGCCATTCCCCCTTGTCCTATTGGTGCAGGCCCTTGTAAATAATCTCTCTCCATCTTTCCTGTGGGCTCCTTTCAGGGTGCCATCCTTTCCTGTTTGAGTGGAGAACCACTCTGGGGGTAGTGCCTTGGGAGGGTGGGAATAACCTTCTACACTCTGGGAGCTGGGAAAGGGAACCTGCATCCAGCAGAGCAGCAGTCTGGGGGGATGGCCAGGAGCTTCCCAGGAGCCCAAAGAGATGGGCAGGAGATCAGAAAATGCCACAGTGGGAAGAGTTTGCACATTGCTGCTTCAAAGCATGACTCTGCAGAAAGGAGTGGAGAAAGAAATGACCCTGAGGAAGAAGGTGACAGGAAACTGCTGGGTCAGTTATACCCCTCTTTCTCCAGTCAGTGCTGGCTGTACCCTCAGGCACAGGGGAACAGGGATTTAGGCTCTATTACTGCCACATGAAAAGCATGAAAAAGTACTTTGCCTTCCTTCCCCAGCTCCCTGCTGAGGGAAGTTTATAAAACTTTCCTTCCTTTCCTTTGGCTCTTCTACTTGTCAGGGCCCACACCTGCTATCAAGTTTCTGTTCAGAGAGCAGCCTTGCCCTGAGTTGTTCAGGACTCAAATTTAGTCTGTGAATGTGACATCAATATTATTACCTAATAAGCATTAGACATCAGCCTGTAAGCAGAGAAGAACAAATGCCTCCTTCACACAAACTGGGATTATTGTCCCATAAGGCGCTGACACACAAAAGTGGAAAATCGATGTAAGAAACTGAATATCTGGCCTGAACTCCAATTTGTCCTAGGGTCCTATCTTGCACCTATTCTCCTCTTCCTATTCAGGATGAAGTCCTGTCAACATCAATGGAAGCTTTTTGCAATTATGGAAGGAGGGAAAAAACATAACACACTCTGAAAGGCTGCAGCTCCATCACCTTTTCCTTTCTTGGCCATCAAATGCTGAAAGAGTGACCTTGTTTTCATTAAGAGGAACACCTTGTGAATGAATACAGGATGTCAGGTGGGAACAGAGGCACACAAGGCAAAGAATTCATTAGAGAAAGTTTCAGTACTGCAGAGTGAGACATTCATTATTTTACAGCCAGTCCCTGTGAGTTTTAATTAAAGAGACCAGGCAGTTTGTATATAAACTGCCTAATATTGTGCCTTAATATCTCAGAGAATATGAATCCAAAGTTTTCCTAGTTTAAACAGTTTTTTTTCTATCACTGCACAGTACATGGCCAATTCCACCCTGAAAGCTGGGAGACAAAACAGTTTGAAGGGTGCCACCCTCAAGAAAAACTGTTCTTGGGAGACTCCTGTCCCAGTTTTGCAGCCTCTGGAGATTTACATAATTCAGGACAGCACTGGAGATTTCAGTGTGTGGATGTGTAGAATTAAATCTGCAAACACTTCAGGCTCCCTGGCATTGCAAGTTGAGAAAATCACTATAAAAGAGGCAGCTCTCTGGAGCACTGAACTGGATTGTGACCTGCACACTCATCACACAGCTGAATTGAAAAGCTTGGAGTGACACTGGGGCTCCATATCCAGGCAGCATCCCTTTCCCCAGAGGCCTTGGCATATCACAGAATGCTTTGGGCTGGAAGGACCTTAAAACTCATCTCATTCCACCCCCTGCCACAGGCAGGGACACCTCCCACTGTCCCAGGTTGCTCCAAGCCCCATCCAACCTGGTCTTGGGCACTGCCAGGGATCCAGGGGCAGCCACAGCTGCTCTGGGCACCCTGTGCCAGGGCCTGCCCACCCTCCCAGGGAAGAATTTCTTTCCAGTATCCCACCTAGCCCTTCCCTCTGGCGCTGGGAAGCCATTCCCCCTTGCCCTGGGACTCCAGGCTCTTGTAAACAGCCTCTCTCCTTCTTTCCTTTTGGCTCCCTTTGGTTACTGCAAGGCTGCAATTATGTCACTCCTAAGCCTTCTTTCCTCCAGGCTGAAAAATCCCAGAGCTGCTCCATCCCTCTGATCCCCCTGGAGCCTCCTCTGGGCTCTCTGCAGCAGCTCCAGCTCCTCCCTGTGCTGGGGCTGGGGCAGCTCTGCAGGTGGGGTCTCACCTGAGCACAGGGGCAGAATCCCCCTCCCCTGCTGCCCACGCTGGGGCTCAGCCCAGGGCATGGAGGGTTTCTGGGCTGGTAACACATTTCCATTTGCAGAGACTTTGGGGTTTACATTGCAGGGGGCAGGGATCTTGCTAAAACAGTCTCAGGCTCACACCCATCTAACCCCACACAATTAACCAGAGCAGTCACAAATCCCTGCTGCCCATGCCAGGCAGGGGAACCTCCCCACCAGCAGTGGTACTGCTGGATAAATCCTTTGCTAAAACCAGCCTCAGGACTTCTGGATTGAATAATATGAATTCCTGCAACCTGTATTAACTGAATAAGCATTCCATTAATCTTACACATAGGTGACCTAAGCACCAGTCACAGCTGCTTGTGGCTCGTCAGGATAATTTTTGTGCTGGTAACTAAAATTCAGAGCCCCTGCAGCCCAGCCCCTCTGGGTAGTGATAACTCCTCGTGGGTGGCTGCTCAGCAAGGAATCAACACACAGGCAGGGGATTCAGGAACATTTTGTCTAAGAGATGCAAAAAGAAAAGATCATTTTAGGCTGATTCACCTCTCTGTGTGTGTGTGTGTGTGTGTGTGTCTCTAAATCTGTGTGTGCATATGTGTGTCTGTGTGTTTGCCTTGACTGAGTGAATCACCCTACCTGTTACAGTGTAAAACAGCAAACATTAGTAAAACCCATAATAAGCCTTGTGGTGGTGATTCAACCAAAGCTAGCACATCTGTCACTGAGCAGCAGACTGCCAGGCTTTTCATCAGGGGAAATACAATTGAATAATAATGTAGGAAAGGTAAAGCAGCTTCAACAGAGCTTTCTGCCAAATTAAATACAAGGTGTGCTAAAGAAAAGGAGGGGAAAAAGCTACACAAATGCATAACCCTGCTTGAATACAAATCCCTCAGTAATGGGGACTCCGTGGCTAAAGACACATCACATCTGTAGTGTGAGCAGCTTGTTCAGGGCTGGGGGTGGATGTGGGTGGATGGGTGAGCACTGAGGATGCTGACAAGCGTCCAACTCTGGGAACACGAAATCTTCCCTGTGCCAACAGCCAAATAAGGAATTGAAGGGGAGGAGGAGATGGGCTTTTTCACTAATATTTGGAGGCCTGATTCTCCAGTGCCATCTGGTCACTTGGCAGTGCTCTTGGCAGTGCAGAGGAGATTAACCCCATTCAAAGTGGTCTCAGAGGGGTTTCCCTGTGGTAAAAAGTCCTTTGATGGCAAAGGAGTTCTGCAGTGCTTGTAGGAGACACTAAACTGGAGAGAAAAGACATGACTGGAGGCCCTGTCCCCAGACCCTGGCTCTCCCCAGCCTTGGCTCATCAGATAAAGCCAAAGGAAGGGAAGGATGGGGTGAGATCCTGGTCAAGTCACTGCCTCTGACCCTGCTTGGTGGGTCAGAAAAGAACCAAACAGCTGTAGGGTAAGGGGAACGAGGTCAGGATCTGTGGAGCCAGCAGAGGATGGCGTTTGTCCCTCTCCAGGGCATGGGGACCTAAAGCTTGTTCAAATCCATAAACCTCAAGGACTGCAATGGCAGCAGCACTGACTTGCAGGAAGGCCAAAGAGGCTTTCCAGACACTTTAGGGGTGTGTTATGGTGGCAGAGCCACTCTCCAACCAGCCTTCTGTGCCCCCACGTCCTTCTGGTGCTGCAGGGGCTGTACAAAGAGCCTTTGGGGGGGTAACATTGTGAGTGACCCTGACTTGTTTCTGCCAGGCTGTAAAAAAAGATAATGAACCATGGATCCATCAGCTACAAATGAAACACCTCTGTAAAGACAAAAGAAAGGAAGAAGAGAGGCTTGTGGTGTAGACACTTTCCTGTCTGCAGAGGCACTCTTTGTGGTGTTTCATTTTCATTTTCTTTACATTTTCTCTTTCCCTTGTACACAGAGCATTTTCTTTTATTCTGCTGGGTTTTTTTTTTCCATTTACTTCTTTCTTTTTTAACCAGAGGGGCATTAAAAATCCCAACACCATTTAAGCACTTGTGTTTACCTTTCGTTCAGCTTTTAAAACTGCTGCAGGGCTGGAGATAAAACCACACATATGCACACACAAATATGCAGACCCCTTCTGGCTGGAGCGGGAGGCAAAATAAACCCTTTGGACTATTCCAAGATGAGACAGATTTGCAAAATCTCTGACATAAACCCCCACGACAATTGGCACAGCCACAGGTCTCCCAGGCTGAAAGGAAGCCCTCCTGCAAATTTCATTGGAAAACGTGCCTTGCAATCGCCTCTCCCGAGCTCCTGAACAGCCCTGCCAAGCAGTTCCAGCTGAGTCACTACTGCAGGCCAGTCCATGCCTCTCCCTCTCCTGCTTCTCCCCCTTTTCCACCGCCTGGCAGCAGAAAGATCAATGCACTCTGCCCGGGCTACCAAACACGCTGCAAAAATCCAGGCTAATGAGCAGCGTTAGATGAGGTAGGAGGCAATAAAGCCCCCAGGGGCTGAGCAGGGCTGGGTTGGGTTTTCTCATTCCCTTCAGAAGCTGGAGGAGGACAAAAAAGCAGCCACAGAGAGGCACTGAAAGGTGCCATGGCAATTCCCCCAGGATGGGCAAGGGACCCCTGGAACAGACCAACGAACAGAGCAAACTCACGGCAAGGCCATGGAAAGGACAACAAAAAAAACACCAATATTTTTGAGTGAGGAGCTCACCAATCCTATTTACTCCTTATTGCACCCATGTGCACATGAATTGCTGAATTCCCCCACAGAAAACACCTCTGTGAAGGGGCTGTGTCACCCCCTGCCAGCCCCCTGCCTGTCCTCCTTCCCCAACTGCAGCCACAGATTTATGGCTCCACACTGCCCGCTCCTAACACACCTCCCTGCTGTCCATCTAAAAGCAATAATAATAAAGGAGAGGGTTTGGAGCAATTCAATCCCACTCCCGAGCCAGGGAACAGCCACAGGATCTCACTGCCAGGCAGCTCAGGGAGGGTTTGTGCCACGAGCAGGGGCCAGAACCTGACACTTACAGGGGAAGGGAAAATAAACCTTTACACACTTCAGGCAGCTGTGCTTGAACTGGGAGATTTGTCTCTGTTTTCATCCCTGTGAGAATTGCAGCTGGAGGAAAATAAACCTCAGGAAAGGCAGCCAGTGCCACCTTTCTGAGTCTACACATCAAAATGCATCGTCCACCTGCACAAGTCACTGAGGAGCCCATCAGCAGAATTTGGCAGAGTTTGATCTTTTTTCCCTCTACCATTAGAAATTGTTTAAGCAATTTGTTTTGTTTTAGTTTTTTTCATTTAAAACAAAAATACAGAAGAAAATGTCATTTCTACTGATTTTTATCCTTCCAGTTCTTTAGAGTTTGATAATTTTCCAAAGAAATTATCTCAAAATCAAATGGATTATTGTGGAGAAATAAAAATCTTACAGATGTTTTCAGAAGCTGCTGAAACAATTCTTTTGTATTTCATATTTGAAAAAGAGGAGAAAGAAGGAAAGGAAGGAGAACCAGTTATGATATTTGTGGTTTCCCTGCCCATCCCAAATGTGACTGTTCTCAGGATCTTCTTAGCTGGAAAATACTGCACTGTCTTCATCCCATGCCCTCCAATTGCTTGGCTCCTCTCAGCAGCAAGGCCTGATGTCCTGTGCATCAGAGGGCTCAGTTCTGCCTTCAAACATCACCTCCTGAGGCTGAATCTACCACTAAGAGCATGTTTAGGGTCCAAAACCCCACATTTTTCTCTCCTCTACCAGAAATGACTTTTATCAAGCAAAGGAACTGCAGTCACCCAGTTCACACTACTGAGACTAAAATCCCTTTCCCAAATGAGCTCAGTACAGCCCCTAAGCCCTGGACTGGATTTGAACCAAGTTTCTGGGAGAGAAGGATAAAAAAAAAAAGGAGAAAACAGATGCAGCTTGGAGAAAAACAGAAGCATCTTGTCTCCCTTTTAGAGCAAGATGATTTGCCATGAAATATTACTGCTTTAAGACACATCATTGCATCATTCAGTGGTGCTTTCAGACTATTGGCCTCACCCATTTATTTTCACACAGAGACCAGACTATAAACCTCTTGGGGTAATGAAAAAAGGAAAAAGAGAAATAATCTGTTTTCCTCTCAATTCTTGCAGATAGATTATACCTCTTTGTATCTCAAAAAAGAAAAAAAAAATCTACTTGGGCCAACCCTTTACTTGTACAGACTTGGGGACATCGAGGTGCAAATGTGAGCAAAAAGTTCTTGTGTCTGTCACTTGTTGGGTAATAACCTGGCATTTTTAAACCAAAGCATTAAAGGATTTTCTGACTGCCTCCTTTGCAAAAATAAGAGTACAATTCTAACCCTCCACACTTCAGTAAGAGGAAGGGGAAAGGTTTAAAAATGCAGCTCCTACATTTACCAAGGCGAGCTGTGCCAAATAAAAGCAATCTTCCATATGCTGTTATTTTTTTTTTTTTTTTTGGTACATTTCATGATTTTGATGTTTTACACCACGATTTTTGTATGCTCAGGGTTGGCAGTGTTGCAGCAGGGATGTGTCACAGCCCAGAAAAGTGGTTTTGTTTTGGACCAAACTCCATTCCTTTCCTGGCTCTTTTGGGATCCAAAATTCCCCATCATTCCCACGCAGACATCCCCAAGGTGACCACTGGGCAGGTACAAGGACTTGGGGGATCTGGGCCCTCCTGCTGCTGTTTCTCCATAGGATCCTGGCACAGGATTGGAGCAGCACAAGTGTTCTGCTGCTGTGTCTTACATGCCCTTAGTGCATTTTAAATATTAAGTAATAAAAATATGTATAAGTAAAGAGTACATCCATAAATAAAGCAAATGTATAACTCACTGAATTATTTCATTACTAGCAGCCACATTCTCTAGCAGAATAACTAAGAGCAGAATTTCTCCTGACTTAGCTTCTCATTATTAAAATACTACCAGCGATTACTTGCAGGACATGCATTCCAGAGCTAATCATTTGGGGATTAATTTTATGTGTGCATAAATAACTCCTGTTTTGACTCAGGGCCTTCAAGCAATGTACTTGACAAAATACACTGTGTTTGAATTCAGTGTTTGAATACCACTGGCTCGGCCAGCACACACACACAGAACTTGTGCTTTTACACATCCATGGGAAGATTAATGTCCTTGTTCTTTCCTCTCTCACCCAAAAAAGCTGTGGAAGTGTTCCTGGAAGTGTTCAAGGCCAGGTTGGACAGGACTTAGAGCAAGGTGGTCTAGTGGAAGGTGTCCCTGCCCATGGCAGTAGGGTCAGAACAAGCTGACCTTTAGGATCCCTTCCCATCCAAAGCACCCTATAATTCTTAGGAACCTCTGTATTCCACAGAGTGCTGAGGTTATTCTCTGAAAAGGGCTTGCAACTTTGTCACCACCCTGCCATAAAAATTCAGAATATTTAAAAGCAGCTTTTGAAATCAACTCACAAACCCTGTTCCATTTACCAGAGCAGCCTCTAACTGCATGTGCAGGGGAGGTGTCGTGGCCAGGATACACCTCGAGAACCTGGATGATGTGAGGACAACTTTTGATCTGCTGCAAAGCTGATAAGACACGCTCCACACACTGCTGTCACCTAGAAGGGTCGAGCAAACTCCTCCCTAGCACCTGCAATAAATTTAGTTTTCAATGGCAAAACATTGGCTAAGCCAAAGCTTTCCTGTCTTTACTGTTGCTGCCTGTGAGAGGGAGCCTGAGTGAGCAAAGGTGTCCTAAAGTGTGTCACAAACACACCTGAGCCTGGCTGGGCAGCTCCAGCTTTCCTTTAAACAGTGGAAACGTGGAACATTTAGCACAGAAGAGGCTGAGCACGATGTCAGTTACTATAAGTGGTAATATATATATCCACTCCCATATTCACACGTACATTTGTGGCCTTACCCTACCACTTAACTTTACAGACGCACAAGTTCCATCAGTTTCTAATCTGTTGAATAAATTATTTCAGAATTGTCAAGTAGGTTATTTCTCACCTCTTTCTCCGAATTGAAATTACTTGGGTGGGAGAATGAATTATACAGAAAATTGTCTGTCTTTTTATATCTGACTCAGGGAAAGAAGTTGAAATTTTTATATTTCTCATTGAATTAAAATTTTAGAGATGATTTGTTGCTTAAAATATTTTATTTCAATTGTGTTGCAATATAAAATTTTAATAGGGAAATGGTCCATTTTGGTTACATTGAGGTAGCATAATATATTACAGAACACTGGCCGTGGACATTTATATTTATTACAGTGTGAACTGTCATAATAAATGCAGTTGACACTTTTTATTTTATCAAAACAGTGGAGTGATATCAAAACAAAATCTCAATGATTTGTTTCAACTATTCCCAGCTGGAACTATCATTGAAACAGACTCCTTCTAGCAAAACATTTTAGTTTTGACAAAACAAAAATTTTTGGACCCCATACTGTTTTCTCAAGATACAGAGTGGAAGACACCAAATATATCTCTGATATTGGCCATGATCTGAGCTCTGATTAAAAGAAAATGGAGTCAAATCCACAGCTTTAGTTAGCTTTAGTTACAGTGAGAATGCCCTAATGCAGGCTGGGAATATCCACACCTCTGTGAGATTCTGTGCCCTGGGATGGGCATTCTGCAGGAACCCCCCATGAATCAATTCTTGCAGACCTTATTGATTTTCCCATTGGAAAATTCTGGTCCATCGAATTAAGGATGGGATTTCTACAATCCTAAGCCTGGTAGACTGATCAGTCATCTGTAACCTGTGAGATGCCGTTGGGAATGCAAAGATGTTCAAAGCCCTGGCAATAAAAGGGCAAAGCTCAGCCACAAACCAATTCTCCATCTTCCCACTGTATGAGAATGAAAACAAAGGTTCAAACCTCCATATTTTGGGTGTGGAGAGAGGCAACAGAAAGCTCTCTTTTCTCCCAGAGGGAAAAACCAGAGGGGTTATTCACTTCCCATCCCCTCCCATCCTCAGGGTCTCCATTAAGCACAGGGACACTGACAGAAGCCAAAAGCAGAAAAATAAGGAGCATCCACACACCTTAAAGGCCACAGACTGCTGTTTGACTGCCCAGCAGTGTCTCCATGCCCCCAGCACTGTTTGTTTGGGGCAGGATGAGGGGGGAGTGATTTGGAAAAGAATGGCCTTTGTAGTAAATCCTGCTCAGCATTTGCTTTCAAAGGCTCACCTGCAACCCCAAAGCAAGGGGCAAGAGCAGTGAGTTCCCATATCTGTTTTGCCTGGACCCACTGAAGAGTCAGTGGTGAGAAGGCCCCTAAAGCCACTTTCCAGCTGCCATGGTCCCTCTGCTCCGGGGGGAGCCCACACTGCTGAGACAACAAACAACCCTGGGCCTTTTGGCTCCAGCCACCACCACCCCATCACTGAGCTTCCCTCAGAGCCACTTCTGCACCTCGCTTCAGCTTCCCTCTGGAAGGCTTTACTCCCCTTTTCCTCCCTCCTGGTCCCTGTTCTGCCCCGCACAAGGCAGGGAACCGGCCATGAGCGATGTGGCTGCTACTGCTCTGCAGGGCATGGAGCTCCCACATCTCCCACTGCTCTGAGGGGACAGCCAGCACCGTCCTCCCCACCAAAGAGAGGGGCCATGGGGTATTTTATGGCTTTCCTGCAACCTTCATCTGAGAGACGTGGCCTTTTACCTCGAGCTGTGGCAGCTCTTGGATTTAGACTGCGAGGTCTGCGAGTTCAGTCCCCAGCACTGGTGACTCACACGGCGCCGTCACATTATAAATCCTGCTGAACTTTGGGATGCAGAGCTGTTTGTAAACTGCAAAGCAGCTCAGCTGGCCTGGGGCTCTCAGCAACAAACCCCAGCAGCTCACCAGGAGCAGGGCAGCGCTGGAGAAGGACTGAAAAAACCCTCAGGAGCTGGGGATGCACGGCCAGGATGTCTCTGCTGCATTAACGCCAGCTGATGCTTTCCTTTCTCTTACCATGAAATTCCTTCTGCTTGCTTACTCCTACCTGCACCTTTTCCTTTGCTTCCAATGGGCTTCCAAAGCCAATTCCTTGTCTTGCTGATTCCTTACCTGCACCACTGCCCCAGAGGTGCTGCCTACAACCAATAAACAGCAAATAGAAGGGTGCCACATGAACTAGGACAGCCAGGACACCCTGGAAGAATGTGTCACATCAAAGGCTGAGGCAAAGGAGTGAAAAAAGGGAGGAGAAAGAGAGAAGACTGGAAATGAATGTTTCTCTTGTCTCAGTGTCCCCACAGTGATGTGAAAAGTCATTAAACACCTCAACAGACTGGCACAGTGGAGTAAACAGGAGCAGCTAATAGGACAAAGGCACTGGCACTTTATCTCTTGCCTCTCCTTGGGTTCAGAGCAATGAAGGTTTCACATTCTCATGGCATCCTCCTGTGTTTTTAATATTCTCCTATCAGCAAGATAAAATGCTCCTTACTCCTTTCCTTGAAGATTTCTTACTGGAAGAAAACTTAAAAAAAAAAAAAAAATAAAAAAAGCTATGCTCTCACTGCATGGGGAATTTCAAAGCCAGAGCTGTTTATTTTCTCCCTATTCCCTCACTTGAGAAGACTGGCTGGAAAACAAACGGTTTCACTGCATGTCCTTGGCCTGGACTCCCTGCAAAAAGCCAACAGAAGAGCAGCAAAGCTCAACAGGAGAAAAACATCTCTAAAAACCTGCAAAGTGATTCCCTCTGGGGCCTTCTGTGAAGTGCAGCAGGAGGACAGGAGCAGAGGAGCTGGGAGTGGGATTGAACAGAGAAAGGTTTTGTCATAGGACGTTACTGCTGTAAATAATTGCAATAATTATATTTTCTTTGTTAGACGTCGGTAAGAGCAATGACATGTGAATCTCCCCTCTGCTACATCCTGTACAGAACTGACTCAGCATCTGAACAGAAAAAGACCCTTTTACAAAAATAAAGCAGTAAATACCCACTGGGAAGGAAGAGCCTCCCCTTGGGAACCTGGCAGAAAGGACTGGAGATGTGACTGCACCAGCAGAGACTTCCAGTAGCAGGGTGTGCATACTCTGTGTGAGACAAAATGGATGGAAACCTTCCCCCAAAACCTTCAGAAAGAGAATCAAATGTCATTTTCCCTGCAGTACTCCACAGAAGCCATACACTCAGGCAAGCTCCAGTCCACTGTGTCTTTACTTTTTGCTTACAAATATTGCATTTAAGTGACTTTTTAAATATGGATTTTTATACAGTTCCTTCTTATATTGTCCCTTTTAACCAGTAGAAAGCCACCTCTAGCATTCCTCCTGGTGAGTGAGCCTCTGAATTACAGGGAATATCTTTGCTATACTTGGATCAATCTGTAAAAGTCTTGAATGCAAACGATTGAGAAATTGGGCATCACTTCTTTGCCTTGAAAGAAGGGTTCATCAAAAGTACAAACCCATGAATATTTTACCCCAAAGTGCAGGTGTGAAACACTTGAGCATTCCTCTCCCTCCCTGTCCTTGAGCACGGCAGTGATTGTGCAGCAGGGATGGCTGGCCAGGGAGCAGGCTCTGGGGACAACCCAGCTGGAGAGCCACCTGCTCCTGCCCCTGCCCTGCAGCACCCCCAGCTCTGCTGCCCTCAGGGCAGAGCACAGGCCCATGAAGTGGATCTTTCAGAGCCCATTCTCTCTCGCTACTTGTTTTAATGCTGCTTTTAAAGCCATTTTTTTTTTCCAGCAGGGAAATAATTTTATCTCCATGGGTGTATATCAGCTCTGCCTTCAGCTGTCCCTCAGCTGCCCGGAGAGCTGACTCCAGGCGAGTTCTGCTTCCATTCCCTACCAAGGACAACGGAGGTTTTGAAGACGCTGATGGTCCTTGACCAGCAGTATTAAGACACTAAATTACGCTGACATGGCCCATAAATTGCTAAATGAGGGACTCCCAGACAGGGATGTGGCGTGAGCCGAATGACTACGAGGGCTGCCCGATTCCTGGGACTTGAGCTGAAGAACCAGCCCCTGAGGGATGCTCCAAGTGCCCTGCAGGTCCCCAAAACACCCTTCTGCAGGAGGGAGAACATTTCACCACAGGGCTTGGTCACTGCTGTGGAAGTGCCCCAGTTGTGAAGGACTTAAGAGGTTTGGTTCTATTTTCCTCTTAATTCTGGCTGTTATTTGCATACGTTGGGTAAAGGACAACTCTCTGGGTAGAGGCACACAGAGACAGTCTCCACCTCTAAAAATAGAAGGAAATTACTGTTTCTAAAGAGGAGGGAAAGCCTTTAATCGCCTTAAGATTGCGCCACCTGCCCACTTGCAGGCAGGAAAATATTATTTGGATATTTCTATTTTATTTGGATTTATACATAAGTTGATAAAAGACCCAAGGCAGCATGGGGAACTTTTCCCAGAATGAAGGCAAAAGGAATGGGATTATGGTCTAATTTCCAGGGGTGTGTCATGTAGGTCTTGCATGTGAAGGTGAGACAGAACCTACCCTTGGCTAGAATAAAAGCAATGTACTTCAAACCCCCAGCAGTTACAGGGAGCTAAGACATAAGTTATCCTAGCTGGAAGTTATTAATAATTTCATAATTTTGGGGCCATGTGAATAATAAGCCACTCCCTGTCCTACTGGCCAGATTGCAAGGGGCTCTGAGCAACTGCTGTAGTGGAAGGTGCCCCTGCTCACAGCAGGGGGTTGGAATAAGGTGATCTTCAAGGTCTTTTCCAACCCAAACCAGCCTGGGATTCCATGAACTGACCTTTATGAATTTCCTCCTTAATTGATATCAGCCAAGTAAGAGCTAAATGTAAAGGACAAACAGGCTGTGCCTGCTATAAAAACACACTGTGCTTTGACAGGGATGTGCTCAAGAACATTTTCTCTTCAAGGAAAGAAACTTTCCTGTCTAAAGTTTCCATTAAATAAAGGACAATGTCTTTCCTCCTTTTAGGAAAATATCAGGGTCTTGTGTTTTGGTTTCGAATGAGGCAACACAGGAGATTTCTGCTATCCCAGGGGTTCAAGGAGCCACAGGTGACCAAGTTCAGGAGTGTTAGTGGTGCCACGGTACTGGGGGAACATAAATCACTATTTACACCAAAATACCCAGGAATATTTCATGTGGTGCACAGCACTTCACTTTCTACTTCTGAGAAATCAACTTAAACTTTATTTAGGATCTCCTAGTTGCTGTTTGTCACAGCTGGAGATAACCCTGGAGAGAAAAGACAAATTTTGCTATTACCTATCTGACTGGTACCTTGTTACAACCTCTAATAGCCCCACCTCCCATGTCCTGCTCAGGATTGAGACTTTTTTAAATACTAAAACAGTCCCTATAAACAGCCCCATTGTCAGGACTTCACAATCAAAGCTAAGATTTAAGGAAGGGGCTGGGGAAGACACTGAGACTCAAGCAATGATGCTCATTTACTCCCTGCCAGGTTTTCAGATTATGTTTCTCTGCTTTACCTGCATTTTAGGCTGGTAAATGATCCTTTGACAAAAAACCTAAGTATGTAGGGAGAATAGGCAATCTCACTGACAGTTTAGTTATTTTTTTCCTCACCTAAACTATGTAAATTCAGATGATCTCTGCTGCTTTCTTGAAGAGAGTTGTTTTGTTTCATCGTGTTTAAACTGAAGCAGATAACTACCCATCCCTCCCCCCAGCCAAGACTGAAAATGCTATGGGAAAGATGTCCAGAGAGCTGATAGAGTCTGGCATCATTTACTTTGGGTACAGAGTGTGAGGAGGAATAAAAATGCAGACTCAACAGTTTCAGAAAAGTACCAGCACAGCAAGAAAGGCAGGCGGACAGATTGCTGGGATAGACTCCTTCTTAGCAACAAGATCTATGGCAGCACAGGTTTTCTGTTTGTTGTATGGTTTTAAGAAGGATGTATTTTTGCTAGGATTAAATAAAAAGGAATATTCTGCTTCCCCTAATTCTCCATTCCCCTCCATCTGCAGAGGTTTGCATTCAGCTTGAGTAAAAGGAGAAAGATTATTTTTATGCTCCAATTTCATAAAGCCGCTTTCAATTTGGAAACAGCTCTTAATAATGCCAGGACTGGGGTGGGAAGAAGATTTTTGCTGTGGGAGGAAGGAGCTGATCCGGGTCTCCAAAGCTGCTGGCTCCATTCCACCCTGCCATGCCTTCACTGGGCAACCTGGAGCCAGTCTCAGTTTGAGCACTGTTTCCCTACCTCTAAAGCCCAGAGAATGCTCAGATTTGCTGTTTTTTCACTGCCCTTTGCTCGTCAGGACACAAACTGCTACTGGATTGCAGACACTCTGACCTGGATTCACACTTTTTGGCAGCGATAACCCCCAAACTTCTGGAATGCCAGGAATCTCATCCAGAGCAAACTGTATGCTCAAGGTGGGTGTGTCCTGCTGGCTCCCGGGCCAGGCTGTATCACACGCAGAAATTTAACACCTCATTCTTCAGCCGGTGAAATGCACTGCTGACCCTTCCCTTTATTCACAGGAATATCCAGCCTTGCTCCAAACACCTTCCTTTCCTACCCTTGCATTGAAGCATTCCAGGGTTCCACATGGAATCATGGATGCTGTAACCATCCCATAAATCCTCAGCTTCAAAGCTCCTTCACACAGCAGCACACACCTGCAGTGCCGCTATTTAACCCCCAAAATCCTTATTTATTCTGCCGTTTCAGCTGCACCCCACACTGCAGCGTGGTGAGCCGTTTAGCGTTGCCTGCTGATGGGGAGGAAGGAAAGAAAAGGGAATGAACAACATGACAGCATCATCAGTTCTATGCTGGTGTGTGACTGGGTGTGAAGAGGATGGAAAGTCATTTTCCTGACTTGCCAGCAAGAACGTCTGCACTCACTGCATTCAGTTGCCCTTCAGCAGAGCAGAATATTTCATCTTTCAGTACCATGGACAACATGCCTGATCGCAAATAGAAACTGTCCTTCCTTTTACACATCCCTCATAATAATCTGATTTATCCCAGACAGCTTTTTCCATAGGATGTATCTCATGCTGACTCTCACATTCTCTTTTGAAGGCAGAAAAGCATATTGCACCTGTTATGAAATATTCCTTTGATCTAAGGGAAATCATGAGCAATTTGTGTGTGACATTTACTAACTAATGTGCTGAGGGAATATTACTCCTAGAAAAACACTATTTTCTGGTAGTTTCAATATCCTGAATAATGCTATGCCAGTGGTGATTCATCTGGAAAAGGTAACTATTTCAGCATGATGAGCAATATTAATAACAACACATAATATACAGTGCTTCTCAAGTAGACAGATCCTAAACCCCACTGCAAACCTTTTCTATAAAGACCATTCAGTCATTCATTGAATTGCAGGCACCTGTGAGTAAAGCAGGAACCCCATTTCTGTACATTCTATACAGCAAAAGGGAAAAGGAAACTGGAATTCGGGTTGAAATACTAATAGAAGAAGGAGAAATTAATAAAAACAAATGTCCTGAGACAAAACCTGACACTGAGTAAATGCTCCCAGAACCTTAAAAAAGGTGTATTGGGTCATTAATTGTCCAAAGTGGTCAGTGAGGTCTGCAGGAAATATAAATGTGGCATAAACTTTAATTATCCCTTCCTTATAAGTTGTATATATCTCACAGTGACATTATGACTGCATCCAAGACTTTTCAGGCCCCCTAGAAGCTATACTTAATTCCAAAACACCCACTAAAAAATCTGCTGCAATTTGAAAAACACATGAATGCATTAATGCATTGTGCAAGAGATAAAAATACAGACACAATCCTTGCCTACAGGAATGATCTAAGGCTTTGATTCAGCAAAGTGCTTAATCAAGCACTTAACATTCAGACAAGCACCAATGCACTTCCTTTGGGGCCTGGCTACACATCGGAGAAATCCTCCCCCCTTGCCTTCCCTGCAGACTTTGCAAAGCCAACCCTCCTGTGCCCCCATGCTTGTAATCCTCCTGAATCCAGCAGAGGAGTTCCAGCTAATTGGCTGACCCACCCAGAGGTGGATTCAGCTCATTTTGGAAAAGGTGGTGCAGACAGCACCACCTCATGTGAGGATGGTGGCTCTTCCACAGGTACCCCACATTTACACAACCCCCAGAGTCCTCCCTCCTTTCCACAGGTATCCCACATTTACACAACACCCAGAGTCCTCTCTCCTTTCCACAGGTACCCCCCATTTACACAACCCCCAGAGTCCTCCCTCCTTTCCACAGGTACCCCAAATTTACACAACCCCCAGAGTCCTCCCTCCTTTCCACAGGTATCCCACATTTACACAACACCCAGAGTCCTCCCTCCTTTCCACAGGTATCCCACATTTACACAACCCCCAGAGTCCTCCCTCCTTTCCACAGGTACCCCACATTTACACCACACCCAGAGTCCTCCCTCCTTTCCACAGGTACCCCACATTTACACAACACCCAGAGTCCTCCCTCCTTTCCAGAGGTCAGTGTTACCCCTGTGCTTTAGAGTCATGGCCAACACCTCCTATTGCCAGGTTTCCTGAGGGAAACACCCCAAACCAGGCATTTCTTGCTTTTTTTAAGGTTGCAGGAGAACACAATGTTCCTGCTTTGTGCACTGTGGGAAGGCACAGGCTTAGATG
Source organism: Lanius collurio (assembly GCA_020086605.1). NCBI lineage: Eukaryota > Metazoa > Chordata > Aves > Passeriformes > Laniidae > Lanius > Lanius collurio. Next base: position 1,446,421 of record JACBWW010000035.1, on the reverse strand, counting down.
AGTGACAGCTTCTGCTTCAGGCCTGGGGAGAGGTGAGATGGGCTCGTTCAGCCTCCAGGAGAGATGGCTGAGAGGGGATTCCATCCATGTCTGCACGGAGGGGTCAGAGCAGGGACCAGCCCTGCTCTGGAGGGCCCAGCAATTGGTCAAGAGGAATGGGCAGGAACTGATGCCCAGGAAGTTCCACCTTAACAGGAGGCAGATCTTCTTCCCTGTGCAGTGACTGAGACCTGAACAGATCCCTGAGAGGGTGTGAGGTCTCCCTCAGTGGAGATATTCCAGACCCACCTGGACACAATCCCATGTCAGGTGCTCTGGGATGGCCCTGCTGGAGCAGGAAGGTTGGCTCAGCTGACCCCATTGTGGTCCCTTCCAGCCTGCCCCATTCCATGATTCTGAGGTGAAGTCTGTGCTCTGGCAGTGGGGCAATACTAATGTCTGTCTTTCTCTGGATGGCTTTTAAAAATACATATAAAAATTCCAGTCCCTGAGTTGCTCAGTGCAATAATGATGCCTTTGAAGATGGACAGCACCAGCCCCTGGGATGTACCCTCAGCTGTGACCTCAGCAGTGACCTCAGCTGTGACCTCAGCAGTGACCTCAGCTGTGACCTCAGCTGTGACCTCAGCAGTGACCTCAGCTGCCAACACCACACTGATCCCCACCCAACATTCTGTCCAGCCAACTCAAAGCCAAGCTTTTTTTTTTAGGCACAGACTATTTTCCAAAAACTATTAGCCTGGTTTTGCATCTCACCTTCAAAGTTCACTTTAAAATCTTGTTTGGTGTTGGCTAAGAGGAACCCTGAGTTTATTTTCCCATTCCTTTCCCCTGTGCACTTTGCATGCTCAGTGTTATTTCCTTTCCATGGGCTGCTGTACCCTCTGAGGAGTTGTTAAAGCTGAATGTGTTGTAGTTCTACTTTTGTATGTTAATTGATGCACTTTTTAATTTTATTTTTGCATATTATTTGAGTTTGTCTCATTGTAAATTAGATTCTAAGGAGCCCCTCTAAACAATTGGCACTCGCCAGCGGATCTCAGACAAGCACAAGCTCCTTCAGAGGAAATGTTGATGAAATTCAGTCTTGCTTTTGAATCACTGATGCAAAAATCCCACCTTTAAGAACAAGGAAGGGAGGGGAGAGCAGCCATTAATATAAATACCTAATTTCCACTGACATTTACAGGGGTTATGATAGCTTCATGAAAGCAAAATATAACCCAAAGGATTATCCTTAAAATATCTCTACAAGCCCACCTGATGTTTTCTAGTGCTCAAACACTTATAAAAGGCAGTTTTATTAATAGTAAAAATTAACTCAGGGAAGTAGGGAAATGATTCAAAAAGATTTGTTTTCAAAGTTTTTTTCCTCAGACTGGTTCATAAAAGAAAGGCTGAAATCCACAGGTTTAATTGTCTTTTTCACTCTGGTGTCTAACAATGTCCCTGCCAGCATTCATATCTCCAAATATACAGGGAAGAATTCCTTCCCTGTGAGGGTGGGCAGGACCTGGCACAGGGTGCCCAGAGCAGCTGTGGCTGCCCCTGGATCCCTGGCAGTGCCCAAGGCCAGGCTGGATGGGGCTTGGAGCAGCCTGGGATAGTAAAGCTGTCCCTGTCCATGGCAGAGACTTGGAACAAAATTATCTTCAAGGTCCCTTCCAAACTAAACCATTCTGGAATTCTGTGATTCTAAATAGTTCAAACAAATATTAAAAAAAAAACCAAAAAACCTCAAAACAGAATTGGTTACAATGAAAATTTTATGTTTTGTTAACTGTAACCTCAAAAAAAAAAAAAAGAAAAAAAATGAACTGTTTCATCATTCCTATGGGACAGTCTTGGATTGAAGCACATCCTGCCAGATTAATGGCTCAGAGGAGGCTGTGTGCCAGGCTGGAATTCAAAGCCAGTTTTAGATAGACTAAAACTGGTGCCTAGGCACAGCTCACCTCTGCTAAAACTCCTCAAAAACCCAATGCACACACACCTGATATGTGAGGAAGTCCCAGCTGGCAGTGGGCCCCTTCTGGATGACAGGTTAATTTAATTTAAATTAAGGAATAAGGGAGAAAATTGCTCAGAAAGCTACACAAAGCAGCAAGATTCCCCAGTTAGCTTTCCTCTAAGACTCCCAACAATATTAAACAGGTTAAAGGATGAAGCTTCCCTTAAAACCTGTCCTTCAGCTCCTTAATGGATCCCGAGCACTCTGCAGGGAGCAGGGGAAGGCTCCAGCCAAGGGGGCTCCCTTCCAGCAGACCTGGCAAAGGCTCTGATTTACTCTGACAAGCACTAACATAAACCCAGGGAAAGAGCAAACTTTGGGATTCCCAGTTATTCCCATCCCTTCTCCCCTGTATCTTCCTCTTGCCTGGCTGTGTTCAAGTGCTCACACGATGGAGATGGGAAAATTCTCAGTGCTAGTCCTTACCCTTAGTTTTCCACTTAAAGTTCAGTAGAAATCAAAGTCAGTGGAGCTTGAAAGAGATGAGATTAAACTAGAAAATATTTTGAGATCCAAGAAACAAGAGCTTGTCTGGATACCAAAGTGTTTTATCAGCTTCCCATGCCAAGCTCTCCATAAAGCAGCTGAACTGCATCCCTTGCTTTATTCCAGCTTAAGATCTACCAGAGAGGCTGAGGTTTTGGCTCCCAATAAGACATGTTTAGAGAGAAATACTCTTAAAATACTCTCTATATGTACTGGGCACAGTAAATTAAAGAAAAGAACAATTGGAGGAGCAATTATTGAACTACTTGTGTCTGAGAGCTGGTTTTCCAATATGCCAGAGGGCCTGGCTTGCTCTGCAGTGCTACAGGAAATCTGAGCCTGGGAGCAGCTCTGGGGCAGGAAAGGGGGAGCTTTGATGTGGGTGGGAAGAACCTAGGTCCTGGTGCTGCTCTTTGCCAGGGTAATTAGGCTTTGCTGGTGAGAGCCTGTTGGCAGCCAGCTCAGTCCTGTCAATGGGACTCGAGGCTTCAGCTCCCTGTAATATTTTCAGATCTTGCTCCCTCTCGGAGGGAAGAGGAACTTGAACCATTTCCAGCCTCTCTATCATTAAGAGATAACTGGCTTTTCCTCAGCTGTTTTCCCTTTATCTCCTTTTGCCATTACTCCATTTGTAAAACCGTTATGGCTGGACAGATTTGGGGTTGCAGCATCTCAAAACTGGCTGCAAAGGACAGAGTAGTGAGTGAAGATCTTATACACTGCAAGACCATGTTTTCCTCTGTATAAATATTGGATTATCAGAGTAAAAAGACTCCCTGGGATTCAGCAGTCATAGTGACTAGAGCTGAGGACAGAAAAAGGGATGACAAAGCAAACAAGAGTGGAAACTCTTCCAGAGCTGTGCTTACTAACCAAATTTCTTTCCCCTTAGAGGCAAAAGATCCAATAGATGATTTTTCTCTGCTCTCCACCTCCAAGATCAATAGGCAAGCTTTAACTAGGTCACAGATGAGATACCCAAAAAAGAAAACTGCTTTCCAAGGAATATTTTCTCCTCAGCAAATAATTGGCAATTTCTTTGCCAAATAACCTATGGAGACAAGAAGTGCTGTAGGTGGATCAGTCATTTTGACTGCAGAAGTGGAAGACCAGCTCAGGTTCTCACCTTTCAATTACACTTTGCCCTAAATCCATTAGAGGCAAATCCCAAATAATCCTTTTCATCCAGCTGAACTTCAAATCAAACATGTTTCTTCACGAGAATTAGGTGCCAGCAACAAAAAGTTTCCTGTGAGGCCCCCAGGAAGAGGTTTCTGTGGCATTGTTGAGGCATTTAGAGCACAGGATCTCTGTTGGTTTTGCTCAGTCTGGTTTTTGGTGAGGGGGGCACAGAGGTGGATTCTGTGAGAAGTTGCTGGAAGCTTCCACTATGTCTGGCAGAGCCATTCCCTGATGGCTTTAAAGATGGANGGGGGATGCAGAGATCCACCCACAGCCCCTGGGGATCCAGGGGGGATGCAGAGATCCCCCACTGGCTCATGTCCAAACCTGCTATTTGATAAACACTTCCTCTAACACCACATTCCATGTCCATGGGGTTTTTAATACGTTCAATGTATCATGCATCCAATTTTCTCCATGGATGCTACAAACACCCAGTTTAAGCCATTATTGTCCTGCCCTATGTTAATTCTCAGATATCTCCAGACCAGACTACTAAAACTCAGGTAGACTCAGGTCCCACTGCAGGCTTCTCACTAATATGAAATGATGGATAGGATGAAGTAACCTAAAAAATCTCTTTTTGTTTTTGCTCTACCACATGTGATAGCACCAAACCTGGTGACCCAGGTTCCAAACACCAGAAATGAGCTCTGAATATTGAATCCCAAATCCCACCTCTATCCTCCAGCCGTGCTGGGGTGCAGGACACTCCCTTCGGGATGGGACAGTAAGGAGAACGTCTTCCATTAATTTTGAATGATGCATTTCTATCTCCAGCTATGAATAAACCAGATCAATGACACCAGCATGTTTTATTTGGCCTCCTGTGCAATGAATTGAGAGTGAGACAGGCAGGGAGATGGAGCCGACATGCAGATGAGATTTGTAAGTGAGGACATATTGATTATTTCCATCTCAGTTCAGGCAGTAATTCCACACAATGCCTCTTCCCCTGTTTCAGCTCATTATTTATGCCATAAAAACACTATCTCAATGATAATAACAGGCTTCATTTACAAGGCAGAGCATAAAGCATCGATGCTTAAGGTTTCAGGAAGTGAGTAAAAGGAAGTGAGAGAGATTTAACAAGTCCAGGAGATGCACAAAACTGCTGAGGCTGATCTTGTGGCTTTTTATGCCCTCCGAAAGGAAGATTGAGAGCAGGTGTTAGATTAGCAGGTTTTTTATTAATAACTCCAGGCTTGTATGAGGGCTGATTGATGGCCCAGTCAGCACTTTCCCAGTAAATAAAACTCTCCTTACTTTGTGCCATCAGTAGAATGCCCCTTCTCAAAGAGAAACCTTCAGGGCTGCTCCTGATCTCTCAGAGATTCCCCAGGACACCCTTCCCTGGAGAAGATCCCATGTGATCCCTGCAGCACAGACAGGATTTATGGCTGTGATTGATCCACAGAGAGGTTTTTCCTTCATTACAACCAGCACCATCATAACCAGAATGACTCATCCAGCAACAGCCTCACTCTCCAGACCACCCAAGGAAATTCCTCCACCCAAATGAGCCCATGATAACACCTAGGTTTCAACCTACATAAGGCAACATCCCTCCAAACACCCACAAATGAAGGAAAAAACACCACATTTAGGAGATAGGAGTATCTACTCTAATTGTTTTGCCACACCTGTCCTTTGCAGCTGTGTTAAAGTAACATCAACCTCAGCCTGCTTCCCAGAAAGCTGAAGGGCAGCTGGGGTTTCTGTCCTGCAGGAAAAGCCTCATGCCTTCAGTTCTCTAACTGCTAGGAAATGGCCCTTGAGCATTCAAACACAGCTGGTATTTCTGTGTTTCAGTCTATGGAGTTGCTGTGTGGGGCCAGAGAGCTGGGTACCCAGCCAGGCAGCCCAAGAGCCCCGGCCTAAACTGAAGTTAAGGCTGTGCATATTTTGGGTGAGTCAAGAGAAAAGGAACAGCCGAAACTCCTCCCAAGGCAGCAATAAATTGTTCACTAAAGCAAGATCTGTTAAAGCACAGAAGTGGAGTTAAGGTGTCCTAAACTGTGCTCAAGCACTGCCATCCCCACAGCCAGGCAGAGCATTTGATAAACGCTGTGGTGCAGCACAGAAGTTCTGGTGCTCTGCAGAGCGTGATTGGGGTCTGCTTCCCTCACTGCTGCCTCACTTATGAGCCTTTAAGTGCTTAATGAACCCAGGTAAGAGGAACAGGGCTGAAATATTTATAGCTACAGGCCTAAGCTGAGTGCACATGAGTGATTAGAACAATACCAGATAACGTTATTTGCACAGTTACTGCCCAAGTCCTCTCGTACTCCAAGACAAAGCAGCATCAGCATATTACAGGACCATAGGTGTGTGGATTCAAATTCTTAATGGATTTATGTTCCTGACAGGACTTTAGGAATTCTTCTTCCAAAGCACATCAAGGCATGACCTTTTAACCTGGCTGTTGATAATAAGGAGAGCTAAGAGGGTCCCCAGTTGCTCTAGGAGCTTTAACTTGTCCTTGTACATGACTTCAGGACTAAGATTCTCTTCAGATGTTCTTGAAACTTTACTTGAAACTAGTAAAGTTTCGACTCAGTAGTCCCAGTACATCCAGGAAAGTGCAGCAGGGAAGGAATAATTTTCTTAAAAATATTTAGAGCAACATAGGAGAAAAGTATCCCCTCACAGAAGCTGCTGATTTGCTCAGGGCAAACTCTGACAGCAGAGGCCAGGCATTGCTGAAGGGAAAGGGATGGCTTTGTCACTTCTCAGGCATGAATGACAACCCTTGTAATGAAGTAAAGATAAAAGCTGGCCCAGAACTTGTCTAGGAACCAGAGATGAGTCCAATCACAAGTATTCAAGAGGTAAATCTCACATTTCCCCAAAGTCAGGAGAACAGGTAAGAAATACATTATTGATGAAGCCAGGCAGGAACCACAGCAGGTTATAAATGTAGGTGGTCTTATTTAAAACCTTCCTGAAGATAAGGGATATGAGCAAAGAAATTGAGAAATTCTAGATTTTATTGTGGCCCTGCTAGTCACCTGGGGGCACAACCTGGCCTCTTCGGGGTCCACAAAGTTAATAGAAAACAAAAGCTCACGGCATCGTTGCCCTTCCCTGGTCTCTAAAACATCTCAGGTCAGCGAGGCTCTTCGGGACGTGTCACCAACCACACTGCTGGGCAGGACACTGTAATTATTCATCCTCTGTGAATTTTTAAATAGGAAACCTATGTGCATGTTATTACAGCACATCAGCTGGAAACCTGCCATCCCCAAAGGCCAAGCACAGCTCTGAGCTGAATTATGAGACTAAGAGCAACAAAAGGAACATTTCCCTGTCAGCTCCTTGCCTTACTGCAGGCTTATGCAAATGGACCCAATACAGCCAGAACTGACCTCAGACACAGAATAAATCCATCTAATAATAGCAAGGAAGGAGTGGGAGGTGAGGGAAGGATCTGGAGTAGGGAGGTGTGCAGCTGTAGAGAAACATCTGTGGTGCAGCACACCCTGGACCACCCCAAGCTTTTCAGATTCATTCAATCTCCTAACCTGCAACAGCTTTAACTTTTGTGAACTTCACTGCAATCAGTGGCAAGAGGGAAAACGTTTCTGGAGACAGAGAGCAGAAATGATAAAGGTTTTACAGCTCTACCCAAAGAAATTCCCTTCCCCAGGAGAGAAGATGAGACTCTTGAAAGGGAAATGAGAAGAAAGGAGGGGAAAATGGGGCCCTAACAAAAGGAATCTTTGCCCTCCTGAGGTATCACTCTCCTCTAGACCCTCCTGCTTCTGCCCTGCTGCCCCAGCTCTCTGCTCACTCACAAGTGGAGGAGTTTAACCTTCTTGGGGATCTTTCCTGTCTCCTGCCCCTGCTTGGAATTGGAGAATGAAAGAGGGCGTTCAAAAAGGGCTGAACCCAGGGACTGAAATTGCCATGGTGATTTTGATGTGGTTTGTGACATCTTTGCTACCTTTCAGCAGCTGCTGAGGTGCAGCCTCTCCAGTGATTACCAGATTCTGTTTGATCAGGCTATATTTAACAGCTTCCCAAGGACACCCAGGGCTCGGGATGGGTGCCTTTGCATGCTGCAGTTTGCAGCTGATTATGATTAATACACACCTACTAAACACAGGAGTAACACAAGGACAAGCCAGGGGTCTTTTCTGTCTTCCTCTGTCCCATAATATAGGAGTTGCATCCTGCTTTAAGAAACAAAGTTGTATTGTTCTTTTCACCTTTCTAAACACTTGTACAGCAGCAACTTCTCCTACTTCTCTCTTCCCTTTTGAAAACAAAGCTGTGAGCCATTCTTATACAAAAACTACAGAAATTAAACTGCTGGGTTTTGCTCTGGCCTCTGACCTCAGCTAAATCACTGAATTAAAGCTAAATACCCCTTTTACAAAGCAGATAGCCAAACCAGAGTGCTCTTCAATTGTCACAGGGACTCCATGGAGTGACAGGTACCACAATATTTGTCATCTGCTTTGTCGTTACCCACTGGCACATCCAGCCTTAATTAGACAAGTCAGCACATTACCCGCAACAGTGCCTCTTTTATTTTGGTGCTCTCCTGCCTGCAGTCACGGCCCAACACTGCACACTTCTGGGTGCAGATTTCTCCTGCAGCATTCCCACTGGAGCCAGGCAATTTGGGTCGGCTTTAATTAACCTGTTTGGAGTCATTGTCATCTCCACATCATCTGGAGCAAGGGACAGAGGGCACTCAGCACTGGGCTTTGCTTTTCAAGCAGCAGATGACAAACCCTTTTGGTTTCTGCACAATATTTGGTGTGCACAATACTGGAGAAGTGCATCAGGAGTATTTCTGCCAGCAGTCTCCCTCACAACCCTCTGAGTGAATGCACCAATAAAAATAAGGGTTCTGTGCAAGCAGGCTGCTTCTCCACAGAAAGATAGGGGGTTTTCAAAGACCTTAAAAAGTCCCAATCCTACTTGCACAAGTCTCCAAGGTGTATTTGGGGTTAAAAACCCTCCATGAAGTTCAGGCTCATATTCAACAACTCAGAATATTTTGGTAGATGACAGTAAAATTTTACTCCCTTGATGCTTGCCAGTTTCTCTTTTTCACATTAAATACTCCTATCTGTAAATGCTGCTCAGCTCTTATCACCCAGGAAAAGAAAGGCTCCTATCTGCTGCCTGCTGGGCTCCGCTCATCTCCACTCCTAGAGCCCAGCAAACTTCTCTCCACCTCATTTCTATGCAGTGGTGTCAAAGGGGCTTCTGCTCAGAATGACAAACCCGTGCACAAATCACTTGGGAATCTTCTCCACTCAATTTGCTCCAGCTCTGCCTGGCAAACAAGAGACAGGAGGCACATATACATTACTGCTGATTAGTCCGTGTCACTGGTATCAGCAGCCAGGCACACGGGCTGACCGGAACTTTAAATATTGATAACCAAACTCATCTATCACAGGCCTGGGAGAGTGACAGTTTCAGTGCATAACAGCAGAGGCTTTCTACAATAATCAAATACTCAATAATTCATGAAAATATATCCCTCCCAAATCAAATTGGAAGCTATTTTGTGTAATATATTATTTAAAATTCAATATCATAATGCACACAACTCCTGCTCCTACCACAGAGGACCATTTCAAAATGTGATTATGTGCGGACTCTATTTAAAAGTGACAATTTTGCTTTTCATTTGTTTAACAGCTTAAATGGAAGAGCTCAACTGGAACTAAGTCGTCTGACAATGAAACCAAAGCCGACATAAGCAACTTTGCAAACTTCGTGACAGCTAAAAAGGATGGCTCTTCCTCATTGGTAACACAGAGGAGTTCTCCACTCTGGTGCTTACCTTCTCAATTTTTTCAGTGTTTAGTGAAAGGAAATTTTCTGAAAAACTGTCTGACAAATATTTTCAGTTCTACTGGTCTGGGCAAAAAGCAAGAAAAATAAAAAATCTTCTTGCATGCCAGGTAACAAAGCAACTTTCAGTTTGCATCTGTCTGTCCCTGTTGGAAAACACATTTCTGTGAGGGAAGGCTGCCTGGTGTGAAGTACCAAGAGAAGAGGGGTTTTGCCCTTTTAAACTGAATGCACTGGAGCATAAAATGCAATCAAGATTTGTGACAAAATCCACTGCACACAGACATCAGTCCCTGGTGGTGGCAGGGCAGGGTTGAGGTGACACCGTGGGATGGAGGGGACCAATCTTGTGATGTGGGCACAGAAGGAAGGTTGGCAGCCAGGAGCCTGGGCTGCTGCCTCCAGTGCACAGAGCAGCTCTGAAGGATAACACTGCTTTGGGAAGAGGAAAATCTCAGCCTGTTTATGGAGTGCTCACAAGGAGGGTCTGCAAGGGTTTGGAGTTGGGTGCCAACTCTTTGGTCAGGTCAAATGCCAGTGTCTCCTTTTATGTCTGCTGCAGGTCAAATCTCTGTCTTCTTCTCTCAAACAGTGGGGTTTGAGGAAAGCAAATTTGAGGGAACAAACACTCAACTCTCTCATTTATTCCTTAAAGGCGAAAGATGAATGGATTTTCTCTTTCCATCTGCTGGTCTCTAATGACCACTCCCCACTCCTTTGCACACCTCGGATATTTGACACCCTTCTGCCTATTTAATCCCTTCTGCTCTGCTCTCCCAAATCAGAACAAGGTCAAGTGTGAGCCCAAACACTTCTCTTTCCTACTGCAATGGGGGAGCTGAGCAGGGCTGTGCCTCCCCCAGACAACAAAATGAAAGCAAACTTGGCAATATCCTGTCACTGCTGCTTGGGAAAGGGGGATTGTTGTTCTGGGACAATGAGAACATAAGCAACTGTTCCAGTTGGAAAGTTTTTGTTCAGGCTCTGCTCCCATCCTTCTGTTTTTCAGAAATTTCTAAGTTAATACATTAACTAAGTTAATGCATTAAGCAGAGCTGAGGGCACTGCTCTCACACACAGCACAGCATCAGCCAAACTGTGTCCTAGGACCAGTCCTGCCAGTTACTGCCAATCCTTTAAGGAAACAAGAGTTCTTGTTTCTGCTTCCCTCTCATTATCAGTTTCCTATATAATCCCTGTGATGTTAGAAATTGAGAATTTAAAATACTTTATCTTAGCCTTTTTTTCTGTTCACCTCACTGGAGGGTCTCACCCTTATGTCACAGGTGCCTGGTGCTTTGCCACTGAGATTCTGCATCATGGTAGAGCCCAGCACAAATGAGGGCACAGAGAGGTCAAAGTAGTCACTTCAAGGTCTGTTTTCAGGGCAGGTAAAGACACTTAATGTGTTAAAGCAAAAAAATGGAGAGGTGGTGCCATGACAATAAATGAAGATTCTTAATAGGAACATGCCAGGTATGAAAGAAATCCTCTGACAGAGAAAGGCAAAACAGAAAGAGTGACTTCAGGTTTTAAAGAACGTGTGACTCACCACCTGTTCCAGCAGAGATGAGTGAATCAGTGCTCCCATCTCCCTGTGGATGTTTGACAGCAGCTGTGACTTAACAGTGGGAAAAGACAGAGAGGAAACAGCAAGAAAACCCAATTCTGTGGAATGGCATTACCAGTTTGGGTCATATTTAGGAGGCCAGAGTGGTTCCAAAGCATTCAGAAGCTGTAAGATTTTTATCAATGAACCTCCAGACTGCCCATGCTCTGACCAACAGCTCGTAGGTTTTCCCTGTGAGCAACCAGCCACCACACTTGGAAAAGGACCTGAAATACAGCAACAATCCCACCCTGCCAGTGCCATGGCCACGAGTGTTTCATGACATTTCCATTGCAACAGGACTTTGCAGAGGTGTCACATGGGTAGAACCAGAGGAAACACCCATTCTCCTGTGGAGTTTCCAAGATTTAGAAAATTTCCTAGGAAAAGGCAATAAATAAATATGAAAAGAAATTCAGAATTTTGGTCTTTATAGCAAAATCTCCAAACCACAAGGCTGCAGACATGGCAACAACACGTCTGCAAACCTCCTGTGCCCAAACAAGCTGAAATAACTGGGAAGAGGTGGTAGATTTGGGTACCAATATCCCCCTGGATGATGCAGTCAGTGTGGGTGAGGGAAGAGCCTTGTCTCAGGAGGGATGACCACAAAGATCTCCCCAACCTGAAACAAGCATCTTTTTGGAAAAAAACCCACCTGGAATCTGCAGCAAAGCCAGCATGTGAGCTGCTGAAATTCTTGGTGTGATATGGCTCTATATATGCAGACATTCACACATGGCTGCATCTCACTTTTAAATGTCTCTCAAGACTTGTATATTAAACAGAAGAAGGATTTTTCCAGGAACTAACATAGTTGGCAGCCTTTTGTCTCTATTTTTTAGAGTAATTTATGAAAGAAGAAAAGTAGCAGAGTCAATTTAAAAAAGGCTGCAGCCTGGACTTTGATAGATGAGCAGATCTACCAACAAAACCTCTCAGTTTTCACTGAGCACTCCATCTTCTTATCTGTAATCCCAGTGAGCAGAGAATAAGGAAGGCAGGCAGCTGAATAGAGGAAAGACCTGGGTAATGCTTAAACTGGGGAATAATCAACTGAGGGATCAACCTCCCTGCTTTTTTTCCAGATCCAACCAAATAATCAGCTGAGCATTTTCTGCTCCCCTTTCAGGAGGGGTTGAGTGAGATGACAGCAATTCACACTCCAACCTGTTGGCAGGGTCTGAGATAATTTCTTGCAGAACAGCCTTGGCACTCCAGGGGAGTGGTCCCTCTGACAATCTGGGACATTGTGCCAGGGAGTAATAACAGTTCCAGCTGTAATTTCTGGGAGGTGACAGCAAATAACAGCACTTTTCCCAGCTGGTTGTGCAGACCTGCTCTCAGACAACACTGGGTTTGCTTCTAAGGGTGTTGCTTGAATAGAGCTACATCTGTGCTGATTCCTGGTGAAACTGTCCCAGCCATGAGCAACTGGAACTTAAAAACATCGGAATTAATTAGGGAAAACACCATTTCCTATCCAGAAATATAGTGAGGGAGGCTAGGCACTTCCAGGCAAAATTTAGTGGAGCATTTCAGGTGCAAGATAACATTTCTGGGCTGGGTTGACATCTTTTGGGGCACGTGGAAAAGGTAACAGTTCTTTCAGTGTTGAGGTGCCACTCTGGGATTGATGCCCAGAGTCCCAGCTCCATCAGCAGTTCTTGCCTTTCTGCATCCTCAGCAGAGCTCCAGCACACCACACAACCAGATATCCTCACACAGATCTCATGTGATATTTTAAAACACATTTCACTTCTAAGTTTAAAATCTAAGTAACTTCCAAGGCTCAGCACTTTCTGTTCAGTGAATGTCTTGATTTGTGACAAGTGCTATAGGAGGAAGCAACACACTTGTGCTTCAAAATATGTTCCTGTCCCTCAAGTAGAGCCTTTCTCCTAAACTGGAATTTGTAACCCCTTAGTCTTTAATGCAGAAAAGTCCCTGTAGATATTTGAGAGGAAACAGAAATCAAGTAAAAAAGAATAATCACATTCTCCTGACCTCAAGTAGGTTGACTTCAAGTTCTGCTGAAATTTTGGCGGAGCATTAACACAAAACAAGCAAAATAAATACATCTGTAATTGGAAAAGTAGCTGCTTGATTAGGACCTCCTGTATTTCTGTAGCAACACTAAACATTTCCTTGGCCAGTAAATCCATCATAGCATCACACTAAGATGGAAGAATCTTATGCAAGACTGAGTGAAAGCAGTTTTAAGAAAAAAAAAAAAAAAGAGTAGTTTCTTGAGCAAAACACATAATGAAAGTAAAAACTGGAATTAAAGGAAGCAGTCACTCAGGTATCAAAGGAGCACAGTTCTGCTCCCGCTGTCACTGTGACTCTGCTTCCTAAGCTCACATCTGCAGATACCATCATTCATCTTTTTTCTAAAGCCCCAGATCCTGGAGTCATTTGATGACACAAGAGTCACATGTCAAATCGAATTTCACCCTCACAGGGAAGGGAAAAAAGCTTGAAAAAACCCCAATTATTTTAAAAAATCAAAAATAAAGACCAGTTTATGAAATAAATTATTTTTGAGCCTCCCTAAAATACATTGTCTCCCTTCTGCTCTGCTTGGTAGAGGCAAGTGAATGCCCAGAGCTGTTGTGCTCCAGCCTTTCAGCATCCAGACAGTCCTTGCTCTTTCCCCAAATCCTACCTGAGCTCTAGGATCTGCAGCACAGCTTTCCCTCGTCCTTGCTCTGCACTGCATCATTCCACCAGGCTCCCTCCCTGCATTCCCTCCCCCGGCTCCGCACGGCTCCTCTGCACTGCAGCACTGCCAGGAACCAGCACTCCCGGCCCTTTTCCCTGCTCTGTCCCACCCTGGAGCCTTCCAGCCTGCTCTGCTCCACTGCCCAGCCCCTCATCCTCCCTTATCTCTGCTCCAAGGTTCAGCTTTTCCACCGCCAAACCCCCTGGCTCTGCCGCCTCCCTTCCGTGCTCTGTGGCACAGCCCAGCCCTGGAGCATCACAACTCCCGTTTTCTTCTCTGCTCTTCCCGTTCAACGCCAGCCTGAAACGCTGCTGGAGCATCCACAGCATTTTGGGACCATCTTTGATGGTCTTTAACCCACACCTATCCCTGCAAGGATTCCCCTCCTGCCTCAACACCCCCCTCAGCGTTCAGCCACATCCTGCCCTCCGGTCCCACAAGCTTTCCTCCTCCCTCCACCCCTTAAACAGAGCATTAAAATCTCTGTATTTGTGCAGAAGTTCCCTGCTCAGGGACATCAGAGCACACTTGGCAAGCACAGAGTGTTTAGAGAGTTGTCCTGGATTTCCTAACGGGAGGTCATGCCTAACAAACTTGATTAGTTTCTTTGAGGAGGTGACAATGACAAGGGACTGGGCAAGGAAGTAAAGCATAATTCAATCAGACTTCAAGAGCCTTTTGATACAGTACCACATAAAAGACTAATTTATAAGGTTAATATGGATGGTATTGGTAGCAAAACACTCATCCATGTAAACATCTTTCTTTTAATTACTCTGCAAAGAAAGTAGGAGGCAAAGCAAGCAGTGGCTGACCCCAAGAAAGGGAAAAGGAAATGATCACAGGAACTTCTGGTGTTTGTGCTCTCATACCCATGGCAGGTAGGAATTTTCTTTGAGCACCTTCTAAGATGATTCCCTACAGAAGCCTCTCATTTTGGTGACCAAACAGGCTGAAGGGGCAAAGTTCCATCCTTCTTGTGCCTCTCCAGGACATCTGGCATTGTGTCACTTATTAAAGCTGCATTAATAATGGTTTAATGAAAGGCACCATGTGAGCAGAGCTGGGGGTGTTCCAAGCACAGAAGGCTGGGCAGATACACACAGGGTGTCAAACAAAACCAAGAATGAAGGCAAAAATCAAGACTCAAAAATCAAGACTCAAAAATCAGAATAGAGCCTTAGGTTTATCAAAGCAATCCTACCTTCTGCAGCTCCCCAGAGACAGGTGTGCCACCATCAGCTGCCTCGCTCCATGGTTATCAGAGGGTGGGGGTCACCACAGCAGAGCAGTTTTCTTGCCTTCAACTGCAGCCTGTGTTCTTCTTGGTCATTAAAAGATCATTCAGCTGAATGAAATCACCCTTTATTCTCAGTAACTATAGAAGAGGACGATATCTTCCCTTTCCTGGGCCAGCAGGAGATGCAGGCAGCTACAAAGGTGCTCCCTGGAGCCCGGTACCACCACCCAGCTCCTCCACAAACCAGAGCCTTCAGCCTGGCCACTGCTCCCCGCTGCCAGCACAGCCAGTGTTTCCCTCTGTTTTCCCAGAAAAAGCACATCTGTTTTCAGTAAATGCTGTAAATTAGTTAATGTTTGTAAAGTGCTCTGATCGTGTGAAGTGCTACATAATTACTACGTATTATCAATATAATTTGGCTGGATTGTGCCACAGCCGCCTCCTCTCTTCATTTGCAGCTTGGAGAGAGTTTTCTTAGACACCAGCTCTTTGTGCCACCCGTCTCAGAGCAGTCCTGACCTCCCTTGAAGAGCCCCAGGAAGGAAATAAACCCCAGCCCTGAGGCAGATCCCTGGGATCCTTCCCCTCCCTTCAGGGAGCAGAGTAAGAGATGCCCCCCAAGGAGGAGGAGCTGCTCTTTGGGAAGGGCTTGTGGTCCCCAATTCAGTGACCTCCAGAACTTGGAACAGCTACTAAAAGTATCCCAAATATCAGGGGAAGCAGCAGCCTGTGCTAGTGATGGGCTCAGGATGTGGACCAGAAGTCCCTGGTCTGGCTGTCATTAGTAGGAGTGACCTGCTCAGGCACTAACAAACCTCTCTGCTCATCTTAATGCATCCCCTAAAATGAACCAAATATGAGCAACCAAGACCTGCTTTTCCCAACTCCCTGTTCCCTAGCACCCTCTTCCAGCAAATCCTGGATTTTTTCAGGTCTCAACAAAATAAAGCCTATATAAAACATTTTCTAGTTCCAGGCTAAAACCTGATAGAAAAAAATAAAATTTAATATAACAGAAATAAGCTGAATAATAGGCAGTCTAACTCTCCTCAAAAGATACAGAAAGAACTTCAAGAAAGTCTTAAAATTCATTGCTTATAGAAAATAGAACCCTGAAGAGAATAAATACTAAAAAAACATTAAAACAAAAAGACCAAGTGAAGAAACCAGCTACTCTCTGCCTCTCTAGAGGTGCTGCTGCTCATCCCACCTGGATTTAAAGGGCTGATGAGCAGAAGTGATACCAGCTGGGAAAACAATTATGCACAATAAACCAACAATTTTCAGGTATTTTCTAGTTTTCTTCCTAACTCCTAGGACAAATAATCTATCTTAAGGGCAGCATTCCCCACAGACCTGTGAAATTATGAAAGTGGAATGGTGGGAAAAATATTTAACCTGTGACAATTTGTATTTAAAATTGCTGAAGTGAGAAAAAGAAAAAATGTTACTAGAATATCTGTTCTTTATAAAAACAAAAGCTATCAGACTGTGAAAAAGGTGTGATTGGAAAGCCAGAAGTTTTCTGGTGTACATAAAGTACTCCACAAAGCACTGAATGTGCTGGCTGACCCTCCCTTACATCAGTGCTCTTTTACAAGCGTTACCTAAGAAGGAAATTTCCTCCCAAGCTCTGTATTCCTGTGTGGTAAAAAAACTGTTCCAAATGTGGGGTCCCGTGAGCAGAGGGAGCTGATCCTGTCCAGGTAAGCACGGGCACTAATCCAACCCTCCCATGTTGCCTGGGAAAGCCATGCTCAGGAGGAAATGTCTGAACTAAGCTGCTCAAAATCATGGAGAAGCAGATTTCCAATTCACAGTTTATGCTTTATGGATTTGTCTCATAAAATTTTCTATTTCAGAGGTTTTAACATTTGAACTTCCACTTTCTGAGAGTCTCCCTCTGGGCTCTGATGGGATGGATGGGAAGACTGGATTCAAAATGCCAAAATGCACTAAATCAGACTGATAGCTGATTCTTCTGGTTAAACCTGTGGCTAATAACAGAGCAGCATCTGAAGGTCCAGCAAATTAAATATTTCAAATATTTCAGATAAATTTGAGAATATTCCAGCGTTTATGAAGCACATCCATGCTGTGGCCTGGGAGGTCTGTGCTGCTCTCTGGCTTTGGCAAATTCATCTGGGTAACCTGGAGCTTTCCAGTTTCTCCCTGTTTTTCATGTCACGGGAATGGAGGGGTCTCAGTGCTCTCAAATCTTTCAGAGAGAGACAAGGAGTCTGAAATACTTCTGGCACGGGTGTGATTATAAAGCAGTAGAGGGGAAAATGGGTCTATAAAACAGTGGTCCAGATCATCTGCAAGTGCAAATGGGTTTGGCTCTGTTGAGATCAGTGGAGCAACGTCAATTTACAGCTTCTGAGGCTCCTGCTTAGTCTGCAGACCTGGGCCAGAAAGTGGGGCACAGGAGCTGCAACACCTGGATTGCAAATCCTGAAGGAAGAGGTTTCAGGGGAAGCTCTGGCTTGTTATGGTGGAGGCAGAAGGAAAGATATTTTCTTGAGTTTTATGTGGTTGGAGGGAGAAAGAGTAGGATTGTCCATTTAGGAGGCAGGAGGACTGGGCAGAGACAGATCCTTTGGAGAGGTTCTGCACCAGACCCCTCTGCTGGTCCCTTCCTTGTTGTCCAGCATTGCCTGTAACTGCTGGTTGAGGCTTTTACTCTCTCAAATACATTCCTTGCTTCTCATTTTACAAAGTGAGAGGGATTGCTTTAAGGGAAAAAAAAAAAAAAAAAGAAAACAAGAAGTCCCAGATTATAAATGCATCCTATTAGGGTTTCTTTTTCTTTCCTACCAGACAAAAGCATTTCTGCTTCCAAGCTTGATAGACCTCCTGACCCTGCTGATGTGGGTGGATGGCTCTGCATGTTCTGAATCATTTGCTTCCTTTTCAAGTGTTACTTTCTCCTTATTTCAATTACCCTTCCTTTATAATTACACGGGCTGCTCCAGCGAGCAGCAGTGCTGGGAGCTGACAGCCCGTCTGACAACAGGGCAGGCTGCCTGTGGAATCTACATCCTTATCTTGCTCAGGCAGTGGGGAACTGCACGTTTAATAGCACAGGAGCAATTGTTGGAGGATATTCCGACTCCTTCACAGAGGGTTCACTGCCCAGCCTTTCAGCAGGCTGAGCTGTGTGTAATTGCTCTGCCTGTCCCTGGCACGGTTCTAAACCAGATGGACAAGGATCACTCCCTTCTTTCCCCCTGAGTGTTTGCCTCTGTGACAGCAGGAGGCAATGGAGCTTGATCCCACACCTATGTGAGCTCCATGGGAGTCTTTTAAGGGAATTTCAAAGGGATTAATTTAGGCCCCAAAAGGTGCAAGCAGCTCTGATGTGAGAAGGGCAGGAAGGGAAGGTGGGAGACACAAGTGGTTGGACTGCTGTGGATGACATGTAGGGGGAAGAACTGCTGTGGGGGCAGGGATGAATCAAATTCAGTTTTGTTTTATGTGGTTTCTAGAAAACAAACAAACAAGCAAATACCTAAAAAACCCAAACAACCAAAAACCTCCACAAAACAAAACAAAACAACAATCCTCCCCCACCAAAAACCTCAAAACCAAAGCAACAAAACCCCCAAACCAAAGCAAAAAAAACCAAAAAACCCCCACCAAACAAAAGACCCAACACCTCCCCTTTTTTGAATTTGGATTTTCATCTCATTCACTTCCAAAATTAAATGGTAGGTTTCGTACAGGAATTTTGCAAAGTGGTACATTTTTGTTAAATATCAAGCTTTATTTAAAAGAGAGACACAGGTTCAGCTTCTGTGTTACAAGTCAAGTTTCCAGAAAAGCTCTGCCCTATCTATTCTAAGAAAATGCTTTATTAGGTAGTTTTCCAAAAGTTAATATTATTTCCGAGGCTTCTTCCTGACTTCTATCCCTGAAAAAGCTCCTTTCATTGCATATCCCATCCATACACTCTGCTAATAATGCAATGCCTATTAATAGCACATGGGGCTATTGGAAAAGTGTCTATTCAAAAGGTCCTAAAACCTATCCCCAAATAAAGAGGAGCAGTTCAGAAAAGACCCACCTGACTGGTGTTGATTGTAGAGAATGAGATTTATTTTTTTTAGCCAATTAATAGCACATTTCAAATTTAATCTTATATTGAAATTCTAGGAGGCAGCAGCCTGGAGAGGGGGTGTCAGAAGTGCTCCCAAGCAGCAGTTCAGGTCCTGCAGAAGGGGCTGGAATTGCTGCTGTTGCTGCTCTGTGCTTGGCACAGACACCTGAGGGTTATTCACAAACACAGCACCATCTCTTGCATTGTTTTAACTCTCTCCAAATGACATGAAGCTGCTGGCCTTGGGTGGCTGGACAGCACCAGAGGATAAAAACACAGGACTGTTTTTTCTCTTGATTCATTTAGGGAATTAAATGTGTAGCAAATAACTTGTGAGACTTTGGGTTGCACCAAAAAGGATTTTCTTTTTGTTGTTTTTTGGTGGTTTTGTTTTGTTTTTTTTTGTTTGGTTGGTTGTTGTTGTTGTTGTTGTTGTTGTTGTTGTTTGGTTGGTTTTGGTGTTTTTTTTTGTTGGTTTTGTTTTGGTTTGGTTTGGTTTTGTTTTGTTTTGTTTTGGGGGCTTTTTAGGGTTTTTTTGCTACCTATGTGCACAACTTTCTGCTTGGTTCTGCTCTCCCTGCGCTCAGGCAGCAGGTAAAGGAGAGCCACAGAGGCTGGCAGGCTAAAATTGAGGAAGAATAGGAGAGAAAAGGAGCAAGGCAAGCATGAAGAAAAACAGAACAGCCAGTAAGTTTGGGTCCTTTTTTTCTTTTTTTCCAACACTTGAAGATTTCTAAGTAAAATTAGGAGTGGTGAGGAAGATTGTTCCACTCTGGAGTGGGTAAGATTAATTTTTATTTGACTTTTATTGGAGCTGCCTTAGGAATAAAAGAACAGCACTGTCTCAGACGTCTGTGCACAGCAAACCAAGGGAACACAGGAATCCCCAGCTTCCCCACCCCAGAGGAAATGCTGGAATGTGTTGGGTCCTTGCTGGCATGTGACCAAGTATTTTTATTTAGGGACTATTTTTGTATTTCTCTATATATTTTTATTTTTGGGTGCAGCAACAGAGGTGAGGGACTGCTTAAAATTTCCTTTGACCTTTCAAAGTGTTCCTGAGAGCCAAAGGTGTTCACAGGAAAGAAATATTAAATTACAACTATGGCTCAGACCCCTAAAAGTGTCTGGCAGCTGCAGGAAACAAAGGCAAATAATACCCAGGACTCTCAGAAATGGCTGTGGATCTTCAGACCTTTCTGGAAGCTCAGTATTCACAGATTGGATCCAGGCAAGCCCAGCACCGTGGGCAAACCTGGAAGGAACAGAAAGACTGATTTATCTTCAGCTGTTTGCCTCTTTCAAAACCTGGAGACTCCTGCACTGGCAGAGTTGTGTCTGCAAAGGGATCAAATGGAAGATCAGATGAGGGAAAATACCCTCATGTTTGCCTTTTCAGGGAAACTTCGTGTTGTGGGAGCGGTGACATCGTCTGTAGGGAATGGACTTCAGCTCTCCATGGATGTGACGGGAAGGGAAAGGGATTTCCATGATTATCTGAGAGCACAGGAGCTCTTCTCATTTGACACCCACTGAGGGAGGGCAGGAGAGGGCTCTGGCTGGGGAAAGGGTCAGCAGGCTGAGGGCTGCAGCATTTGGGCTCGTTTAAGGATTTTGGAAAAACCCAACTTGTGAGTGAGTGGGACAAAAGCTGGGCAGTTTTCTGTGTCTGCCATGGAGAAACTGCTGGTGTCAAACCACAGCTCTTCTTCTCAGCTGTGGCCAGGCAGAGGGTTGGTCCTCCAAGCACAAAATTATGAAACAATTTAGAGTTGTCTCTGTATCTCAGTTTCTCTCAAAGACTCTACTGCCACACAGGGTTTTAATTTTTCAGAGCTGTCCTATCCTGCCCTGAGTCAGTCCCACCCTGAGGATTTTCCAGCTTCCCCTGACCCTGGGAAACAGCAAATGGGCTGCAGGCTTGATGTGGTTGCTCTTTCTGAGCTTTCCCTCGTTCCCACTGCTCTGTTCTGCCCTCCCTTGCCTTTTCAGCCTCCTGCTTTAGCTTTCTGAGGGTTTCACAGTTGTCATTCCTCAAAATCCAAGATAGGATTGAACTAAAACCTTGAGCTAACAGTGGAGTGCCAGGCTGGCATACATTTCTCTCCCAATTAGAATGGATGAAAAGCTCAGGGAGGATATTCAGTGCATCTCTATGGCTGGAATTTACACCACGAAATCTCCGTGCAGGTCCTCACCCCACGAATTGCCTTGGCTTTGCCTCACCTTTGCTCAAACAGCAGAAACTCATGAAATGCAAAGTCAGAGAGCTTTGAATGCTAAGCCACACGGAATATTTGTTCTTCAACCAAGCAAAACTTTTATATAATCAGGGTTCAGATGCAGGTGTTTGCTGGATTATACTCTCTTTGCTGTGCACAGCGTTCTCTGTTCCTAGGGCAGGCAGATCAGGAAGCTTGCTGGCTGAGCAATTCAGAGAGTGCTTAAAACACATCCCAATTAAGAGACATTTTGCTTTACTAAAATCATCCAAACTTCCTCTACAGCTCAGTGTCACCAACAAAAACAAAACAGACAGATGAAGAACATGATCATCACTACAGAATTCACTCCTTTCTGGAAGAAAGGATATCCCCTGCATGTGCACTCACTTGCACCTATTTGTAGATCACCTGCTGTGTGTTTTGGGGCCTCTACTCACTGCTTTGCCCTTCTTCCCCAAGTTTGGGTTTCCCAGTACAATAAGAACCACCAAATTTACCTTCTGCACCTGGAACATGCAGACTCAGAGATACAGAAAAATAACCCTGAGAGCTGCCAAAAGATTTTTTTTTTTACTTTTGGAAGGCTTTGCCCTGGCAAATCAGTTCACTGTGTACCAAAGATAATTAGGGCATCTTATTTAAAACTTATGATCTAATTAGTGGCTTTAATGGTAGTTAATTACACAGAGAGCAACAAAGCAGTTATATTTCCAACAGGCTTCTTCTCAGTCAAGGTGCAGGTACTTATCTAGGGCCATAAAGGAGAGTGGCTACCACACTTAACATCTAATTATACAAAATTGTCCACAGTAATTATGAGCAATGTGATTTTATTTATCTGGCTTAATGACTGGGGCTATGCACAGTCTCTGACCTGGCACGGTGACAGGGAGGACAGAGAGAGGGAAAAGTGCCATCCCCCAAGTGAACACTGTGGTGGAACTGCAGCCTCCTCATCCTGAGCACAAAGACAGGGCCTGGGCAGAGCCCAGCAGTGTTCCTGAAGGTTTGGGGACCCTCTGATCCCAGGGATTTGTGGGAGCCATGGATACCCACAGTATGGACAAGGGAGTGCCTTTGCTGGGCCCCACGAGGTGCTCAGGATTGGCTTTCACCACAAGGAGCCCACTGTTAGCAGCGAGGATAAAAGGGACAATTCATCCTTTTATTCACCAAAAGGGACATTTTATTCCCACCATCCACATCCTAAGTCTTTCCCAGATATCATTCGTTGCTAAATATTCTCTAGAAAATTTTGGGGCACCTCCAAAAACTCAGTGTCTGGTATAAAACCACATTTCACTCTCAGAGAGAAGCAGAGCAAGTGTTTTGGCTGACTTTAGACTATTCTTGCTCACTTTTAACCTGTGTATCCATGAACATAAACCCAGGTACAGCTTGACCCTTCCTGGTGACTGTAAGAAATCTGCCCTGTATTTGGAACAATCTCCATTATTTACAAATCCCAACAGAATGAGTAACCAGTGTGTTCGTGCCTGAATCCATAAATACAGGAATAGGTCAGGAGGAGGATGAGTGAAATTTGGTTCTTTGGGTTTGTCCTTTTACCCCATTGGGCCAGGTGGAAATGTATTGGAGAGAGAAGTGTTAGTGCTGTCCAAAAGTGCAGCCAGCCTGTTACAGTCCTTGAGACCATAAAAGTAATGAGTGCTTAAACAGGAGGCTGAGAGATTCTTCAGTTTATATCAGTATCTTCTGTTGCCCAATCCCTGTCCTCTCATTAATTAATTACCCCTGATGAAAGGGGCAACTTTGAGTTGTAAAGTTTAAAGTGATAGATATGATTTACATGCCAGAAAGACAGCTGGCCCCGTGCCCACAGCCTTGAAAAACAGCATTTTCAAATACTTTCACTTCATAAAACTGCAGGCAGCCGCATGCACAGCTTTGCTTCTCAACTCATCCCCTCAGGACATTTCCATGTTATAGCAAATCACTTGTTCAGTGGCTCACTAAGAGTTTGAATTAGTAGTAAATACATTTTGACCTTATTTTTCTCCTGATAATTGCTCTATTTATAGACAAGTCACTGATTGTCATGCTAATTTCTTCCATTTGAAAATTAGATTGGCTCCATCAGAAATAATGTGTGGTATATCCCATTTAAAAAAAGGAAAAAGGCAAAAAAGGAAGCTGTCTCCTTTAAGAGTGGGTTTGCTCTTGTTCCCTTTTTAATGAGAGCTAGAAAAAAATACTCCTTGGTGAAAAAAACAATGATAACTTTCACTGACAAGTTAGGTCATTCTCCTTCTTTAGATATCAGTTCCCTGTATTTTATGCCTTTGTTTTCCATAAAGTATTTGAGCATCAGCTTAGAGAGGAACGGCCTGTCATAGTGAGATGTTTTATAGTCCTCACAGAACACATCAAAATATCTGTGGCCAGATTAAAAAATAGCCTGACTTTTCAGCATTCAGGGCCAGAGTTCAGAGCTGGACTAGGACAAGATTTTTTTTTTTTTATTCCTTTTCAGAAATGCAACCACTGGTCTACCTTACTTCCTTTGCTCCCTCCTTGAGCTCACAGCACAGGAGCATTTTGAGATGCCTGAAGGAGTTCTCGACATCCAGGGCACAGCCACAGTGCTCTGCTCTCCTTTTCCACCACCTGAGCACGCCCCACACTCGGGGCACCTCTGCCCCGGGGCACTGAATCACCGACAGCTTGGTGGCCACTGGCAGGGAGGTCTGGCTGTCGGTCACAGCCTGGTGGCCCCAGCTTCTATTTCTATTGACACAGCAGCTGGGCCAGCCATAAATCCGGGTGGGGTTTGTGCTGAGAGCCATCAAGTGGCCCCTGGGCTGAAGAGGGATGGAGGGACCTCGATGTCACCAGGGCTGCTCACCGCCAGCGTCACAGGGAGGTGGCTCAGGCTGAGTCACCGCAGGTTTCGTGGTTCAGCACCACAGAGTAATTAACAGCAAGCAGTGAGCATTCCAAACCTTTGCTAAAATCAGGGCTGTTTATCAATGTGTCAGCCTGGTGGCAGATTCAAGAAATCTAAATTTACCAGGCGACTGCTTCCCCCATTCCTGGCTGCAGCAGTGGATGTGCAGGACACGCTGTCCCAGCTGGGTATCTGGACCAAGCTGGGGAGGAGAAGTGGATGAGTGGGACCAGCTCCAGAGTTCAGGGCAGGGGAGGCTTTTTTACACCACAGCTGCTTAATGACTTTTTCAATTGATTTCAGCAGTGCTGCTTTTCGATTACTGATTCCATCCCAGCCACTGGGCAGAAAAATGGGCTTATGAAAATTATAGACAGGAAAGAGAGGTAAAAAAAAATGCTCAAAAACTCAACAGCTTCCACAACGCAGTGACATTTGTCCAGATATTTTGTGCTGAATTAGGAAAAAAGAGAGAAAAGGCAATTCCTCCCATCTCTCAGCCTGTGTTGGGAGGAGAGTGCACATGCACTTCTTTGCTTTCAAGCCCCGGTTCATCCATGCTCATTGACCTGCTCCTTGGTTTGGAACCAGCTGCAGAAAGCAGCTGTCATCCCCTGTTACTCTGCCAGCCCTATTCTTAAGGCAGCCATCAAATGCTGGCACTGACTGAAGGCAATTCAATTAGCTGTGACGGTCAAACAGAAACTGAGGGTCAATTGAAATCTCTTTTGTCCTCCTCCTGACCACCTCCTCTCTATTTGCATCTTGAATCTGGAGATGCAAAGGCCCATTCCCATTTTGGAAGTTTTTGTAGGGTGGAGATGGCAGAGGGAGGGTGTTTACCCAGGAGACCCTTCCTGCAGTGAGGAAAACAGAGAAAAGAAGGGGAATACACAGCAGGGATTGGGGTGTTTCTTTCCTCAGTCCTGCTCAGCTCTTGTGCTGCCTCAGGATGGAATGAGCTTGGGAAGTGGTGCTTTGTTGGATGGCTTGTGATGTGCTTTGGCTAAACTGGAGAGTAAAGATGAAATCTCCCTCAGCTTTGCTGCTGCCAACCACAGCAGCCACTTCAGGCTTTTGTCAGACCCTTGGGCTCAATCCCAGCACAGACAGAGGAAGGAGGAAAGGTGAGAGGAAGAGGAGGAAGATGAGGAGGTAGAAGCAAGAGCTGGGCCATGGCACAGCTGCATTCACACCCCTTCTTTGCAGCCCCCACAGCTTCTCTCTGGTGCAAATAGTGGTAAAACTAAAAGTCAAATTGTTAATACTGGTAAATATTTAATAGTTACTGGTGTCACATCTCCCTCATTGCTACACACTGAATGTCTAACACTGGTGACATTTGGTACACGCTGAGCTGGAAGGGAGCACACACAGCCTCTCCTGGAGCAGGGGGAGCAGGCACCAGGGCATGGTGTGGGGACAGTCCCCTGGAGCCTGATGCCACCAGCTCAGCCATCCCCATTCCCTGCAGAGCCTGGCTGGTGGTTGTGCAGGAGCAGCTGCTTCCAGCACAGCCCCATCTGCTTTGACTCAGAGAGGCCTCACAAAGCTCCAGTAAATCACCCTCAGGTGATGGGTGCCCTCATCCCTCTGCGAGGGAATTCATTAAGAACCATCTGCACACAGGTAAATCAGGTGCACCATGGCCAGGATTGGTGGCTTTGGGGGTCACTGTGGGCCTTCATTCTCGAGAGGTGCAGGGAATACTTGGCTCAGTGGGTTTGTCACAGGACTGAAGATGGATTTCTGCCCTGGTGGGCTCTTCTGGACTAGTTCCAGGCTGCAGTGAGGCTTAGGGAGATTAAGTGAGACTTGTGGTGATACTGTTGACCTCAGAATCCTCTCAGCCAGCCAGGTGGTTATAGCAGAGCAAATGCAAGCTGTGCTTTTAAAGGATTGCTGGCAATTAAGTGAGCTGGACATTTCCTCCCAGCAGCTGGTAAGAAATCATCCATCTTTCCCCAGAAGATGAATACTTAAAATATTGCGGGAGTTTTCAGTTTTCCACAGACTGATTCATTGTGATCAGTACAAAACTCAGGGTGCCCTGAGAAAGGGGAACGGGGTTTACACATTTTCATAGGCAATTTCTACTCTGAGACTGCAGCACAAGGTCTTGATATCATTCTCACTTCATGGAGAACCTGTAAGAAGGATTTCGCTGGGCTCTGGAAAAGGCTGGCAGTAATGGATCTCCATAGGGAAGAACTAATGACCTTGAATAGGAAATGAATCAATGTGACAAAAGGAGGAGAATCCAGCTCCATGCTCACTGCTTTGCATGATCCAAGCCCCTGTGCAGCAGATGAGAAATGCCAAGGAAGTGGTCTGGCAATACATCACCCCCTCTTCAGTGCTGGAGCAACCAGTCCTGCTCTGGGCAGAGTAGCCCAGGGACTTAGATCCCTGTTTCAGCAGCCTAAAGACCCTCCAGGATGTTATTTTTGTCCTGAGGAGAAACTGGTCTTAAACCAAATAACTTTCCTATATTCTCTCTGCAGAAAGAAATTTCTTTCACTGTTTTTTTCTTTCAACCTATGCCTCTAAACACTCAGCTACACTCAGAGCTGTGCATGCCTCCCTCCTCCCCCTGACCCAATCCAATCCTTGTCTCATTCACATTGCAAGGAACAGGTCATTAATGTTTGACAGTGACTCTTTTCCCTCTCCATTGCTACATTCAATTTTTTTTTTCCTTTGTTGAAATTTTCTACCCTATTTTTCAGGCTACACAATGTGAAAGCTGGCAGAAAACCAGGCTCAGCTGGAATCCAGGACTGACTTTTTGTGTGAATTTAAGAGGTGCCAGCATTGGGGTAGTGTATCATGCTCCTACACAGCCTGACACAAACAGGGTAAGCCTCAGTGGCAGTTGAGGACTCACTCAAATATTGTTTAAAGTCCTCAACAAGAAAAAAAAGAAAAGAAAAGGAAGACTGGTGGATTTAACTTCAATGGGAAGTAGTCTTCTGTCAATATTTCAACAAGGTGCTTGGCAGCCACACTGAAAAGTTGCATTGCTCCAGAAAGGCAGCACATTCCCTGCTAAGCAGCTAATGAACTCCCATGGTGTCAAGGCAGTAACCTCAGGGAGGTGCAAGGCAGATGCTGCAGCCATAAAATAGTATAAAGCAGTAAAACCTGGAAAATCTGGAGTTTATATATGAAATCCTGACTAAGATTGTATTTTCTGAAAGAGAAGGGAGCAGGAACCCTTTGGGCCTGGCCTACAAATGAGGATCAGCAATGTCTCCCATGGAAACATTGTCCATTGAGCATTTTAGGAGCATAGGACTGGATAGTAACTCCAAGGTCAGCAGATAAATCTCATGTTCCAGCCTGTCTGTGATCATCTCTGTATCCAGCTCTGTCACTCCCAACAAAGCACCACTGACCATCTCAGTTCTCAGGTGCTGTTCCTGCTTTGAGCAGAAAACCAAGCATTTTACAGTTAGAAGTCTGTCTAAGGCATAATTAAAAGGACAGAAAGAGGGGAAAAGCCCTTTTGCCCATGAAACTTTGCAGGAGCAGTCACTGGAGTGCTTGTGGTACTTTTAGTTTCTTGGCATCTACTTGAAACAAAGGCAAAAACTATCACTGAGTGTTCACAGAGTAGCAGTAAAATAGGTCAGAAATGCAACTGGAACAAATGTGTTTGAATAAAAGAAAGCCAAGCAAACATCTCAGGTACTGGAACTGTGCAAACACAGCAAATAACATAAAGCTTCCCCTCAGGAGAAGAACAATATGCAGAAATCTTGATGCTGTTGTTCACTGAGTGCAGGGGGGCCCAGCAGAGAATGGGAATGGCCCTGTCCTGCTGTTAAACACCATTTAATTCCTGAGGGAATGGGGTTCTGTGGCTGTGGGTGCCCCTGGAAGGGACAGTGGGGAGGCAGTGGGGACATTTGTCTTGTAGGAGTTGGAGCAGCCTCCTGGCAGCTCTGGATGGGGCTGTATGAGAGGTTCACCAGCAAGCCATGGATTATTGAGATGTGGTTTATGAGAGGTGGAGCCGTCCATTAAAAACTGAGGAAATCCCGTATATATTTCAAGGGAATGACTTCTCCTGGGTGACTGGCTTGTGTCCTTGGCACTACTTCTGTCTCCAAAGGCCACATCCCAGGGGTGGCCCCAATGACCACCTCCCACAATGGTCAAACCAGCCTCGTGTCCACAAAAACGGGGGTGTTGCTGTAAGATGAGCCCACAGCTATGGAAGCAACAGGCCTCTGTGTCTGAGACCCCAGTGAAATATCCCTTGTCTGAGCATTCTGGACTGCTCCTTTTGTTTTGAAAGAGGCATAATCTGCCCTTCACAGAATCATAGGGTGGTTTGGGCTGGAAGGGATATTAAAAACCATCTCATTCCACTCCCTGCCATGGGCAGGGACACCTTCCCCTATCCCAGGTCTGTCCAACATGGCCTTGGACCCTTCAGGGATGAAGCAGCCACAACTCCTCCTCCTCACCACCTTACAGGGAAGAATTGCTGCCTAATATCCAATCTAAATTTATCCCCTCTCAGTCTGAAGCCATTTCCTCTTGTCCTTCCTGTACCACATCCTGACTATTAAAGGGGTTTGAAGGCTAAACCATCACACTGATCTTTGTAAGCACCTTGCAGTTCTATGTCACATGAAGATATTTTAAAAAAAATACTCCAAACTGGACTTTTTTTCTCCTTTTGTCCTCCAGTTAATGGCACCAGGAGCTGCTGGCCCTGCCTGGGAGGAGCAGAGTAGCCGAGGGGCTCCCACTGAATCCTTGTCCCCAACTCCCTCCGTGCTTGCCACCTTTCACTTATTGAATTAGAATAAATTGGAACTTTCATAAAGGGTGATATAAATCATTATCTCAAGTTAGCAGATGCAGGCTCACCAGGCTAGAGCTCTGTTAATAACTCCTTTGGATTAGGGCTGATTGGTACAATTTGAAACTTGTTTCTCTCAGCTTGATCAGTCTCGTTGTAACTGTGGCAATTATCCCATTTCACTTTCAATAGCTCAGCACAGAGGAACTGCTGCCTCCAATCCATCCCTCTGTAATGAATCCAGCATGATATGTTCACTCCCGTGGACAAATACACCCTTAACTCCCCCCTACTCTGAAATAAGCATTAAAAAAAATAAATCCTGTGTCCAAATGACACATAGGAATGTGTCTTTTAGGAAGTGAGATGCTGAGTGTCTGTGTAAACATCATTGAGGTATTTGGCCACAAAAAGCTTCTCTTCATTCTTGCAGCATCATTTGCACTTTTTGGCAGTCTTCCTGCCTGGGAAATTAGATTAAAAAACAGTGGTTTATCCAAGCATTGAAGCTGCTTGAATAGATTCTGATGAATGTGTTACATGCTGAATTTGTGGGGTTTTGTTAAATAACTCATCTGGTGATATTTTTCTTTCTTTCTTTTTTTTTTTTCTTCAGGAGTCATTAATAAATGATGTAATGAGTGAGCACAGAATTCTCATAATAATATATTTGACAAGTATTTGCTTTCATTCCTTTATTTGTCTCCAACAACAAGGCGGGGTCTCACTTTAACAGACTCATGAAGAACACATCTAACTCTGACAATGACTCCACACTAATTCCTTTTTAGAAAGACACTTGAACAAATGTTTGCTTTAAGCCCACCTTTAGATATTACCTGAGATACCTTGCTGGACCACGGGCAGTAAGGTGGACCTTGTGTTTAAATCAGTGCAGTGATGGTTTTCTTGCAATTACCAGTTCTCCTGTTGGCTCTTTATAACCTTTTCATGTACATTAGGAGCACAAACTGCAAATGATTTCCATGTTTCCTGGGATCAGGAGCTGCACAAGTGTCTCTGAACCATCATCCCCGGCTCACAAGTTCTAAAAGTATTCCCTTCCCTTCCAACCATTGTTTGATCTTTCTGCTTGTAAATTCTTTAAGCCAGGGCTGTTGCTCACTTCTTGTTCACACAGCACCTCATTCCAGGTTTTATGAAGCCAATAAAATGCTAGAAATTAAAATCCATGGACTGATTTGTCTCCCACTTCCAACACCAAAGCTGCACATCACTGATGCCCATGGAAATGTGCCAGTGAAAGCAACAGCGTGGTCCCACCCAGCTTTAATTCCTAACCATGGGAATGCACTTTCCCATTTTGAATTCAGATCCAGTGCACATCTGTTCCTGAACATTGTTTGATTGTGCAGCCTAAATAAATGCTGGTGTCCCAAAGTTTTGGAGGAGCACCCAATCCCTTCTCCTTGCTCTTGCCAGCTGCCTCCTGCTCTGCTTGGAGTGCTCAGCCTCTTGCAGGGGCTTGGACAGCTCTGAATCACACTGCTTCCAATATGTTTCTACTAAAAATAATAGTTGTAATTAATGCTCTTAGTTTTAGTGCTGCCATCTGCCTTGGTGCCAGCCACAATGGCTTTTTCCCCTCTGTATTCCCCAAAGCAGGAAGGAGGAGGAAAGTAAGGACAGAGGCAGCTGCTGGGCTTTTCCCAGCACCTCTGTTTCAGCTGGCAGGGATTCTCCTGATGGGACAGGGAGATGAGGGGGTTGTCTGCTCTTCCTGGGACAGCAGGAGGCACTGAACATCCTTAGAGCAAAGGTAACAGAGATCAGAGAGCTATGGAAGGAAGGAAGGAAGGAAGGAAGGAAGGAAGGAAGGAAGGAAGGAAG
>JACBWW010000035.1:1390695-1415053 GCA_020086605.1 Lanius collurio | reverse complement strand
GAGGAGAAGAGCTATCACACGTCAGCAGCCACATCTCTCCTTCCCACTGAATGACACTTCAGAAGGCAACCTGTTGATCCCAGTCCTATCTGCCACAAGTGTGCTCTGAGAAGCTTATTTTGACTACAGCACGGTTAAAGCAGTTGTTGAGGGATAGAAAAAACCAACACATAAGGAACTGCAGCAGCCCAGGTTTTGACACATCTGGCCTGGAAGGGATATTTTTGGTAATTCAAAATCTGCACAGCTGCCCCAGGCTCCCAACCATCCACAGCCCACAACATCTTGTAACCAAATTCAGTCTGTTCCCTTGCTGGGCCAGAAGCTTTAACTGTCAGGGTTTGAAAATTGTGGGGTTTCAGCAGTTTCTGTACATGGGGTTTATGTTCCTTGCTTACCTTCTTCCTTGCATCCAACCCTGGTGTCTCAAATGGGAACACATCTCCAGTTCCCTCCTTGCTCCCCAGACAGAGTTCAAGGGATTTAAGGTGAGAGTCTCAGCCCAAAGCCTTTCATTGCATCCCAGCAGTCACCTCCAGCTGGGCTCTTACTTTAAAATTTTAATCAAGGGGTCACTTACTGGGAACTAATAGGTCTGTAGCTCTTTCATCACTCTTCTTTGGTATTTTTTTTTCTTTTTAAATAAGTGTCCATATAAAAATCTGGATTAGATAATAAATTTTTGCTTTTTAATGAAAAATGGGGAAAAAAATGTAAGAAATGTCAATTATGATTAACATTTCAACGCGGAGAAATGACATTATCATGAGTGTTGTATGGAATTGAACAGACATCACCTGGCATTTGCCATCAGGGCTTGGCAGCTCTCCAGACAGGTTGCTACTTAGCTTGAAAGGTAGGAAAGTTGTTCCAGTTTTAAAGTTTTGCCATTTTCTTTTCACTTAGGAAAAAAAAAAAATGAAGTCAAACTTTGCTGTGAAACAAAATTCCTGACAAAAATTAAAAAAAAAAAAAAAACCAGCAAAACAACCACATCCTGCAGCTTATTTTTAAAAAGAGCAAAAATAATTCTGCTCCCTCTCATCTTGGAATTAGGAACCTTTATTTTGTGGATGCTGTCTGGAGTGGGTTTAACAAGCTGCTGTGGATCCCTCCAATGTCCCTCTGTCCTTGCACTTAGAAACAAATGATGAATCATCAAATTGTAGAATACTGGAATGGCTTGGATTGGAAGGGACCTTCAGGACAATCCAGTTCCACCCCTGCCATGGGCAGGGACACCTTCCACCATCCCAGGTTGCTCCAAACCCCATCCAGCCTGGCCTTGGGCACTGCCAGGGATCCAGGGGCAGCCCCAGCTGCTCTGGGCACCCTGTGCCAGGGCCTGCCCACCCTCCCAGGGAAGATTATTTTCCTAATATCTAATAAATACCTAGCATCAAATCTAAACCTACTCTCAGTTTGAAGCCATTTCCCTCGTTCTGCCCCTCCTACCCATGAACAGTTCACAGGGATGTTGAACTAGCCCAACATTCCCTGCCTTCAAACCCAGCTCCACCTCCCCCCCTTCCCCTGCCTTGGCCCTGGAACAAGAGAAAGTGTAAACAAACACAACAACCTCCAAAGTATTTCAATAACAAAATAACTAAAGCAATTCTCCGAGGGGCTGGTAAATAGCAGCCAAGCTATCAGAGCCCAGAGGGGGAAAAGTTCAGCCGAAACTAGTTACAGAATCTCCAGATGCAGCGTGACAAACTCCAGCCTGCTCCTGCTCTTGCTCCCGTTGCCATTTTCCCGCAGAATGACAGTTTTCAATTACTGGGCTGTAGCTAAGAGCAAATTGTGCACTTCAGCAGCTGGAGTTCTCTCTCCTGATTTTCAGACGTGGCTGGGTAAAATGTACAGGGCAATGGAAATGGCTTTCTGTGCACAGCTAACTGAGCAAGGACATGCCCAGAGACTGTCAGGAGCAGGGGAAAGTCAAAAGGAACTGCAGGCAGGGAGGGGGGGATGGATCCCACCCCCCTCACCCTGCTCTCCTCCCCCAGCAAGGAGTCTCCAGCTGTACGTGCTGCAAGAGCAGACCTGTGTCAACCTGTCTGCCTAAACTTTAAACACAATTTAGATTATATTTTTTCCCCCAAATGGCAAATCCTCTGAGCAGCCTGAGATCTGGATCACGTTATCCTCATTCATACACAGGTAATAAATTTCACCTTTCCCCCGTTAGAGCAGAGCCTGGATTTCTGGATGTAAGGATGTGCCTGAGCTAAAATACATCCACGGGGGTCAATCCTCTTTGTATGACCCAGGCAGGAGAAGGAGGCAAACCCAGGTTTAATGGAGTACTGGAGGTGTTGCATGGAGGTGCTGTTGAACTGATGTGTGGGATAACTTGGGGGGAAGTTAAAAATAAAGTATTTGTCTTAATAAAAGTCAACACAGAGAGACTCACCAGCCTTTTTCTCCCTATTCTGTGCAAGGCAGTTTCACCCGAGCAGAGACATTGAAATCTGGGGCAGAATTTCTCCTGTTTCCTCTGGGAGATCTTGGGTCTGTAACCAGCTGCAAATCACAGAATCATTTAGGTTGGGAAAAACCTTAGGATTAATGAAACTATCAAGAAACAAACAGGGCTGGTGGGGGAGCAGGCTGGCAGCACCCCAAGTTTGCCTATGGCTGCCTGAATGTGGTCCACGGAGTAGACTCAGTGAAATCTTTCCTGCCAGGCACCTTGGGGTCAGCCATTTGAATATTTACATTTTTGAATTTACAACAAATTAGTGTTTTAACCTGACTGCATTCCCTTTTCCTGCAGAACCTTTGCCCTGTGAAGAGAAGACAATGAATCCCACAGGCTGCTCTGTGCTTCTGTAGCATCACCTTCCTTCATCCCCCATCAGTGCAAGCGGCATGGCTGGGGAAAATAAAACGTTACAAGTGCTCTGCTGTTCCAGGAGAGCCAGTTCTTGGCTGAGCCCTGTGCCTTCCCTCATTACCATCCTCCCTCATGCCTGCTGCATGCCCTGGACAGCTGCTGCCCGCACAGACCCTGGTGGAGAGGGGAGCTGGACTGGGGAGGCTGCAATCCTCCTGCAGCCGGTGAGTCAGGGGAATGCTCCTGTCCAAACAACATTAAACTGCTGTGACAAAGCCAGAGAACCTGGAGAGATCTCCAGTCACATATGACATCGTCTAGCAGTGCATCCCTGCCAAAAGGGAAGGAGGGAGGCAGAGGGGAGGGCTGGATGAGCACTCTTAGTGGTGACATGCCATTTTTAGCCATAATTATGTAAATTGCATAATTCATCTTGAAATATTGAGGGTTTTTTTTTCTGTATTTACTGCAATTACGTCAATTGACCTATTTATGTTATCTGACGTGCTTATCATTAAAATGGGACAATATATCCCATTAGATCCTCTAACTCCATTGAATGGAATGATGATTAATTATATCATAAAAAGGAGCTATGCTTCGCATCTCTGAACATGGAATTTGAGGCTTAAAATAAAGCAAACTACTCTTGTACTTTCCTGTCTTAAAACTGCATCTTACCCACTTGGGAAATATGCCCAGGGTTCCCCACATGGCATCACTCTGGTCCACATTAATATCAAACAATGTTTAGAAAGCCAAATGTATTTATTTCCTGTAGCACATACCGCTCTATATTGTTCAGAGACAACATGCCTAAAGAAAAATCCAACAGACCTGGCTCATCTATGACTTCATTATTCTGAGAATCTCCTTCCAGAGTGGAGGAAAAAGGCTTTTCCCAACTACATTGGTTAAAACTTCTCGGAAACCACCTCCTGCTATTCTCTCAGAGTC
Source organism: Lanius collurio (assembly GCA_020086605.1). Lineage (NCBI taxonomy): Eukaryota > Metazoa > Chordata > Aves > Passeriformes > Laniidae > Lanius > Lanius collurio. The sequence goes on along the minus strand of JACBWW010000035.1, from coordinate 1,411,257 downwards.
TGGATCTGTCAGGTCCTGTTAGTGAAATAGTGGCTCTGGGAATGCAGGATGACAGGTGAGGAATGCAGCTTTAATTCCTGCTCTAAATATCAATTTGAAAGTGCACAATAGAGCAACTCAGTAATTTTTTTTTCCCAAATAAGGGCTTTATCCCCACCCTTACTTGAGCCAAGCTCTGCCTATTTCTCTGCATCTAAACCTTGTCCTCCTCCAGCCTTGTCCACTTCAGCAATAGCTTTTTTCAGCAGGGCCATGAGAATTTAGACCTGAGCCAGTAGAGAAATCCAAGTGTGGTATTTCAGATGTGTGCAGGGACTCAGAGTGACCACTCAAAGGCACAAGAGGTGCTGGGTGGCCCTGTTCTCCCAGTTTTGGGGCACTTACACAACTCCTTTAGTTCTTCATTTTCTGGACAACGATGCTGGCCCAGATTTTTTAGTTCCTACCATTAAAGTCCCTGTGACCTGCTTTCATATTCAGAATGAATAATGACCACATGTCCTTGGGGGACTCAGGGCTGTGGGGACAAGGACTCTCAGAAAGATCATAAAGGGACCCATTGAGCTCAGTGCTGGGGACTGTCTCAGAAATGTCTGTTAAGTTTCTTGGTACTGCTCCTACTCCATCTCAAACCATCTGCTGCTCCTCTGAACAGGCAGAGGTGATGGACAGAAAGAGAGAATTATTGAAATGTGCCCCTCAGCTGATCTCACTCTCCCTCAGCAGCCAGCACGTGGTCCCAGAGGGAGAAGTTTCAGCTCGTTTTAATCCAAAGGAAAGGGCTCAAGTGCACCTAAAGAGGGTTTCATCGTCGTTTGTTTTACTCAATTAAAAACCTGCAGACACAGATTAGCTCCCTGCTGCTCAGTGTAGGAATTCTTTTAACACTGCAGTGATTTACGATCTACCAGGCAGCATTTAACCAATGTCCTCCAGAACCCAGAGATGCTGAACACGGGGCTGGTCACTCGTGCTAATGAAAAATGGATTGGAAGCGACAGCCACTTGCGTGGCTGCATTTTGATAACGGATGGCAGAGTGAGGCTGGAGCCCAGGGAGGCTCTGTAATTAATATTACAGTAGGATCAGGTATGGAACAGAGAGCTTGACTTGGAATTAAAATCAATACAACAGCTGTTGGGACGTGTCACTCCTGGTCCCTGGGCCCTGAGACGTTCTGCCAGATGGAGGAAGGGCTGATGGGAAGGTGATGACACACAGTGAATATCCATCTTGTGCTCACTTCAAGCAAGAAATTATGCTTAGTGGAATGTGTTGGCAGCTTGGGGATGTTTTATTGGCTTTTTGTTAGGGTTTTCTTTTTCCTATTTTTCTCTTTTTAGTCAATGGATGAACAGGAGGGTCCATGGGTCATCTCTCTCTGCTGTATTGCTAATTTTCTTTTCAAACACTATTTTACACCAACCAGTTACTGTGGGGTTGTGGTTAGGGAGGTTTTTGGGTTTCCTTTATTTTCCAGTCTTCCTGCAAGTCAGAAAAAATCAAGTCTAGTGTCTATGATGGTTGTGGCTCTTATGAAAATAGAACATTGCTCCATGTTTCTGACAAAGCACATTGGTGTCTTGCAGCAGCAGGGACATCTCAGTCTATTTTCAGCCTCCCTCTTCTGCTCCCTTCCTTCCTCATCCACTCCAATGGCTGCTGTTCTTGTTCTAACAGAAGTTTACTTTGAGGCATCAGAATGTGGAGAAGTAAAAAGATCAAGTGGCACCTGAATTAGGACAGCAGAGAAATCATTTGTGTATTTCTAGCTAATTCTTCTAAAGAAAAAAAAAATAAATTGAAAATTCAACTTTTTAACCACTATCATGAACAAAAAAAAAAAAAAAATCTGCATTGGGTGGGAACAGGTTATGGATGATCAAGATAAATGATGCTTTGCATCCCACACCAATGCTGACCTCCATCCCAGCTTGGGGTTTTTGTGCTATAAACTGGAATTTCCAAAGAGAAAATGTACATCCAGTTTTGTTTACAAGTGCCAGTGGGAAAATATGACAATCACGGAGATTTTTCTGCACTTTCTTAAACTTGGTTATATTTAAATGGGGTTATTTAGGAAGCTGGGCTAGTTTTACAACGGGTTTTAGCTCCAGCAAAGCAAAATTAAGCCCATGGATCATAATAACATTCCAAAACAGCTTTAGACAGAGTCTTTTTGGGCATGTACAGTAGAGCTGTGATCTGTGAGCATTATGGTTGGCCACTGTAGCAACCAAATACCACAGCAGCCAGGAAATGAGTAGAAATATCTATCAGATGAAGAGAAATCCATTATCCCTATGCACTGCCCTGAGGCTGGAGTTCAAAGCTCAAGCCAGTCTCAGAACGAAAATTGACTCAGAAATGCTGCCCAAATTCCTGTCAGCCCCTGTGAGTGTGACAGAAGTGCTTGTTAACATCCAGCCCCAGATCAAGGGTGTGATTGTACCCTGCAGCTCGGGGTGCCTGAATCAGGGCCACCTCCAAAGGCCACCAAAGCCAGTAAAAAAACCACCCTGACTGATTTCATTAAGTTTTGGAGCTCCTCTTAATGAGAAGCCCCTCTGCCACTCAATCACAGGCTCCTGAATCTCTCACCTTCTCTTCTTCTACTGCCTGCCAAATAAAAATCATGGCTCTCCTGACACCAGGGAACTTTCAGCTTATTTTTCACCTGACTTCCTATAGTGGGATTCGTTTGAGGTGTGTTCATTTGCAGGTTTCGTGCTCTACAAAGAATTCTGGAGCAGTGCACTGAGTTTGGTTATTCCTCCCTTCAGAATAAACCTCCAGCCACAGATTTGTGAGTGGGTTAATCCAACAAGCCAAGATGTCCCACTTTATTTTAATGTGTGAATGATCCCTAAGGGAGTTTAAACTTTATCCCAAGATGTCATCTGTGCATTTTACTGGTCTTAAAAGCCCCAGAAACACCAGCTCTGGTGTGCTGGAGCTGCACCTTCCAGGAAGGCTGGCTCAGAGGGGGAGCCAGCTGGGGATGCTCCTCTGAGGCACTGCAGGCAAGAGCAGGAGCCATGAAACCTGTGAGTGTGAGGGGAGCAGCACCTCACTTACAGGCCTGAGCCATATGTGCTTTTTTATTCAGATCCAAGAAGGGTTCAGGTCAATTATTGCTCTTTTTCTCTTCACTGAAATGTCTTCATTTGCAGTACGTGCAGACACTGCTATGCCTGAGATGTCTGGACATCTGCCCTGATCATCAGAGCAAACTCCCGTCTCCTGAGCCCTGGAAAAGGTGGGAATGACATCTGTTCATCCAAACAGCTGCCCTAGTGCTCCACCAGCCCCATCAGGTTGGTTTAGAACCATGAAGAAAGAAGGAGCATGAGCATGGATCTCTGCTGTCTGTTCACCTCCAAAAGCTGATGTTTGTGCCATCTTTAAGCACCAGTGACAAGATTTTGTCTGAATTCTTGGCCGGATTTGAGAGCTCTGTGAGTGAGAAATGCAGTTGCTCCATTCAATTTTATATGGGCAAGTAAGTGCATGCATGTACTCACACAAAATTCAAATACCTAACCTCTGAATGAGGAAAAGAAAAGCAGTAGAGTCCTTATGAGACACTCCTGACTGTACAGCAGCATAACTTGAGTGGTTACTGAAATAACAATTTATTTTGGAGGGTTTATATACAAACCAAATGAAACTGTGCTTAGAATAAATTATTTCCTTTCATGGGTTAAGTCACAAAGTATCTGGATGCAAAGAGTTGTCAGCTGCAGGAACTGGCAAATAGATCTGAATAACATATGAAATTTGGAGAACTTTGTGATCTCTTCAGACAATATGTGGATATGCATCAGTATGCCACGTTCCTTGAATAAATTATTCCTTTTAAATTATTCACTCAGTTCTAGTAATTGTTAAGATGAGAGGATTTTGACATAAAGTGCTAACTAGTGAGATTTAAAAAAAAAAACTGTATACTTTTTTTTTTTAATCTTTCTAGCATTTTCTACCTGCATTAACATCACTTTTCCCTTTTCAGATAACTTTTTCTTTAAACTCGCCTCTCTCTTCTTTCTGTCCACCCCTTTCTTCCTCTTGCTTTGCAGCACTGCCTGAAGACAAAACAATTTCTCTGAAGGAGATCCTTTTAGGCTATGAGAGGATTAGGCCTTGGAGCAGAGATCCTGTTTGGATCAGCTGTGGAACTCACAGGAGTCCTGTTAAAGGCCTATTAAAATTCCATGTAATACCTCAGTAAGTAACCTGCGAATCCCCAGCTCATCTTTGGGAATTAGAGTGTGCAGAGCTGCCCTGGCTGCTGGCAGCAAGGTTAGGCACAGCCAGGACTCGTTTGTCTGAGGAACAGGACATCACCTGACTGTTTCCTCCACCTCCAAGAAAACATTGGAGTGAAATATTGCAGAAGGAGATTGAACTGAGGGACCTGACTGATGGCCACCCAAGGCTGGCAACCGACAACTGACCATGGCCATTCCAGGGCTGGCACCCAGGTACAGGAGACATGGGCATCTCAAAGGAAAGTTTTGAAGATGAGGTTTAATTCAGATGGATTTAATCAGAAGCTCTCTGCAGTGTAAATTCAGTAGGGTATCTCACAATGAGCTGAAATCACTCTCAGCAGGTTGGTATCTGCCTTGAGATTTCCTAATTCTGCTCAGACAAGAGACACCATAAGAATAGACTTTTCCTCTGCTCTGCAGCCTTTTTTTCTGCTTCGATTTCAGATCTGAAGGTATTTCCCTTTTTTGAGGTTTCTTGTTATTTTCAAAGTAAAAAAATTAGGGATATCTCTCAAAATGTGTTTGAGTAAACACAGTATTTATATATTCTTATATACGTTCTATTCTGGTGATCACCCAGCAATGCATCAAGCTTTGGGAGTGCTCCTATGCTGCCAAAGAAATAATTCACTCGACTCTACAGCAAACTGCCAGAGCTTGAGGGGGAAAAGGAGATAAAAGGTGGGGTAAAATGTCTTTGGTGCCTCACAAATTAAAAGCAACTGATCCAAACCCTGTCAGAAGTAGAAGCCCATGCTTGGTGCAAGGCTGGCACTTCCAGCTTGGCAACCACTTCCAGCCCTTTGGAACTCCAAATTTCTCTCTTTTCCCATGGCATGGCCAAGGCTGCCTTTCCCTGATGTGCTTCAGCACCCAGCCCTGCCAGCACTGACCTGGCAATGGAGCAGCTCCTCTCACTCATCAGTCTTGGCTTATGCTCAAACCTTTTGTGGACATTTCCTTTTTTAAGAGGATCTCAGAGCTTTTTACAAATCTTTATTGATTAAGCATCAAAACCTTCATCTGATGTAGATAAGTTTAATGCTATTATCCAGATTTTACAAGGCAGATTTTATTGAAGACAAGGAGAAGGTAACCAACTTGGTCAAGGTCAGACATCGACGTGTGGTAGGACAGGAAACAGAGCTGGGCTTAGGTGGGGACCCTCTGAGCTCTTCACACATTGTATTTCTAATTATTGTGTCTTTGGATTATTTCAGGCAACGTTATGGATTTTGCCAGCAGATATGACAGGGCAGATATGACCTCGGGGCACCGGTGGTGTGTGAGCCCTGGGCTGCCATGGAACCCGGTCTCCTCCACTTCCTCCAAGGCGGGTCCTCAGCTGAACTGAGGAATTAAACTGTCAAAGAGATGCTGGAAGAAAATTAAACCCTCGCTGGGCAGCGGCTCGAGAGCCACGCGGAGCTATCGGAGGGCTGGGCTATGAAGCGGTGTAAGATTTATGGACGTGGGCATCCAGAAAAAGAAACCTGTGGCCTTTTCCCCTGAGGCAAAGCCTTGCCTAGAGGCTGAACCCCTTTCCCACGCCGGCAGGAGCAGGCGGAGCGGCGGCAGCCGGAGCCCTGCCCGTGCCGGAGCGGCAGCCGCGGACCGCACCTGCCCCCGTGAGCCCAGGGACGGCATCGCTCGGCCCCGCGCAGCCTCCCACCTTCCTCCAGCCTCTGCTCCATGAGAAAGGGCCCTTTGTGGCAGCATTTTAAAGGGTTCTCCTTTTCTTTCCATCCTCGCTGTTTTGATGTCCAGCTCTGGGTGCAGCGCTCCTTGGCAGAGGGGTGGAAGGCTCGGCGTTCTCCACCGCCGGGTGCATCCCGGCCCTGCCGTGGTGTCCTCTCCAGGCCATGCAGAGACAATGATTCCCCAGTGCTTCATTCTTTCTGCTTTGCTCTTGGCTGTGCACGGTGCCGAGCACACAGTATCTTAATGGCAGTTTAGATTAAGTTTTTGTTTGGAAAATATTTTGGGATCCCTTGTAATAGTCACGGGATAAAATGAGCAATGATTTAGGCAGAGTCTGTAAGAAACTGTGTGGTCCATGAATGAACTCCTGTCACCTAAGCCTTGTATTGATCACAGAATCATTGAATCATTAAGGTAGGAAGGAACTTTAAAGCTCACCTCATTCCACCCCCTGCCATGGGCAGGGACACCTCCCACTGTCCCAGGCTGCTCCAAGCCCCATCCAACCTGGCCTTGGACACTGCCAGGGATCCAGGGACAGCCACAGCTTCTCTGGGCACCCTGTGCCAGGGCCTCACCACCCTCACAGGGAAGAACTTCTTCCCATTATTTAACCTAAATCTACCCTTCTTCAGCTGAAAGCCATTCCCCCTTGTCCTGTCACTCCATGCCATTGTAAAAAGTCCCTCTCCAGCCTTTTAGATACTGGAAGGTCACATCACCTTGGCATCCTCCATTTTCCCCATTTCTGTAGAAGCCTGGCCATGTCTCATGCCCGACTCAATTTTTTTTCATGAGTTTATTCTCCCTCCACTAACTTCCAAGAAAACTTCTGAGCTACCTCCTCCCCTATTCCAAACTAGTCTGAATAGTTAATTTGCTCATGCCTGGATATCAAGGAGACATCCCAGCATGTCAGCTCCCAGGAACTCAGCAGTTACAGCTTCACAGCATCCTGCATCCTCCAGGAACCAGCCATTGTGCCTGACACCTCACTGCTGCCTGGATTACTGCACACCACATTGTACATTCTGATGAAGCAAATGATGCAGCATTCTGCCCTGGCAGATCATCCCATCCTGGGGAAAAACTGAATGGGCATGATAAAACCAGTGATGTAATGGGGCTGTCTGCCCTGCTGTTCTCCAGGTTGGGGGATTCATGTAAGTGAGGAGCAGATGGGATCTCCAGGGGGAAATTCTGGGCTTACATTACTGAAACCAATGTAAATTTAGTACTGTATTTCTAAAGTATTGTTGGAAAGCAGCCAGGAGTCTGAAATCTATCCAAGGTTTTCACCTCTGTGATTCATATAGATATAATTTATATATATATAACTAGGTACCAGTAAGTAATATGTACACACATTTACTTGTTCCTATGTTGTTCATGGGTGGGAATAGGAGGTCTCATTCTCATGTGTTTGGGGTTCATCTTGCTTTAATGACACCTGGCTCTCCATTTTACCCTTTTTGAAATTAGAGAGAACATCAAAGTCTTGACCAACTGCAACTACCAAGGAAATACTCCCACTGCCCCCGAGAACAGGCTCTGGCAATGCTGTTGTAGCAGCCAAATTTTAATTGGTACCAGCCAAGTTTTAACTTTCCAAGTCCCCAAATCCCTCATGTAATCGAAATGGATAGTGACATTTGTCACTCTTTTGTGCTCAGCTGCCCAACAAAATGTTGCTCCCAGCTACTGGATCATCATCCCTCTTCTGCCCCTTGAAGACAGCAGCTCATAAAGAAATCCTCGTTTTCTTCCTGCCCATATTACATATTTTATCCAGCTCATGAAAGAAGGGAGGAATGCTGTAAAGAGAGAATCTTCTCTAGAGGTTGTTAGGGCTGCACCCAGCCTGTAAGACAGTGTTGATTTTCATTAAAGCCCTCTCAGGCCATCCTAGAGGCAGCAGCTTTCCTCTGGCACATTCTGCATCCTGTCCCTCATGCTCCCTTCCCAGCAGTGCACTGAATGATGTGAAAGCACCAGAGCCAAGAGAAATCTTGGCCCCATCCTATCTAATCTGATCAGTTCAACAGAGCAAGAGTGATAGAAATCCACAAACCCTGCCAGGGAAAAGGTTTTCTTTGGCTAGAGCTGATGCTTGGCATGATATGTATCTGTGATTAAAAAAAAAAATCAACAGAAACATCCCTTGAAAATCAAAACTAAGATTGGATGCTATAAAAACAGGAGTTGACATGAAACAGTCTTCTTTAGCAAGGGGTGTCAGGTCAGCTGACATTCCACACTGGGAAAAGCCCGAGGATGGAAAGACTTCATGGCACCCCCCTTCTTCTTGTAAGGAACTTGCACAGCACCAACACCCTCAAAGCAGCTCAAAAGGGCCTTTCAGCCAGCCCTGGCAAACAGGATTTATAACTATAACTTTATATTTATAATGATAATAGCATTATTGTGCTCTTCTGTAGGGTTTTTCCCCAGGTAAGAATCACGGGTTGAGTCAGGTTGGAAGGGATCACAGGGGGTCACCAGGTCCCACCTCCCTGCTCCAGAAGAGCCATCCCAGTGCACATGGCACAGGAGTGTATCCAGAGGGTTCTGGAATACCCCCAGTGGGGGAGACTCCACATCCTCTCTGGACAATCTGCTCCAGTGCTCAGTCACTGCACAGGAAAGAAGTTCTTCCTCAAGTTCAGGTAGAACTTCCTGGGCATCAGTTCCTGCCTGTTCCTCTTGTGCCATGGCTGGGCCCCACAGAGCAGAGCCTCATCCATGCTCTTGGCACAAGCTCTTTAAGTATTTATACCCATTAATGAGGTCCCCTCTCAGCTGTCTCTTCTGGAGGCTGAGCAGCCCCAGCTCCTTCAGCCTTTCCTCACAAGAGAGGCTCCAGTCCCTCCATCATCTTTGTAGCCCTCCATAAGATGAAGCCTTCTATGTCTTTTTAGCTGAACTTACTACAAAAGTGTTAAATGTGATGTGATCACACGTTTGCCAAAGTGCAAGTGAGATGCAGTGATCTGGATTAGGAAATGAAAAATCAGCATTTTTCCTACCCCCTTCAAAGCCCTCTTTTAGATGTTATTCTTCAGGATCAGCTTAAATGACAGTAAGGAGTTAAATTTGGCTTCTTGCTTTGTCCCACCTTGCATCTTGTAACTTTTAATGAAAGTCCTCAAAATTTTTAAAGAAATCAATGTATCCCTATTAAACATCTTGGTTTCAATAAATCAGCATTTTCCAATAGAAAATCTGTCTGCCTATTCTTATTTTATTTTTGATCAGTGTTATATTTCAGAGAAATGTATTTTGCAGTGCAGCCTCAGAAACAGGTGAATTACTGTGCTGGCTCAGATCCATAGTTCGATTAGATTCATATTTTGCATCTTACAATGCAGCAGAGAGGTCATTTCAGAATCCATCACCAGAAGTACAGGATGGAGTTTCCCGCTCTGGGTGAATTTCCTTCCCACCCTATTCTTGACAGCTGTGATGCAGCTGAAGTTTCCTGACCAGTCTTGTGGTCTCCATGATCCTGGTTTGGGTGATTTCCCACATTTGTTTCCTTTGGAGAGCCATTCACATTCCTTGACTTCTCTGTTCAAATCTAATTCTCCCAACAGCCTCTGAGGTGGCACTGATTTACCTCCACGTGTGGTGAGTGCCCTACATGAACGTCCTGGGCTCCCCACCAGTGACCCCTGGCTGCCCAGGGACCCTGACTCCATGGATAACCTTTCCTTCTCTGCTTCCCTGGGACTGCCATGACCTTTCCTTTCCTACAGGGAGGAGACCAAAAGGCAGATGCCTCCCCTTGGATCGAGCTGCTGGCTCATTCAGCAGATGTCTGGTTGTGTGCCACTGAGAAAATGTCACTGCCTGCCGCCAGCTCCAAGCAGGTGATTAATGCCAGACTGAGGATTTTTCTCAGCTACATTCAGGTCCTTCTGTTCGCTGCCACTCGGTGAAATGACAGCCTGGCCCTCCTGCCACTGGAGACAAGAGGAAAGCCTGGCACACGATGGGAGCAGGGACCTTGCAGGTCTCACACGGGCAGGATGAAGGTCTGAGCAGGAGCCTGGTGAGTTGGAGATGAATGGATGGTTCATCTGGGGCAATTCCTGCAGCCATGGCTCTGGTGAGGGCTCGTGGACACCACCCTACTCTGTTTGCTTTGCCTCATCAGCTACAAATGGGTCATTAGAAAAATGGTGCTAATTACCTCTCCTCGCCCCCCAGAGCAGGTGTTTGATCAAGTGCCATCGAGTTCCCAAACCATTTAGGATGGAGGTGTTGCAGGATGCCAGTGGTAGCTGGAGTAACAAGGCAGGTGCAAGGAAGCCTTTGAGGAAGAAAAGTGCTCTTTGAGAGGTTTGATTTTTATCTTGTTAGAAGAGAGAAATGGAGAGGGAAAGGTGAGAGATGAGGGAGGAGTGAGCATGAGATAGGGGTGCTCTCTTGAAGCAAAAGCTATCACAGGAAGCCTTTGTGGGGTCCTAGGGAAGCCTCAGGCTTGTACAGACCTCCATAATAGGGTGATTGCCCAGACTCAAATAGGGATTTGTCCCTTCAGGGAGTTTCTTTTCAGCCTTAAAGGGTCAAACATGATGGTGTGATGTCTCCTGCTAAGAGCAAAGAGGATTCTTCCATCTCTTCAGAGGCTTTAAAAAACAATGTTTGTTCTAAAATACAGTTTTTAAGCAAGCAAACAGAAGAACAAAGTGCCCTGACAATCATCCCAAGCAAGTTCTCAGCCTTTTTTCGAGTGTTGGTTGGTGAAATAAGGAAAAAATCATCATGTGACTTTCCTCCCTCCTCCCAGCTCCTCAGTGTCTTTGCTCCACATCCTCCCCATGCTCAGCCTGATTGCCTTCCCTGCCATGTGAGGGGCTGTTCCTTCAATCTGGCATTTTCTTTCTGCAAACTGAAGAGCTCTGGACTTGCTGGTGCTGCTGGTTTCTATATTTTTTGATCTCATGACTGAAATGAGAGAAAAGAATATCAAGCTTTGGTGAAGTTTCCAGTCCTGTCACTTTCTGACCTTGAGCCAACCACATGAACTTCTAATGTCAATATTCCCATCTGTTAAGCCTCACAAATGCACTGTAAAGCAAAATTAATAAATTGTATTGGGATATCTACACTTACAGTCAGGAACATTTCTTCCATAAGTAATGCCATCGACCTGCGTGCATTCACATTGAACAAAGAATAACTCATCCAACCTTTAATATTTGCGAAAAGCTTGGGGATTTTTGTGGAAGAAGCTGGAGAAAGAGAAAATCTCTGTGACCCAGGCTGCAAATATGCAGGAATTCATCCCCCATTAATGTCAGAAAGGCAGGTAAGAGTCACTCTCTTGTTGTTGCTGACTCACTTGCACACTGTCCTTGCTCAAAGGAGTTTTTAAGACTTTGCCTATGTCAGATTAAAACTGTAGAGGAGGAGGAGGAGGGGCAGGGAGGTGGTGGAATTGGGAAGCCCGTGGAGAAGGACTCTGCAACACCACCTCTGAGATCTGATTTCTAAGTCTGTTGGGCACCTGGAGCACTGGACTCTCTGACAGGCATTAAAAGACCTTAAATCTCATGGCTGGTAAGTTAATTCTAAAAGTTCACATCACAAGTGCTTCTTCATGGATACAAATCCCTCAGGAGAACATCTCCTGTTGAAATGGTGTTCTGGAGCACTCAGGGGAAGTTTGGAGCAGAGTTAGAAGGTGGGGAAGTTACTTGGGTTGTAGGATTTGTATGGGTTATATGGGGCATAGGGGTTATGTGGGCTACAGGGGTTATATAGGCTATTGAGGTTATTTGTGTTATAGGGGCTGTGTGGGCTATGGAGGTTATAGGGGTGCCATGGTTTAGCACAGTTTGGGTTTTTAGTTAAAGAGGGCTCCATCAGCCATGGAAATGATTCTCTTGCAAAGAGCTGCTTCCACCTTCCTCTAGACCAAACAGAACCAATCAACTGGCTAGGTGGAATATTGGCAACGTTCTAAAGCCACTTAAGAAGCTCCACACGCCTCCGTGATCCACATTTAAGAACGAACAAACCCTGGGAAAGCTCTCTCTCTTCGGGCTTTCGGACAGGTAACGGGGGGCTCACGGTTGGGCCCTCCTGGCCACGGCTGAGATCTCCCTTCTGCTCACTGGCCCCCCAGCACAGCCCCTCAGTGCGGGCCAGGCTGGCCAGGACACAGCCACCCCAAGCCATGTGGCCCTGGGCCACCTCTGGCCCTGCTACGTGCAGGTGGCCCCGTGGCACAGCTTGGCCAGGCCGGCCCCCAAAGCCAGTGTGGCCAAAATTCATCTGCCCAGCAAAGATCCTGTGACCAACAGCGAGAGGTGAATTCCAGCTGCAAGGCCCGGGTGAGATTAATTCTTTTAGTGCTGAAAGGCTCTCCAGAGCAGATGAAGCCTGCAGACATCAATCCTCTCCCGAGTCAGAGGAAAGGGAAAGGTGAAGGCATGTGAAGAAAACAGCATAAAGACACCAAAGTCAGTGAAGAAGGAAGAGCTGAAGCCCTGAGAGAGGAGAAAGAGGAGATGCTTCAAGCCTAGAAGCTGAAATTCTGTTGTAAAGCTGTGGTGATGGACTGTGATACATCAGAGTACCCACTGTAATTTCATGAAAGCATGGGAGGTGCAGTGTTCAAACTGCAATTGTGAGCAGAAATACCTGTGCTGAGATAAGCAAATGTTGAAGCAGCTGTGACTTGATGAGAAGCTTGAACAGAGAGAGATGAAAGTGATGAAGACCCTCGCTCCCGGAGAAGAAGACCACCTCTGTTCCTAGAGATGAAGGTGGTCCCAGAGACAGGTGAAGAGAACCTTTGCTTCTGAGCAGCTCATCCTTACAATGGTACCCCATTAGCTCAAGATTGAACCCTTGAAACATCTGTGGGGAAAGCTGTAAGTCAAGGTAAAGGACTTTCACAGGTGAGCAGAGAACCAGCCCTGGTGGCTGTCCCACTGTGACATTAAAGCCAGGAGAGAACTGTTCCATGTGGAGATGTCTCCATAACATGAGCAAGAGAGACTCCTCTCCCTAAGGGAACTGGAAAAGAGATTATTATAGAGCTGGTGAACTGACTGGAAATCTCAAGGGTTGTCTTTTTACCTTGTCAGTGGGAGAAGGGAGAAAGGTGGGGGGAGGAGAAATGTTCTGGGGGTTTAGTCTGACTTTTTTTCTTTCTTTTAGGTCTGTTAATAAACTTCTTTATATTATTTTAAGTTTTGTGCCTGCTTTGCTTTCTCCTAATTCTTATCTCACAGAAGGAAAATAAGTAAGTAATGGATATTTTGAACCAAACCACTACAGGGTTATATGGTTTATATGGGTTATATGGATTATTTGGTTTATGCAGGTTGTGTTATAAGGGTTATACAGAATACAGGGGTTATTTGGGTTATATGGGCTAAAGGGGATCTAGGGGCTGTAGGAGTTGTATGGGTTATATGGATTATCTGGGTTATCTGGGTTATACAGGTTGTTTGGGTTACAAGGGTTATGTAGGCTGTGGGGGTTATTTGGGTTATGTGGGTCTCTGCACCCTGCATGAACTACAGGTCAATTTTGGCTCTGTTCAGAAGTACAGCTCAAGGTACTTCATCTCTTAGAATCACCTGGGCAATTTCCTTCCCAATCTCCCTGCTATTCCAAGTCTTCAGACCTGGATGTTTCCCTTCCAAGAAAAGCACTGTCCCATTTCCATGCTGTGGGTCCAGAAGTAGCAAAATGACAAGTGACTTTATGTGCTCACTATTCTGAGGTTTTGGGTTGTCACTGCTGCCTGTGCTTTTTCCCTCAGAGAAATTCAGGAAAATCTTGTTCTTTGCCTCAAAGCTAGCAAGCAGCTGGAAAAGGAACGGGTTAGTTATATTTAAAAATGAAAATTGTTTTCTTTTATTACCCCGTTTTCTTCTTAATTTGTCCAAATTTCTCCCCTTAATGTTGAAAAGGACGAACAGAGCAGCTGATTGATCTGAATATCTTTATTCTTGAGCTGCTGAACCCAGGTGCTCACTTACACACAGCTCAGCTGACTTCTCTGGGATTTCTGCCTATTTGCTTTCACATAAACAAAATTTTTAAAAACACACCAAAAAAAAAAAACCAAAAAAACCCCCAAAAAACCCTCTAAAAAACCCCAGCCCCCCAAAACAACAACAAGAGCACTTTGCAGTGCTTTACCTTTTCTTTCTTTTGCACTTTCCCCATATGGATGCCCCTGCAAGAGGGTGACACACTGGTATTGACATTTTTCCTATGGATGACTAAACCTCCCTCCTTATCTGCAGAAATTCTTTCTTTTCCTTCCCTCCTTTGGCCCCTCTCTATTTCTACAATGCTTTCCTTACATTGCTAATCCCATGTGATGATGTTTCCCAGGGCAAAAACATGCAGCTGCTGCTAGAAAACAAGGCAGGAAATACAATATCTCTCCAAACAGCTTTACATTTCATCCAGCCTTTGATGATTGCTGGGCATTGAACACGTATCTTATGCTGGGCTCCCCACAGCAGCCATCTTCTTTCATCTCAGACAGGATAATTCAGTTGGATGTGAACAATTCCAACTGCTCTTCCCAAAACCTCTTCTTGTGTGTGCAGCCCTTAGCAGGATTTTTTTTGCCACTGCATGGCCCACTTGCATTCTTCTCTGAGGTCTCTCTTAAATTAATTTCTTGTCATTTTCCCCAGACCTGAGTGGCCAGAAGAGGGGAAATTTTGTTCTTTGAACAAACATTGCCCTTTTTCTGCTGCATCCTCAGGCTCTTAAAACATCTCTTTAACAATGCTTGTCCAGGGAGCAGTCTCTGGAGCACCTCACTATTAACCTCTTTCCACGCAAGAATTGGACTTTTTATCACAGCTCTTTGATTTTTATGTCATAGTTTGTTTTCAATCCATGAAAGAACTTTTACCTCTTACCTCAAGGTAACCCACTAAGCTTTCCTTAATAGCTCCTTGTGAGGGCTTGTCTCAGAAAATCTTTTGAATACCTAAATAATTCACCTCAGCTTGTTCAGAGATAGCCACTATTTTTGCTAACATTTTGAAATGCATTTAAATTAGCATCCTGATTTACTGTGGCAGCCTCCATGCTGGTTCATCCCAAGCATCTGGGGACATTGTAACTCTGTCTTCAATGGTTTCCTCTTATCTTTTCTTCAATTGAAGCGAGGTTTGCCAGCCTATAATTTCCTCACCCCCTTTTCCACCT
Source organism: Lanius collurio (assembly GCA_020086605.1). Lineage (NCBI taxonomy): Eukaryota > Metazoa > Chordata > Aves > Passeriformes > Laniidae > Lanius > Lanius collurio. The sequence goes on along the minus strand of JACBWW010000035.1, from coordinate 1,396,084 downwards.
TTATTTAAGGATGGATACAACACTGGCTACTTTTCAGCCCTCTGGCATGAGTTCTGATTTTAAGGAAAAAAGTGACAGGTTTTGTGCTAATAGCTCTACTTCTCTGCTCTCTCATTCCTTCTGAAGCTGTGTCTGGTCCCAGTGACCTATAGAAAATTGATGGTCTCATCCAGGAGTCTTTACATGTACGAGCAGCTCCATTAACTTCCTCAGCCCCCCTCCAGCTTCAGAGAGCCCAGCTGCAGGAAGGAGCCTCTGATCAGGGCTGCTCCCTCCATCTGTCACACTGAGCACAAGTGTTTCCATGCCATCTTATGCTTCATGAATTGTTGGGTAGGTTTTTTCCAGTTTTTCTCTCTTTCTTTGCCATTGTGTGCTGATGTTTGGCCATGGAGTTTTTTTTACTGTGTTGTCTGTGCAAGAGCAAGTCCTTGCATGAACTGTGGGCTTCCAGCACACATCTCTATCCTTCATTATCTTGCAAGGAGAACAATGAAATGGAGACTTTTTGTTCCTCCCTATCGAGGTATGTATGGTTTAAAAAATATATATTTTGCAGTTATGCCTGTTATGTTTCCTCCTAAGGATTGAGGATGGAGGGAATTCAGTGAACCAGAAAGCAAATGCAATTGTATCCTCAGAGTAAAATGGGAAAGGTATAAAAATACAGGAGAGTGAAAAGCTGTTGAGGTTAAGCAGCATTAGTAGCACAGTAGTTCCTGGATATAAAATGTCACAGGTGGACCAAACACTAAGAGAAGTATTATCAGAATGAGTGGAGTAACTCATTTTAATGGAGTGGAATAAGGGGAAGGGGACAGGAAAGCAGCTGTCTGTAAGTTGGTGTTTGATGTGTTTCATATCAGGGTTCTGTGTGTGCCTGAGAAGACAAAGAACTGGATTTGATGACACAACAGATTTCTTTTACCTTTTTGTCCCACTTTTTCTGGGAGTTCAGGAAGGATGATGCCCTCAGTGGGAGCTGATTTGGACCATGGTCAGAGAAGCACAGCAGGCAGACAGTGCCATGAACCCTCTGATGTGAGAGTCACCTTATGGGCTATGAGGTGTTCAGCTGGACTGACTGATTAGCCAAGGACGGAGAGGATCCCCCCCAGCACACAATTTAGGGTGTGCAGACAACCCAAAACCTTGGTGTCAAGCAAAGTGCAAGGTCTGCGAGGTGGTGGCAGAAAGTCCCTGGAAACAGTGCCAAGATAGACAGAGAGAAGAGAGAAAACGAGCAGCTGAAGGATGGCACCAGCAGGGAAGCATAAAAAGCACTTCCCCTCTTGCTGATCTTCTTCCTTTTGTCTTGACAGACTGTCAGGAGCTACTTTGCTCTCCTCTCCATTTTCTCACATGGAACCTTCACCGTCAGCCCTTGACAAAGACTTTTTGGTGGCCATTCATTAATTTTGCTGTGGCCTTTAGTAATGTCATCTTGGCTCCAAAGCTTTCTTGAAATACAGTGCTGCAGATTTCCCCAAATGTCCCTGGCATGTTATATGGCACCGAAGTAATGCAAACTCTCTTAAAACAGAGACGAGGCAAACAGTGCTAATTTATGCCTTGCTTTTTATTCCCAACATAATTTTGATTTTAATGTCCCATCCTCACCACATCAATATCTTTTCTCTACTGGCATGTGGAAACAAAAAGTAAATATTTCATTTTCTTTCCTTTTGCTGAGATGCTCACCCAGAGCTTCTGGGAGTATGCAAATGAGACGTGACTGAGGGACGCTGCTGGGGTGCTTTATGGGACATCAGGGCAGGAGGATGTTGCCCACGAGCATCAGTGTGAATGGAAAATAAGCTGCACTGGGAAGTGATGTATGATTTAATATAGCAAAGGATATTTACAGTAAAACAACAGCTCACGAGGACACATTGCAGAATCACAGGCTCTGCCTGAAGGATCAGAAAGGTTTATTTATTTAAGATATAAAAATCAAGCTACCCTTCTGCTTTGTTCTGCTGGGTATTCCGAGCCAGGCAGTGGCCTGTTGCTTTAACTATGATGTATTAGCTCTGCCTACAAAACCCCTGCACACTTCTATCAAAATTCAGGATTTCTCATCATTCCACCTGTGGGTGGTGTCCAGAAATCCCACACAAGTGGCCACTGAACATGAGCAGGGCATATTGCCTGGGAGAGGCATTGACTCTGGCCTGGCTGCAGCTGTACAGCTCCTGTGTGTACCAATTTCTTCATCATCCTTTTGACAGGCTACAGATCTGACCCAGTCCCAGGAACTGTGACCAAATGCGTGGGGATTCTGAGACCCAGTCGAGAATTTTTCCATTATACTCTGCCTGGAAGGAGTCTTGAAGAAAAGCTTAGAAGCAGACCCAGGACTGGGCTTAGTCACCTGGAAATGACTTCTTGAAAAAACTTACATCTGTCAGCCAAGATTATTTAAGTCAAAAAGAAAACCCCACTTCAGCTGAAACCTTGTGCCCGAGGGAATCCCCGGCTCTCACACTCCAGTGGGATAAGGGCTTATGAAGAAGCTCTGGAGACTGTCTCTGAGGCTCAGTTTTCCTCCCAAGGAGATGGATTTGGCATTACTTTGGGGAATCAGTTCTTATTTTCCACCTATTTATTATCTTAGTATTAGGACAAACGGGGTGGGCCCAAGCTTCAGGTAGTGCTGCTGATGGTTTCACACAGAACCAAACTCTCCCTGCTGTGGCAGAGCTTGCAGAATGAGGCTGTTAAACAAATATAACCCCAAGATTTGCATTTTTGAGAAAGAAGTGACTTTCAACAGTGGGCTCTTTTCTATCCCACCCCCATAAGCCCACTGAATGTAGTGGGTTTAGGTGTGCAGCCACCAGCCAGGACGCTGGAGAGACTTGGGGGGAGCCAGGATTGGGGCTGGTGGAAGAGCTCATGGGAACTGGGACCAAGCTCCCTCCCACTCCATCAGCTTTCCCATCAAGGTCCTGCCTTCCTCTCCCCTCATGTTTTATTTCAGATTTTAATGCTCGCCAGTGACATGCACAGTAAAACAAAGCCTGAACAAGCTCAGTACTTTTCACAGACTGTTTGTGGGGATCCAGCACTCGATTTGTCTCTGTACTTCCTGTGTATGATGGGTAATTTAGTAGCAGCACTCACATACTGGGGTGATAGATGACTTGTAAATCCAGCAGGTAGATTAAGTTATTAGTGTAACAGTGAAAAACATTCACAGATGGGGAAGGCAGTGAAGCTTTACCCCTCATGGAACATGTCAGTGAATGTTCAGCAACCCCTTAAAACCAACGTCCAGGCTTGTAACCAAATCCAAAACACCTTTGCATCAACTGTACAACATAAGGGAAGGAAGGGAGCCCATATTTTCCTAACATTTGCCACTCCTGGACTGGCTGTGTCTGATCCCATCTGATATAACAGCATCCCATCCTCAGAGTGGCCATCACCCCCCAGCAGCTCCCACAGAGGGACAGGGCCAGCAAAAAAAGAAGTAGTCAGGGGAATCTCAGTGTCCCCACATCTCAGAGAGAGGGCAGTGAGAAAAATCTCTCTGCTCAAGCAACCACAGTCTCGGGAGTGAAGGAGATGTAAAATAAACCTGGCCCTGGTTTGAAGCTGTGGTCTGGAACTGCCTCGGTGCAGCAGCTTTGCTGTGAAGTGTGCAGTGCTGGGCTTCCTGCCGTGCTTTTCAGCTCTGTCTGGGCAGCACCAGTGAGACTGGGCACGGGGAGGACGCTGAACCTGTCACTCACTGCAGGGGTGACCCCTGCTCAGCAAAGGGGTGCTTTTCCATGATCCCACCCCAGGGAAAGCATCAGCTTCAGGGGGAGAAAGAAAGATGCCAGAGGCTGCCAACAAAGAAATCTGAGTTCTGTGTCAGAGCATCCATCCACTCTGGAGCTCGCACAGTGGGATTTGTGCTGGGGTAATGCCCCATTTCAAGCCCTTGGGGCTGGGGAGGAAGAGGCACATGGGGCATGTATGGCAAAGAGAGCCCTGCCCACGTCACAGCATTGCAGTGTCCTCCCTCTGGGGCCCACAGCAGGAGCTCGTGGTCTCAGGGAAGGACCTCACCAGCAGGAGCAGGGCTGCAAACCCTCAGGGGTGCTTCTGGAATAAGGCACCACAGGGGAGGGAGTCCCACAGCTCCCCAATAGTGAGGAACTGCTTTGTGTCCTTGAGTGAATCTCTTTGAACATTCTGGGGAGAGTTGGCTGCTGAAGAGCTTCTGTTCTCATAAATCTCCATTTCTTATCTGAATCTTGCTTGCTCACATCTTTAGCACTCAGTTCCACGTGTTTTTGTATAAATGCAAATCAAAAAAGTTTTAAATTTACCTCCTTTCTGTTTCATTGATGATACTCTTCTGTTCACAACTAATTCGGAGGCACTTCTGGTTGGAGTTGAAGCATAGCAAAACTTTGATTCCCTTGAAAAATAATAAATACTTCCAGGATGTGTTTATATTGGCCTTTTCATTGCACAAAAGAAAGGAGGAGGCTGCGGAGATGTCAGACAATAATCTCTCTTCAGCATGAAGGCTGAATGAGAAGCTACTTTTCCTGTTTGCATACAATATATGCTGCTCTTTCATGCAGCTCTTTTAATCAAGTTTTGTGATCAAATTCTGGCCTGTTTTGTATAATTCACAGGGCTGGTTTTACACATGCTTTGCAAAGAGAAAATGTCAAATGCTTGTACTTGCAAAGCAGCTGTTGGAGATGTGCTGCCTGTGAGCAGGGCAGGGCAGGGGTGAGGGCAGGGGGGGCTCAGAGTGGCCACAACAGCATCACATTGAAATAAAAAAAAGGCAGGACTGATGGTTCTTTTTAAGCCTTTATTAAAAGTGATCAGCTCGGGTGGGGGCCCTGCCCAGCTTCGTTGCCCCAGCTTCGACTTGGAGGAGGAGGAACTTCGGCTCTGCCACTCCCTGTGATAGAGCCGGGCCCTCGAGTGTTCCTCACGGGCCGTGGCTGTACACGAAGGTGGATACGGAGGTGAGGGTCTGAGCCCTCTGTCCTCAGGGCAGTGGCTCCAGTAGTCCTTCCCATTAGGGTGACTACTTGAAGAAACTCAAAAGCTGCCCAGGTAGTAGTTGCCGATAGAGCAACCTGGTTCATTTTTCTTAAAAGTTTGTTGGCTCGTTTTTAAATTATTATTTTCTAGGGATTTTTTACTCCCAAGGGTCTTTTCGGCTCTAGTTTGCATATTTAGCCCCTTTTCTTCTCTTCTTTTTTTTTTTTTTTTTTCTTTTTTTCTTTATCTACTACTCTTCAGCAGGCCAGCTTCGAAAGGGGTAAGGAGGGGGTTGTAAATGCAAGCCCTGATAAGAGGCCGGTTTCTTCACAACGAAGTGTGGGTTTCTTTCTTAAACTGCAAGAGAAATCCTAACTTACAAAGCTAC
>JACBWW010000035.1:1291640-1380695 GCA_020086605.1 Lanius collurio | reverse complement strand
CAGGACCCCCAGTGCTGAGAGAGGGTGGAGCAGTGTAAGTTCAGGGAGTGATCAGTTTGGCTACACCTGCCACACACCTGGCAGCCCCTTTTTTCCCAGCCCAGGTCTCACAGGATCTCTGCCCCTCCCAGACAAACCCTCAGATAAGAGGAGGGCAGCCAAGTGCCATTCTCCCTGAGCTTGGCAACTTCTTTGGTCTCTCCTAAGTACCAGGTCATTATTGTCTCATCGAAACAAAAGTGGGAGAAAATTCCCTGAAAGAAAGAAACAAAAGGAAGAATCCTAAACCCTCTCATTTTACTTATGGCTGGTATAGAAGCAGTTATTAGTAACAATCGTCTCAGGTCAGGATCCTTTACACTTGAATGCCTGAGAGAAAATTAATTTCTGCAAGAAAATACACCAAAAGAAGGGAGCAGAGGAGAAAGGGGACAGAGGGGGCAAACCATCAGGGTGAGCTGGGGCTGACTGTGATTTTATCTTTGTCTCTGAGAACAAGCAATATTTCTGGGATCACTGTTCCCCTTTTCAGCCTCATGTCTGTAATAAATGGTTAAAAAGTTCCTTTTTTTTTTGGTTGAGAAGAAGTTAAAAGTTGCTGGTTAAAGGGGTGGGGTTATGCAGTTAATGAGTTAACTGTTTTTGCGATTGGGGGGTGTAAGGCTGCCATGTACCCACTAATGGGGACACAAATGGGTGAAGGTCGTGGGTCTGCAGAAAGGAGGGGAATGCTCTAGAATGTTCTCAAAACAGCCCAATAATCATGGTGAAAACAGTTTGAAGGATTATTGGTCAAGGAGCCAACCTTGACCAACCATCACTCGATGCCCCAGGGACTGACAGAACTGAACACAAATGAGGACCCTAGAAAGGAGCCATCAGAGGGAGGATCTGAGCTGCACCGGTCACAGCACCAAAAGAGACTTTAAGAACTGCTCCAGGACTCAGCCCCACATCTTCCTGAGGGGCTCGAGTCCAAGGGGAGCACCCTGTGTGATGCACTGTTTGTTTTTCTGGGTTGTTGAGTGGGCCTTGGGCTTATCTCAAGTCTCCGCTCCTGGTTTTCCTTTTTAAATAAATGAGACTTTTATTCCACCCAAAAAGTCCAAGCCTCATTTATAACAGTGTCTGTTACTCTTTATTTTTCCAAGACTGAGAGTCCTTGCCTCAGGCCACCAGTGTTAGAAAGATCCAGACGCTGACTCCTGTCCTTGTTGTCTCGCTGGTCTTGGCTGTTGTTCCCCTGCTCTCACACTGCCATCCATGACAAAAAGGCACCTGAGACATCACCAAGTGTTGGGGCAGACAGCAAGATGTCCACATTTCTAGAAGCATTTCCTGCTTCCCACACAAGCTGCCTGCTTTCCCTGCTGGTGCAGTTGCAAACCCCATCAGCTCCTGAAACAGGCTGTGAACCCTTTGCTCAAAGTCCTCAGTCCCACAAACAGAAACCCCATTAGCAGTGGCAAAGCCCCTCTTCCCTCCCTCCTCCTTTTCCCCCTCTCCAGAGCTCCTAATTAGGTCATTAATTCCTAAATCAGGCCCACCAAAGCTGCTGCCCCAGCAATGTGTTCCTGCCATGAGGGCTCAGCCAGGAAAGGCAGGACCTGCTCCCTGCCCAGCTGCTCTGAGTGTTGCTAGACCAGCTCTCTGGTGAAGATCCTGCCTGGGGAATGGAAATTGTGTGTTTGCCACTTGTTGAGGAAATTTTTCTCCATGAGCCACCTGTGTTTAGATGTGCATGTGTACATTTGGTCCTGCTTTCCTCTGGCTTTCCTCCCCTTGCTAACTTGCATGTGGCAATTATTCCAAGCCAGCCTGCAGAGCTGAGCCCAGGCCCCTGATTGGAGATCTGGAGCTGATAGCCCTCTTCTTGGCACTCAACCATTTCCTTTGACTTCAAAGCAAGAAACAAAAGATATTTCAAGGACTTCTATGGAAAATCACCATTAGATATGATGAGGCTTAGGGCCGTTTCCATAGCGATGCAGCCTTTTTACATTGTGATCATTGCTGCAAAATGGAAATGTTCTTTTGTCTCTGAAAGTCTGTTCACTTATTTATGTATATGTGTGTGCGTGTGTGTTTCTTTCAGCAACAAAAAAATAAGAAAAGGAATTATATCTCCTGGCAGGTTCCCTAAACTGAGTCACCTTCTCACCCTGTGAGGTTTCTGTTAATCCTTTAAACTCTTGCATCAAAAAAAACCCACTTTGTCATAAAGGTTTGATTTAAGTGAATATTAGTATTTAGGCCATCAGATTAACATCTTTTTAGCAGAGGGTAGTAACATCTACCAGAGGACTGGAAATGTAATGAACAGAAGGTGATCTGGTGACCCAAAAGAGCAGATCAAGCTTCTCCCTGTGACTGTTCCTATCACCTCTTTATCCTACTGTGCTCAATATTTTCATATCTATTACTTCATCCTGTTACTTTGCCACCACTGATCAGAGTTCACCTGAAAATCAATGATGCAATCAGAACATCAGGATCCCCTAAACTGTATCACTTTCCTGGAGAGGAAACACTTCTGCCTTCATGGGACATGGATGTGGCTGTTTGGGAGCACTGAAAATGGACTCTAAACTTCAGAGGAAAATATCTGAATTTTTTCTTTCTGCTGACCAAATCATTTTTGGGCGGGGTAAGAGGAGAGCTGGGGGAAGGTGACAAGTACAGGGTGGATGATAAAGTGTCTGCAGTTCCTGATGTTCCTTTGCTTCCAGTTTTATGTCCGTGACTAGAAATGTCAGGACCAAATGCCACATCTGGCACAGCAATTGTATGCACTGCTCCACCTCATCTGGCCCATTCCAAACCTTGCTCAGATTATTCCTGAGAGCTGGGATGATGGGAGATGGGCTGAGCCAGCCCTGTCATGCCTTCTGTCCTCTGTTGTTGTGCCTGCCTTGGTGTGTGTGGCCAGGTCCTGGCCTGAATGGTGTGTAACCAAACCCCAAATCCACCCCAGAGCCTTTTCTCCCTCCCAGTTCCCTCCCTTCACCACTCTCTTGGTCCTCAGCACCCTCAGATATCCCCATGTCTTCCATTCATGATGATGACTGAGGGATCTGCCCATAAAAGCTGTGGTTTAGCTCCTGCCTCTTCCCCATTTGTTGTTTTATTGTCATTTCACTGCCAGTTAAACGGAGTTTTTTTCCCTTCTCTCCTCACGCTCCTTTTGCTTGCATAAAACATGATGCTGTATTGTGAACAATGCAGGAATACATTACATAAATTTCCCTTTGATATCCAGCATGTTTCCTGCTGTAATGGAATCAGAACAGAGCAGCCTCTCCTCCCCGACATGTCAGATAACTCTCTATCCACTCTCCATTAGGACAAATGTCTGCAAGCCTTTGAAGACCTAAAACACCATAAAGCAAAAAGAAAATGTTAAGGGTGCTCCAGTGGGTATCACTGGAAATAATTGGCTTGAATTAAGCAAAGGGAAAATTTAGGCCAACTAACGGGAATAAAAAAGCAAAGTCTGTTAGGCTGAGAAGTTGTCTCCGAAGCTGTTAGCCTGGGGAATAGTCTCAAAGGAAAATGGTGCAAATTTTAAAGAGCAAAATCTATGATTTAGGGAGACAGTCTATAAAGCCAGTTGGTGAAAAATGTATGGCTTTGAGACATTCTAAGCTAGACTGAAATGAAGCACTTCAGACCATAACGCAGCAAAAACCACTTTGTTAGGCTGTGTGGGAGATGCTGACCTGCTGAAACTCTCCTACACTGGCTTCTTGTGCCTTGATCCCTCCGTGACTTGCTCCATGTGCACTTATCACAGAATCATGGAATGATTTGGGTAGGAAGGGACCTTAAAGATCACCTTGTTCCAACCCACAGCCATGGGCAGGGACACTTTCTACTAGGGCAGGTTGCTCAGTGTTCCATCCAGTCTGGCCTTGAACCCTTCCAGGGACAGGGCATCTGCATCTGCTCTGTGCCTCCCCACCCTCACAGCAGTGATATTTCTCCCAGTATCCAGTGCAGTGTCTCTGCATGCTGGCTGCAGCCCAGGTACTCCAAAGCAGCCCAAAAATCCTGCTTGCAACACCAGGTGAACTGGGGGAAATGAGATACATCACTGAGGGAATGGTGGCTTATTCCCTCTTGGAAAGCACACCCCTGTCAAGTTGTTTGTTTCAGGCTGGAACCTGAAGGCAGAATTCTGCTCTTTGACTTATGTTCCTTCAACGCTCTCTCCCACGCTGCTCTGGGCTGTGGCATAAAACAGCCTGTTAGATGTCACTGAGATGTGCCTGAGCAGGTTGGCATCCCACATGGTCTGATCCACGCAGATTCAATGAGAGACTGGGAGAAAAGCACTCAAGTGCCACCCACACTTTCTGATGCTGACTAGCAACCGAGGCTGGAAACGCTACAGATACCTTGAGAGAGTGATGGGAGCAAGATGCCTTCTTTCACTTAAAGGCTTCTGATTGTTTCTGCTTGATACAGCACTAGATCTTATTTTTGTGTTAAAATGTATTTTCTTCTCATAAGAAATTAGAACAGTAATTTTTCTCCTCGGACTATTAGACTTCCTGACACAATCTCCACAAATCCTCATCTCCATCTGGTGACGTTCCAGTTCACAGTTCTTACCTCCATACCTTTGTTCTTTGTTGCCGACCTCACCTTATGTTTATCTTAGATTTCTCATTCTGAAGACAATTCCTAAATCATGGCTGTAGATTGAGGCTGGAAAATGCAAGGCAGGCTGGAGTCGTTCGGGATCGTGTATTGCTCCTGACTTGGAGCTGGTTGATGGGATGTAGCTCTCAATTCTACATTTCTCTCTAATTTTGGAAAGTCCATGATTTTATTCCCAGCTATTCATACAAGTGAATTACATCCAAGTTTTTCTTCCTGGGACTCTTGTATCTGGACATTCTGGCCAGTAACTGCATTCATTCATCTCCAGTGTCATGCATCTAAAGCTATTAGTACACATGCTCTTTCAAAACTCTCTTGCTCTGGGACTCCCTGTCCCCTTTGTCATCATCAGCACTCAAAAATTCTTCCAGTTTACTGCTTTCATCCTCCCTCCTGGGCTCGTGCTGATCAGATCTTCTCAATGACATGCTAAGTTGTTTTCCTGACAGTGATGCATTATGCTGGACTCCATCAGCCAGGCAACCTTTGGGACCAGTCCTGGGAGTCAGGCAGCCAGACAGCTCAACTTGTCTCCATCAATCAGTAAGTGAGACTTTATGGGCCAGAATGAGGGCTACAGGTGTAGGCCACTGTCACAGTTTTAAATAAACACAATCAGTTTGCTGAGTGCTAAGCAACTCTTTCTGAGAGCGTGTTGGTAAATGTGTTTATAAAGCATAAGAGTCCAATCCATCAGCCCTCAAAGAGCCTAATCAATATATTCCAATTTGATCTTAGAGAAGTTTTGCCTGTGGGAAGTTTAATTTATTTCAACTCATGGCCATGAAAAAATGAGCAGCCACAGCACTTTGACAAAATAGAAAAAGTGGATGAGGTTGTATCCAGTACCCGTTCCATTTCAATTTTCCATTTTACCTGAACAAATCACCCCTACGACTTGAATGACCATGAAAACTGATCGAGCCATGGAGAGAGGCTACGGGCCAAAGGGAGGAGAGGAATAAAATATGGATGGGATACGTAAATTGCTGGGCTTCTCAGATGCTTGACTGCGTTAGTGGGGTCTGTGTGGAGTGTAATTGGAATGGAATACCTGGATTGGTTTGCAGCTGCACAGGGTGGCAAAGCTGGTGTCTGACCAGGCTGGTGTGGGGAAGCCTTTTCCTTGCATTTATACAAAACTATTCTTCTATGCTCTTGGAACTTTGGCATTGAAAATCCTACTGTCCATTTCCTACTATCCCAACTTTAGGAACCAACTCAAACCCCTCCTTTAAAACATTACTTCAGTGGCTAAACAAAACCATCTGGAATTCTCCTGAGCCATCCCCAGGTGCTGCCATATCTGAGCAAGTCAGAGCCAGGATGAGCATCTGAGGAGCATCTCTCCAGAAAACACCTGCCTGAACACTGCACCTGTGAATCCTGGCTTTACACCTTCCTGTCTGAAGATTTCCACACTTTTTCTTCCAGCTGTCCTTTAAGCAGAAGTGGCAGGTGAAGCCTTGCTGAGATGATTGAGGGGTATTTCAGGAAATCCAGTGTTTATTGGCAGTGGCTCAGCCCTGTTCTGGAGGTTAAGATCACACTGCTCGGGTTAGATCAATGTACAAGAGACTTGAAAGTGTGTTTAACAAAAATACCATGTAAAACAAATGGAACATTTATTTCACTAACCCTCTAAGGAGTTAAGCCAAGATGCTTGACATGCTTGTTATTTTATGGTGTGATGGGGTTTTTTCAGCCTTGTTGGTGTCCAGCAGGGATTTTGCTTTGAATGGACCATGAGACTGTTACACAGGGATAGCCTTGGTTTTCATTACAGATGGAGGCTGGAGGAGGACAACAGGTGTCTTCCAATTATCAGAGACAATCATTTTTCTTCCTAAGAAGCATCACTGTGTAATCAAGATTTTTTTTTTTCTGGCCTTGCCCTATTTTGCTAGAAATTATTTTGGGGAGGATACTCCATTCAATGCTAATTTGTTAAGAATTGAATGTACTGTCCTCAGAAAATGTAAATCAGTTGTTTATACTGATGCCAGAAAATGTAAAATCAGAAATGAGTATGTTGATTTTCTTTTCTTCAACTGCATTTCATCCTAATGTTTCTGCTTTGATGCTTCTTCCCCAATCTTATTTGATATAGCATCAGACCATCTTTTTTATGTCAAACATTTGCTTCAAAGCTTCTCATAGCCTGTGCTAGTTGTCAAAAGTTGGAGGCAACATGTTTTAAGCATTCAGCAAGCATTCTTCTGAAAAGAAAACCACTATTTCTAATGAGCATTTGAGAGTGTGGTGCATTGCAGAAACAGTTTTTTAAGATCTGTCACAAATGATTTACTTTTATTAGTTTTAATGGCCCTTAGCTACAGGCATGGAATATAAGTGAAAATTAAGATATTTTTCACGAGATAAAAATAGATTTTGATCAGAGATGGTGGCTATTTCCCTCCCCTCACTGATCCCCTCTTCAGTTCTGTTTCTGATTAGACAACCCTGCTCCAAGGAAACAACTTCATGGTGTTATGGCAGGCACATTTTCCTCTCCAAGCCTGAGACCTGTTGACTTCAGGGGCCCTTCTCCTAATCGTTCCCAATGCTTTTCATCAATAGCATTTGCATCTTTCCCCCTGAAGTGACTTCATAGGCTTTGCTGGGGTTTGGCCATGGATATAACAGTGTTTCTGCTCAGCACCATGGGTTTGTTTTTTGTCCTGTTGAACTGAAAAACTTGTGTGAAACCCAGATTTATTATTTCCCATTCATAATTTCACTGTGTCTTTCCCCTCCTCCCTGCTGTTCACATCCTCTGTCTCAGATATAACTGTGCTCTTCCTCTTTGTGTTTTGGCCATGCTGTTCTTTCCAGATTTTGTTATTTTAGGAGATTTTTTTAGAATGTGCTTTTATTATGATTTTTATCTCCTCATTTTGTTCTGTATTTAATAGAGAAGGAGTGGTATAACTACACTCACATTGTGAGGGCCGTGTCTGGAGACTCCCTGCATGAGCAAGGCCTTGCCAGGCTTGTTCCAGCAAAGCTCCAAAGAGAAAATGCTTCTGTGAGAGGCTCTCTCCCCTTGGTGCCAACCCCCTTGCTTTGTTTCCAGCCACCATACTGTGTGATTCTTACTCAGCTTCAGATTTTTTGTCTCCTGCAACCCATGAGAGCAAAGCAGGAGTCTGTGGTTCCTACTACAACTCCTCTGCATCAAAGACTTGTGGACTTATTACAGCTGTCAGTGTGTGGAGTTTGTTCTTTGGTTTCAATAACAGAGAAATTCACTGCATTACTTATAAAAGTTCCAGATCCAAAACTTCCTAAAATCCCAAGCATCTTCAGTTTCCACTTTCTAATCTGTAGCTGGTTTAGAGCTCCAGCCTGAATAATGTATCAGCACTTGCAGTAAGGAGCTGTGATAACTGAGGGAAGACACCAGAGACACCTGATGCTGGGAGCTCTTGCTGTGTAGTCTTTGGATGTGATTTCCAAACTAAAACCATCATTGTTTTTCCCCTCAGGTCCAGTGCAGCATTCTCCATCTGGAATGTGCTCACTGCACTGGGGCTCTTCTGCCACTTTCAGAGTCCTCAGTAATTAAGCTTTTACAGCTAGAACATAATTGATAACTTTATTGCTGATTAGAAAGACAGGCTATCTCCAGCTCCTTGCCCACAGCTTCGTTGGCTGTGTGGTATTAAGAGAACAACTGCTTGTTTTCCCTGGGGAGGTGAGCATTTGGGATGGGAGCATGTGAAAGTAGCCAGATTGGGCTCTTGATTACCCCAAAGAACAAGAAGAGTAATTTCACCAAGTCAGAGTAATTACTCTGGATTTATATCAACAGGGTTGGGAACATGGTTTGGTCAAGAGAGCAGATCAGTGGGATAAAACTGAGCTAATTTTACAGGATTTCTTCTCTGACTGCAGCCACAATTTAATGGTCACCTATAATTAGTTAATTCATTTGCTACTTTAATAAATGCTTTGCAGCCCATATAAATGTCCATTAAATGTGTCAAATTCCTTCCTCCTTTCTTCCACACATGTGCAATTTCCTTGGCAAGTGAGAGAGCACAACCAAACCAAAAGGTGAAAAGAAGGATGCAATAAGAAGAGGGCATGTTTTCCCCTGTCACTCACATTCTCATGCTTCAGTGAGTTACAAGTGCTCTGTAATGATGTTTTAAATGCAATATATTCCACCCTGGAAAAGAAGGAACCAAACTCTTATCCATTTTTTTGTGATTACTGTTTTAAGTGGAACCTTCCTGATTTAATCTGATGGAGGACCCAGTCCTGACTTTGACTGGCAATACCTCTATAGATAAAGGATGGTGAAATAGTTGAAGGTTAATTGGATCTTCTTAATGGAAGAGGTTCTGAATTTGATCTACATCTCATGCTTCAGGAAGATGATAGGTGAGTCCTAGAGCCTGGAGGAACACCTGAAAATACAGGTCAGTTATTCACCTTTCTCTTCTGAGCTCTTGCAGCTTCTCCAGCAGCTCTCTCTCCCTATTGCACCATCTCTCTCTATTAAATCACTTGAACAGTGGCTCTGCCAAACCCACTGTTCACAGATCACTCTGTTTGTAGAAGGTCTGTGCTGACACTCAAATTAAAAGCAGTTTTGAAAGCCTGTGCTGTATTCTCTTTGCATTCCAACTCTGGTTTGCCAAAACTCAAGAAGCACTGAGTGTGCACACCAGGAGCAGCCAGGCAGGGGGGAGCTGGAACAGTCCACAGGTGACTCGTGGTTCCCTGAGCAGCTTGGGGGTCCCCTCCCTCAATGGGCACCACAGAAAGCCCAATTTATCTTTGATCCTTGTATGACCCCTTTAGTGTCATTAGAATAGAATAGAATAGAATAGAATAGAATAGAATAGAATAGAATAGAATAGAATAGAATAGAATAGAATATCCTGAGTTGGAAGGACCCATCAGGATCATGGAGTCCAACTCCTGGCCCTACCCAGGACACCCCAACCATCCCACCCTGTCCCTGGGAGCACTGTCCAAACAACCCTTAATCTGTCACTTGTGTAAATCCTCCCCTTATCCCAACAGTAGGCTTGGAGCATGCAGCATTCCTTGCCTTGCTGATTTTTCTCTATTTAAATCCATGGAATGGCTGGATCAGTGGCCACCAGGCAGAATCTCAAGTTGTGGGTTGGAGGGTATAACTTTATCCGGGCTTGAAACCCAATATTTAAACATTACAGACATTGCTGCTCATCCATGGAGATTCCATTTAGGAAAAGGGGCGTCACTGCCCCAGCTCCTGCTTTCAGCATCTCTTTCCTTGTCTTCTTTTGCTTCCCTCAAAGGAAGTCAGCAGAGAGATGGCAGGAGAGTAATACAACAAACTACAACACATTGTGTAATTGAAATGGACCATAATCACTAATATTAAAGACAGTGAATCATTCTAATCGAGCCATGCTCAGCAAACAATGAAAAACTATGTGCCAGAAAAGCTAATGCTGGTTTTAAAATGAACAGAAATGAGGCGAAATGGAACCTCACTCTTTATTCATGAAGGTCAATTTAACGTGATTATTTTTTCCCTGGCATCACAGCTTTGTGATTACTGTTGTATACCTCAGTGCTATTTTCTAACCTAATAACAGTAAAAAATAACCAGCTGGTGATGATTCTGTTTAAAGCAGAGACTAAATGCTCGCAAAAACCTGCCAGTGAACAGTTGCACATGCTAATCAGACACAGCTCAGCCAGATTCCCAGCAGAGTCCATATTTTGCACATTTCAACTGGTTGACTACATTGAGAAATTAGATTACGCCTCGGACATTCCAGGCTCCGAGAGATCTGCGTTCATTCATTCCTCCTGGGTGAAATCAAACCCTCCATAGATCCAAGCAGACGCTTTTAATTCATCCCTCTCTGTATCTTCCCATAATATTTACCCTCACGCAGTACCACCACTTTGGGCACTCGCTGTTTCAGGGGCAGTGACAGGGGCAGCTTCTCCCCGGGCGTGTTTTCACTTGGGAGCAGAGAAACAGCTCCAACCTGGGTTAAATTACTCCAGGGACAGCAAGGGAAGGATCTGTCCCCCTGGCATGTGTGACACTGGGAGAGGGCTCCGCTGGTGGCACTGGGAGGAAAGCTGACACTGTTAATGATTGATATTTACCACACTTGCCAATGAACGCTGTGAATTTCGAGGAGCAGGGCAGGAGGAGGGGGAAAAAAGCTAATTAAAAAAAATGCCCGAATGTTTCCCTGCTCGGAGGGAAGTGTTGTTGCTACTGGAACGAAGCAATGCCTTTTGTTTTGTTTATTTCTCAGCTCTCTGTAGATCTCAATGGCAGCAATGTTACTGGCATTTATGCTATACTAATATAGATCTTTCTAATACATAAATAAATGCGTTTTTTTTACACATACCTCTCTTTATTTTAATTTTGCTAAAATCCCAGAGAGACAAATTAGTAAAGAGGCAGAGCTTTTCCAAGCAGCCTTCATCAGCTCAGCACTAATAACTTCTTTCAGCAGCCATGGATAGCTTCTGACATCACAGCTCAAGCTTGTCCGAAAGCTAATTATTTTCCCTGTTATAAAACAAAGGTTCTGTATCAAAGGCCCATAATGTGACACGGCACACGCTCCAGATGCACTGATTTGCAAAATAAATCAACTGTGTCAGGGTGGAATTTGGAGGAGAAATTACAACAAATTGCAATTATACTTGCAGTGGTACACTATTTAAATGCATTTTCAGTTTGTTAAATGCAATGCACCATGTGTATCTTTTTCCAGGTTGTTTGTGGGGAAATAGAAGAGGAAAAATTCTCTTCTGTCAAAGTGGAAAAAAATCTCCTTCTCCCCTTAAACCCTGTGCAGCCTCTTCCAGCCTACAGATACTGGCAAGGCAGGCTTTATAAAACATTTAATGGTGTCAGAGGAAGGCAGATATAACCAGCAGGAGCAAATGCTTGGAGGCCATCCCAGCCCAGACAGAACAAATGAAGAGATGTTTAATAACAGAGAGCACTCAAACCTTCCTGATCTCCTTACCTTGTTCAGGCTCCTATGAAACCCCATCACCAAGTAATGCAGTAGGGTGAGATTTGGTTTGCTTTGCTTTCCTCCTCCACATGGAGACAATTTTCTTCCCTTTTTCCCTTTTCCCTTCCTAAGATTCTCCTCCCTGAACAGTGCCCAGATCGTGGCACTGACTGACCATCAGGCCAAAGGCCACGAGTCAGGATGGTCACTGGGGCACAGGCATAGGATTCACCAGGACTTTGCCCACACCAGCACAGCTCAGCCTGTGTGCTTGGGTAAGAAAGGGACAGTGGGAAGATGGAAGGAAAGGGAAAATTGGTGGGAAGAGGTCTGTCTGCATGGGCTGGTGGCCCCAAAATTTCCCCAGCACCCTCAAAGCATGGCCAGTCCTTGGAGCACTGACACTCCCAGTCTGAATTCCCTCTGCTCTCATAAGGCCAGCCTCCTCCTCTGAATCCTGACTGTATTTTCTGTTTTCTTATATTTTCCCCTTCCTACCCACTCCTTAATTTATTTACTTATTTTATTCCCCTTCTATCACAGAATCACCACAGAATCACTGGCTGGTTTGAGTTGGAAGGGACCTTAAAGCCCATCCCATTCCATCCCCTGCCATGGGCAGGGACACCTCCCACCATCCCAGGTTGCTCCAAACCCCATCCAGCCTGGCCTTGGGCACTGCCAGGGATCCAGGGGCAGCCAGAGCTGCTCTGGGCACCCTGTGCCAGGGCCTGCCCACCCTCACAGAGGAGCACACTTTCCTAAGTTACCTGCTTTTGCCTGTGTATTTTCAGTCTCTAATTCTTGCCACATTTCCTGTTTGAACTTCTGTCCCACCTTCTTCTCCATGTCTGTTTACTCTTTGCAAGCACTTTTCCTTTCATCCCTAGCCCTTGTTTCCCTTCAATCTGTGTCTCTGTGTGTATATACACACATACAGATACATACATATATATATATACATAAATCTTGCAGCTTTAGCCTTTTGCGTTTCAAACCCAGCTTGTCCCTGGAGTCAGTTTGTTATTCCAGTCTCATTCCCTTTATTGAGTTATTTTCTTTGCTGCTATCAGTCTCTAAATACAATCCAGTAAAGATACAGCAATGATTTTTGACAACCTGACCTTTCCCTGCTTTCTTACACTTGTTTAATTAGGTACCACATGCAGCTGTGGCTTGATCTTTACAGTTTTCCAACCTCCCCCACCTCCTACCTGGAGGTGGGGGAATAAAAAAAGAGAGAGATGTTGTTGAAAGAAGGTCATTTTTGACAGGTCTGCCGGTAATTTCAGGTGTTGGAAGGCTGTGAGTTCTGCAGGAATGGCAGGCCATGCTGTCTGTATTTTGCTTAACAAGTTAGAGAAAACATTTGGCTGGGGGAAGTGGGGAATTAGGTGATTTACTGGTTTGATGAGGGCTTGCAGTGATTTAACCTTCAGGTATCCAGTTTAAACACATATCTGACAAACAAGAGAGGAAGCTGGGTAAAGATCTTGCAGGCTTTGCTTTGAAAAGCTGGGCTCTCTGGAGCAGCCAGGCTGTGGGGTTGTGTACAGAGAGGAGAGATTCCCTCAGATCCTTAGGCACAGAAAGTCCTCACACCATCCTCAAGGGGTGATGGTAGCCAATCTTCATTAGTGGAATGTGGGTCTAATGTGTTAGTTCTGGTAGTGTGTGAGTTCATTCATAAAACCAGAGGGGCTTTTTCAGTTTCTGATGGATCAGAGACTCATGGAATAGTTTAGGTTGCAGGAGACTGTTCAGATCATTGGATCTGTTAACCCAGTGCTGCCAAGACCTGTCCCTAAGCACCACATCCTTGTCTTTTGAATCCCTCCAGGGAAAGGTTTTTGCTCCAGCATTCGGGCTCTCAGCAGGCACACATCCCACTCCTAAACTCCTCTCTCACTGGAGTGTGGGTCAGCATCCTTGCAGGTCTGAGCCACAAGAATCAAAAGCCACCATGAATTATCTACCCAAGAAGTGTCCTCCTGGCAGTTTTTGCCCAGTTTTGGCAGGAAGGGAGAACATATTGCTGTTGTCCCACATGAGCTGTAAATACACACCAAACACATGTGAAATCCCTTCTTGTCTGGCAGAGAAATGGAGAAATGATACCCAAGGGTGGCATGGTGCCTGCAGTCTGTGGCCACACCTTTCTGTGAACTTATTGCTGGCTTTATTTATCAGACTGCTCCTGGTTCAGCAGTGGTGGCTGCTGCATTTTCCCATTGTGACACACATTCTAACTCAGACAATCTCCTATTGGACCACTCAAAGCCCATGAAAGACAGTTGGAGTCCTTCAGCTTTTCTGTGTCCTCCAGAACAGATTCTCCTGTCCTGACACAGGCAGATCCCCCGCTGATTTCCAGGTGCACGCATTACTTGTAGTTTGGTATGGATATTATTTAAGCAAAAGGACATGACAAACTGCCTGGTAACGCTGATTAATGGGTGCCCCTGGGGAATAGTGAGGCATGAGATGAAGTTAAATAACTCCAGTGTGCATTACTCACCACTGCCACACCACCTGAAGTGTCTCATTGTGCCTAAAAAATGGATTCCCTTTTAAAAAGGAACATTTTTAATGTTTCACATTAATTTTCTCCAAAGTCCTTACACTGTGAAAAATATTCCCTGTGGAAAGCCCTCTCCCCACCTCCACCATCACCACCTCCCACCAAGCCTTGCCCTGCAGGTGTCAAATGTGCATTTGACAAGGTGAAACAGCTCAATGCAAGCACTGATAACCCTCATGCCTACCTTGATTTATCCTGCACGCTCAGGTGGTATCTCTTTGCACACCAATCGATTCCTAATGGGATGCAAAGCTGACTTCAATGTTTTTTCACTGGGCAGAGCATCCTAAATGGTCCTGAGTCCTTGGACTCCATGCACAGCTACTCCAAAACACCACTGATGTACCAATCATGGAATCATAAAGGTTGGAAAAGCCCTCTGTGGTCATGGAGTCCAGCTCAATGTTCACCCCTAACCATGTCCCCAGGTGCCATATCCACAGGTCTTTTAAGTCCCTCCAGGGATGGGGGCTCCACTGCTCCCTGGGCAGCCTCTTCCAACGCCTGACCACCATTTCTCTGAAGAAATTTTCCCTAATATCCAGTCTAAACCTCCCCTGGTGCAATTTGGGGTCATTTCCTCTTGTCCTATTGCTTTTACCTGGGAGAAGAGCCTGACCCCTCCTTGCTACAACTTCCTGTCAGGGAGCTGTAGAGAGCAAGAAAGTCTCCCCTGAGCTTAAACACCTCCAGCTCCCTCAATCACTGTTAACTAACACCTCCACCAGCTCTGACCATCCAAAATTCTCTTTTGGTGCCAGTCCTCTCCATATGGGCACATAATCTGTCCTGAATTCTGTGTAGTTGTGCAAAAGGAAATGGCAGCCCCCAATACCCTTTGGTTTCACAGGAGTTCATCGTGGAAGGACTTTGAGAGTTTTTCCAATGCCTTGCAATGTGTTGACTCAAATGTTTTAAGTCACGCTTGTGCTTTTCCCAGATCTAGCAGAGAATCTAATTCTTTGTCCTAAAAAATAAATCTTTCTGATGCTTAGTTAAACACATCATGTACTCATAGTAGGCCGTGGTTATTTTCCTTTTGATTTTATTTTTATTAAAATTTATGGTTACTAATGATCAGAGATTTAACACAAGGATATAAACCAGCATTGTCTGATGGTATTCACATGAGATACCAGATCCTACTATCGCACAGTTCACTCTTCCAACAAAAAGATCCATGCACAGGTAAGAGCCACTTGGTCATTTATCACACTCTGGAACTCAACAGACCACATAGATAAATACAGAAAACAGCATTTTCCAGAAGAAAAAATGCTCCTTTGAAATTTATTCACCTAAAATATTAGTGTGCACTATATAATATAGAGTAATGATGTATAAACTTTAAAAAATGATGGTGTTGAGTTAAAGGGACACTGGCAGCATTCTCTTCCTGTAGGAGGAAGCACTTGGAATAGGAGGGTTTGATACCTAAAGCTAAATTTAAGGAAGGGAGATAATTGCTTCCTTGAGTGTCAGAAATGTGTCAAATCAGCCCAGGGACTCAGGGTCTTTTGCACCACTGGAAATCAATATTTATCCCACCAAAATTTGTGGTTTAACTTGCTGCTAGAAAAGAATGGAGTCCCATTTGTTTCCAGTGACTCACTTTTAACCTCTGTCAGCTTATTAAGGAAAAAAAATGAGTATTTAAATAACCATCATTCAGCTGCAGAGTCCCCAGTGCAGGTGTGAATTGTGCACCACCAAACTGAGCCTTCAAAGGGGAAATTGCCCTTCTCAGGTGATGCCTCTGGGCAGGCTGCAAATGGCTGCAAGTAACCAAGTCCCCAGCCTTATCCTAAAGCGAATATCTTGCATGATGAATTTCAAGACAGAGCAAATTTTGGCAGTCCCATGATGAGAAACTGGAATTTGCACGTTCTGGTGCAGGTGTGAGGGTGCTGTCACACAGGTGGTGGGGCTGGCTGACGTGGGAGCTGTCACTTGTCCCAGGCACTGAGAACAGAGGACGGTTTTACAGTGGCTTCTGAGCAGCCTTTGCTGTACTCAGGTTGGAGATGTGACAGTTGTGTTCCCTGGAGCCCAGAGTCACGAGTAGGATGCTGCTCCCTTGGTGTCAGGGAAACAATTTGATTTACAGAATCCTCACATTCCTCTATATTTTTCTGAGGAAGGAAGACTTCAGAAAAAAGGTCTCTTTAGGGTCTCATCTTCTACTTCACTTGCTCAGCCTGAATTCAGCTGTGCTGGAGAGCTGAGAGCTTTGCCAGTGAGTGAAAGGACCCACCTGCAGCAGTGAGGATGCTCCACTGGGACCTGACTGTTTTTCATCTTGGAGATGGGGCAAAATAACCCTTGAGTCTTGCTCTGCGTTTGCAAGTGCTGTGGATCCACAGCTCAGCTCAGCCTTGTTAAAATCTACTGTAGGAATACAAACTAGAGTCTGTTTTCAGTGCCTATCAAGAGACACTGCAGCCCTCAAGAATTCTGGGAGCTAGGCTGCTTGGTTTTAAACATCTCCTACCAGAGTGTGTACATTAATCATTTATCAGAGCACAGAGGCAGATATTGTTCATAATTGGCCTGAGGAGCAGCCCTCAAACAGGGGGAAGTGCAGGTACAAGTCCTCTGGCCATCCTTCTCCAAGTCCAGGCTCAGACAAACCCTCCACAATCTTTGTGAAGTTTTGAGATGTGATTGAGGTATGTGCAAGGTCTGTGAAGAGCTGGGCTGGTAAAAGAGCAGTAAAAAGTGCTGTCTTGCCTGTCGAGTGCTCCGAGCAGGTCTTCAAGGTCTGCAGACACTGAAACCACATATCTGAAAATGATTGAGTTACTCAAGTAATTATTAAATTGGATACCACTCAAATCTGTTCTGCTCTTTATTGTACACAGTGATTCACCATTTATAGGGCCATAAATCCATTTGAAAGAGGTACAGCAGACCCAGGCTGGGGACGTGCTGCAGAGCTTTGGGAACGAAGCTGGAGCCTCCAGACTGGCTCCTCTCCAAGGGGCCAAGATGTGGAATCCTCTGAGATGGAACCACTCCAGCAGGATCTCAGCACCTCCCCAGCCACCCTGGCCTGCCAGAGCAGGGCTGAAAGGGCATGAAAAGCACGTGTACAGTGAAAGAAAGGTTTTGCCCCTCTGCCAGAAGTCTCTCTGTTCTTTTCATGTTGCTCTCTTTTCCACTCTGTCAGCCGTCCTTCCTGACCACCCTCCACTGAGCCAATTTTCCATCTGACAATACATTTTCTTGTCTTAAAGCAGTTCTTTACCAAGGATTCACTTGTTTAGTCATTTTCCTTTCTGTGAAATGGTTTAAATTACCATGCTTTGATCACTGATTTCCCTTCCCCACACATACAGACAAGAAAAATAAATAATTCCAGGGAAAACAAGGTCTATTTTGCAAACAACCTAATTTGGGGGGGGGGAATAATAAGTGGAGAAAAGTGCTTAATCACAAATATTTTGGACATCCTCTCATTTTCTCCTGCTCTTGTTCCCCTGGCAGCTGGCAGAAGCAGATTTTAGGAAATTGCCATCCAGCACTCGGAGGCACCGATGGGCTTCGTTAGACTCCTGAGTTTCACCAGGCAGGCACTGCCCAGGGAAAACATCTTGCTGTGGTAGCAATTTTGAGCTAAAATATTTGCCTCCACAAATACCTTCTGTTGTTCTTATACAAGCCTAAATGAAAAACTTTGCTTTTTTGAGGCCTGGATCAGTCAGGTACCAATCAGAGGTAATAGAAAGGAAATTTCCACCGTATCTCTTGCAGCTGATGCATCCACTGAATTGTTCAGTAAAACAGTCTGGTCATTTTTGCTCAGTACTGGCTGTTCTTTCTGGGTTCAACTTCTTCAACCTGCTCAAAGGATTCCCATTGTTTTAAGACCTTGGTCAGAGAGAAAATAAAAAAGTGTATTTTCTCTGCTGCTCTGACTAAGAAAGTAGAAGAAAAACCTCACCCAAGTCCCATGAATTACATTATCCTGCTAATTGCAAAAGTCTTTGTTTTTCCATCTGTCAGGGACAAGGACTCAGTTTTGCAAAACTGTTGGGGAAAAAAAAAATTGGAAGTTCTTTGCCAATGTGAATGAAAGAAAGCATTAGTGAGTCTGCAGACTTGGATGAATTTCAGTTACATTTTGCACTGTGAACTTGAAAACCTCAGTTTGGCTGAGAAAATATGTTAGAAAGTGAAAAGCAGATGCTGCTTTCCAGGTCTGTCATTCACTTTTAAAATGTATTGCTCAATAATCACTAAAACACAGCTTTCTCAGGTGTTAAAACATCTGGGAGTCGACATCTCTCTTAACCCAGATCGCTGGGAATTCTGAATTGATTCACCAACTTTCACAGAACAGAGAAGGTACCTGGGCTGAATTTAATCCCATTAGCTGGATGTCCACATTTCAGCAGCCTCAGCTCCTAGATCTGAGCTGTCAGCAATCATCCCCTCTGTGTACATGGAGGAAGTCGGTGTTTTGCAGGAAAATGCCACAGAACAGCCGGAATATCCAAACAAACTGTGCTTCCACACTGTCTGCAGCACTGCAGGGGGGGAGACGTGTGGGCAACCGACTTGGCACTCACAGTTGTCTGTACCAGCTCTGCCTGTGAGCCAAACCAAAGCTGGATGAGGTCTGACCCATGGGAATGTGTCTGCCAGACACACGGTGTGGTCTGACACTGGAATGGGGCTGTCCCACAGTTCTGTGGTTGTTCCGAGGTGTTCCCACCCACAACAGGACTCCAAAGGCGTTGCAGGAACATCCTGAATGCAGAAAGAAAGACTTTGGTCACCTCTGCCACCTCCTCCTCACCCTTCCTCTTAAAATATTCCCAGCGCTGTTGCAGCTCACTAAAAGGGAGGCAGGAATGCTGTGCGAAATAGGGATTTGCTTTTAAAAACAAGTAATTTGCTGGTCACTGATTGTGTGTTAATTGGTATCGTTGTGTCCCTCCTCTAAGAAAAATGATCCACAGGTGGCTTCAGCCTGAGAAAGAATGCAGTTTTTGTTCTAGCAATCCTATTTGTTTCCTGCCACCACCCCTCCAGCTACCTTCTAATTGAACAAAGTGGACTTAATTTGAATTAAACTGTCAAAAGTCTTCCACTTAAATTGATTTATCAGCCTTCCTGGCTGAAATGGATTCATTTCTGCACAATATATATGAAGTGTGTGTTGATGGATTGCATTTCACAGAATGGAAACATTTTTTATGCATCTTCATTAGATTCTGTTCAGGTATGGAAAGGAAAGGGGGGAAGAAGGGAGGAGGGTGGGAGAAGGAAGAGTAGGTGTGCAAGAGCACAAGAGGGAGGGAGCACAAGACAGAGAACTCCAATTTGAGAGTAAAAAAATCATCTTTTCACTGACTTTGTGTGTCCAGAGCCCCTGCAGAGTTCATGTTCACCCACACAGGAGACCATGGTGGGTGTTTGAGACCCCCGGGACAGCCAAATGAAACCAGTGAGACACTTTGCAAAAAGAGTCTTCTATGGAAGGAGTATTGGAGTGAGGAGAATCCAAAACTTCAGCCAGCTCCATTAACAGCCTTTCAACTGTAAAAAAATATTTTATTTCCACTGTTTTCCTGACCTAGAGTGTGTTTAATGCAGTAGGAACCATTCGACAGACTCAATTAATTTCCACTTAGAACAAGGTATTTAATCTGAAGAGTTTTAGATTAACTGGGCCAGGTGCAGTTGGACTCTCTGATTGATTGAATTAAACTTCTATTCATTTCCTGCCATGCCAGATCCAAAAATTTTTCAACAGTTTGAGTCTTCTGCTCCTTCTGCTTGGCACGTTTTCTTTCCTTCCTTTTGGACACAAGAATGGTGGATGGGATTCAGAAGGGGCAGCAGTTCCTGAAAATGGTTGAAAGAAATGTCACAGGCAGGGAATACTGAAGTGGAGATGGCCAATGTGGAGAAAGCAAATGAATTTCTCTGCTTGTGGGCAAGGAAGGCAGGGAGGTTGTTTATTGAAAGTTATTTGAACAGGCTTGATGGTCAGGAGAGTGAAGGGTTTGCATCCAGCCAAGCAGAGCTGGAAGGGTGGATTTTTCTGAAGGATTGATCATGTGGAGTGCTGAGCACCCAGCTCTGTTCCAGGTAACAAAACCCCTGAGAACAAGATCTGAGGTTTCACAGAAAATCACTCTCCACCAGCCTCACACAGACTGATCAAAGCCATCAGGAGTGTTCCCTGTGGTTTCAGTGGGTTTGGAAAGGTCTGAAGTCAGCAGATGTACAATTCCTGGTTGTGAAACCTCCTGCAGAAAATCAGAGAGCTCTGCCACTGGCGAGTGCACAGCAACATCCAGCCCTTACCAGAACCCTGCTTCTGATGAAGGTTGTCACAAGGAGATGCCAAAAGTCTGCTCCCCTTACACCCCCTCCCTCCTGCTCTTTCTCCAGCAAGAATATGAATCAAGCCCTGAAGAGAGCTGTCAGTGAGGGATGATTTTCCTGTGATTATTGCCTGGGTGAGAGATTATGCCTTGTTTTTTTGCAAACTGCCTTATTTGCAGAGCAGAACACATTGGGCTCATGTCCAATTGATACATTCCTCTTCAAACAGCAGATCCAACTACAGAGTGAGATGCAAATTTAATTATTCCACATGTAGGAAACAGAAACAGAATCTCATTGTTAAATTTGTTCTCCTACGTTGGAAAGATAAAAAACAAAAAAAGATGCTGAAGTGGCCTGTGTGAGCTGAATACATTTCGCTCCCCAGAGCTGGAGAGAAATGAACTCTGTTCCTGCTGCAGAAGCCTCACTGGATAGAATTCTATTTTTTTTTTTTTTTCCTTTTCCCTAGTCAGAATTACGATGTGCTGCTGCAACTTCTTCCTCATTTGCATGTGTATGTGCAATTCATGCCCCTTTTCCAGGGAGTGTTTTGGGACTACATCACTTCCCTTTGAAAGTGGTCTCCCAGGATGAGAACCAAGCTAGTTGGACCTCAGATAGTGGGACATCTAGACTAGAATTGACACAAATGGTTTTCCTTGAGGATTTGTTCCTCTTGTCATAGCTCAGTGAAGGCAGCTTAGGGATCACTGTGTCATCTCCAGACTGTTCCCTGCTGTGCTTTACGAGAGAGTGGGAGACCCCTCCCGTTTCTCTGCTGGTATCTGCAGTTTCTGAGAAGGAAAGGGATCTTTCTGGAATGTTCTGCTCTCTTTCCCTCTCTCTCTGCTAATTGCTGCAGCTTTCTCCATGCCCTGCTTAGCTCTTGTCCCAATGGAGCACAGATGTGCTGTGGGCATTACCAGTGAGAGGAGGCTCGTGGGAGTGAGCACCCCCTCTTTGGCACTGCTTATTCATCTCAAGTATTTGTGGGGGACAAAGATCAGCAACTTTGAGGACGAGGTGATCATCCATCAATCCACCTCAACAGCATCTGGTGCCAGGGCCTGGTGCCCCAACAAGAGGAGAGCCCAGAAGGTTCCTACAATCATCTGCTGCAAGAACTGATGTGATTTAAGGGCAGCCTGAGCTCACAGTTTGGTCTCTTTACCAAAAATATGATCTTTTGCCAGACTGTGCTCTAGGTCTGTGCCCTTGAACCTGCAATTCAGGGATGACAGTTTTGTCTCCAGGACAGTCACCAGATCTTCTCTGGATGGCACCAGGAATCCCATCCATGAGTGAAACTTGGCTGATGAGGTCTGTCCTACAGCCTGGAGCTGCTGCAGCTGCCCTGCCTTAGACTGGAGCTGCCCCAGAGCCAGTGGCCCACTCTGCCCAGGACCAGCCCTGCTGGGCCTCTTCAGCATGGCTCTAACTCTGGGTATCAGGAATAGGTCCTGTACGTGGTCACCCAGAGGAAAACGCCAGCTTTTACCTCCCACTGCCTCCCTCATCAGCTACTGAGTAACATGAATGTTTTATAGTGATGGAAAATGTCCATGGAAGCAGCCTGTGATATGGGTAACAAACCACCCCACAGAGCAGAGGCGTTCCTGGGGCACTCACCTGCTCCTTTTTGCAGCTGCCCCCAGGGTCACCTTTTTCCATGAGCTGCCTATAACTCACCTCTGGAGATGTGCTCCTTTCCTGCACACCAAGATCTGCTTTTTCTGAGCAAATTTCCCTACCAGGAGCAGAGGTGAGCAGGACTCCAGGCCAGTGCAGGGTATGAGGGGGTTTGGATCCATGCTGTGCATTAGCAGTGGCATTTTTAAGAGGATCTCTCTCCTGAAGTGATCAAGCAGGATGTGAGGGGCAGGTATTTGTGGGTTTTAAACACACATCATTTCTGTGATATGATTTGCAGCACAACCCCCTGACAGAGGCACAGGTGAGGAGGTGCTACACAAGGGCAGCCAGAGGCAAGGACTTTTTAATTAGTTTTTACACTGGAAAAAGGGTTTGTGTGGCCACTCTTTTAGCTCAGGGGAATCCTTAACCCAGCCTTGCATAGCCTGAGCCTGCTTACCATACAAAGGAATAGGAGTTAGCCAGACAGAGTGAAAATATTGGTTTGCAGATAAAGAACATAATTTTCTCCCAAATTTTTTCTATGTTTACCATATTAAATGATCAAAACTTTTGCACTGGATCACACTGCACAGATGGAGCATTGAAAGGTCAGTTGTTAACCTGCAGAAGCAGAGAGACTTCACATCTCCCTTTAAGATGATTCTCCATCCTGAATGGGTCCCCATGGAACTCCTATAATAACATTAATGCTCTGAGTGGCCGTGCAGCAGCTCTCATTTCCACTGCCTGGAACTTCTTCATTAAGAGTCAAACTTCCACTCCAAGGATGGGTCCTGACTTTCTGATGGTACCTGGACAGCTGGGGAAACTGAGACACGAGGAGATTAAATTCTTTCAATTAAAAAAAAAATAAATTCAGTCTCAAATTCCTAATTCTCAGCCTATTTTTCCTGTCTTCAGATTTCTACACAGTAGAGTTTGTTGTAATAAATATTTAAAAAATCATGGAACTGGAAAATTTTATAGATTGTGGGTCTCTTCTGGCTAAATTGTTCATCTGTGTGGTAATTGTAAAAGAATTGAAATGAAAATATCTTTGATTCTTGAAGGAAGAGGAAAATCAGAGGCAATGAAGAACAAGGTGTTTCTCATGCTCATGTTCATGGAATCCAGGCTGATCTGCCCTTGAGGCCAGCTTACAAACTAAAAGCTATGTTATTACTTAGCCCCTTTGGGACAGATAAGAACTCTGTGCCAGCTTGATCCTTAGAGCCTGGCAGGGTCATGGATTTGTTTACATTTGGGTTCAGGAGAGGATTTAAGTCCCTGTTTATCTTTAAGGCTCCTGGCAGATGCACAAACTCCCAGGTATTTTTCATTGAAGAATGAGCCCTCAGTGAATCAAAGCCTCGTTACATCCCCACAGCAGATGGAAGAGGTGAAAGCCTGGCCCCACCTTCCCAACTTGCTAATGGAGCAGCTCAGCTGGAATACAGATGTTGCCATGCTTGCCTCTGTTTCAGAGGGAGCCAGGAGTGGAAGGTTTGAGATTTAGAGCATATCTGTACTCAAAAGACTATGCAAATCATTTATTATTCTGGCTTCAAGCCTGAGCTTAGAGGTACAATATAGGTTAATTAGAGACACAGGAGAGTGTGGGGAAGACACACAGATTGGACCAAGCAATAGTGATGTGGCCAAGGCTGAGCAAAGAAGTCCCAAGTTGATTCCTGGAGAGAAAATCGACACCACAAACCAGCTTTGCCTTTTTTTTTTCTGAGAGGAAAAGCCCAGCATTTTGCACTGAGCAGAGCTGGGGCAGGAGTGGAATGGTCACTGTTGGTTGTGATTATCCCCATGATTTCAGCAGCCTGGGGAATCTGGGGTAAATTCCTGTGTGTGCCCTGAGTCAATTCCAACTTGAGATATCCTTTGGATCTGTGATTCCCTGTGTCCCTATCCAGCCTGTAAATGAGTCCCAGAGGGCAGAGTCTCGCTCTCCACACGTGGGGAAGCAGGTTTGCCACTCTTCTGACAGAGTGGAATCATGAAGGCATGGGATGAGCTTCTGGAAGATGGGCTTCAGTCCCACACCTTCTGCTCCTTGGGTGAGAACAGGGGCACTCACTGGAAATTTGGTAATGGATACTGAGGAAGGAATTGGGCTGAAGGACCCAGTATCTTGTCCAAGTCTCAAATACTTTTGTGATCTTTGCATGCCAGGGCTGTTTTGCCTCTTTTATCCACACATTCGAGGCTCAGCAAAGAAATTGGTATGAAATTGTTGTTCCTACCACTTCTACAAACACTAAATCTTGTTTTGTTTTTTCTATTTTCTTTTCTTCATTTTTTCTTTAATAGCCATCCAGGCTCCTTTACTGAAGCAGTAAAAAACACAGGTTATGAAAAACAAAAGGGAAAGGCTGTTTCCAGGCAGAGGAACGTGTCTCTGGATGTGTTTGTGGACTGAGCAGCACCGGAGGGGGCCCCATCCTCAATATGTTTGTAGGATGCACCACACCACAGAGGCCTGAATGGAGCCCTCCAGGCACAACTGTAATGTAAATATTAATTAACATTAATGGTCTGTGGCCTTGCCTGTCAGCTGGAAGCCAGCAAGGCTGTGTGTGGCTGAGGATATTAATTTGGTTTTGGAGCCCTGAAAGCAGAGGGACTGTGGGCACAATGGGCAGAGTGGCTTCACTCCCACTTGCCCACCCCACTCTACCTCTGGGTCATTTTCAGGGAGGGAAATCACAACTGGGATGGGATTCTGGGGCTGCTGCAGAGAGCACTGGGGGCACAGGTGCGAGATGGGCTCACAGCTGAGCTCTGTGCCCTGCTGTGTGCTCCTCAGGTTGCCAGCTCCAGGCACAGTGCCATGGATCCGGCGTGCTGGGAACACCGTCTGCAAGGGGCAGGTCACACTTCCAAAAGCATCTCTCACTCTCTGGGCAGGTCTCTCCTTGCTGTGCCTCACTCCCCTTGCAGCCAGGCACACAGCAATCCTCTGGGGCTCCAGCTGGAACATCTCAGGTTCCCACTTGCTCCCATGGTGTTGGCCCAGTTCTCAGCATCACCACCTCGCCTGCTCTCCCTCCCTCCCTCTCTCTGCAAGCACCTCCAATGAATTATTAATTGCAGCTCATCCAATTAAAGGGCTCCTTCATGTTAATAATTCATGGCTGTGGTTGGCTGGCAGGCTGTGCAGCACGAGGGCTGGGGCTTGGGTGAACGGAGAGGAGTGAAGTGCAATAAAGAAAGGAAGAAATCAATAGTGGAGCACAGGCTGTACACATCCAGGAGACTCTTTATTATATCTGAGAATTGCTTTCTGTGATTGCTACCATCATTACTTCTGTATTTATTTTTTAACGACTCGTCCATCATGAAGCCCAAATACATAACAAAAAAAGGCCAATTGCACTAAACCAGTTAAATTCTTTTAATGTCTGGCACCGGGTGAAAGCAGTAATGAGTTCGTTTTGTCTCTACTCCCACTTATGGTGAAAGCTCCCTCATCCAGGAGCCAGTTTCCTTGCTGTCTCTGTAGGTTAGGATAGATCCACTGCTTTTCCCTCTGGAAATGGACCCATCAATGATGTTCATGGGAGTAACTTGCAGCTCAGCAGCTCTGGTATGAGTATATCAGGCAGTTTCCAAGACAAGGGAATGACAGCAGAGTATTCAGAAGAAGCATGAGTGTGGTGCTACTGCAAAACCAACCTTTTATCATGGCAAGGAAGAAAGGAAACAGGATTGGAAACCTCTCCCAAGATTTGAGATTAGCTGGCCTTAGGGAGAGAGCTGACAGTATAGTCTGGGATGAGGGCCATGGAAGCTGTGCATGTTAGAGGGGATACAACTCCCTACAGGGCAGATCTGAAATGTGAAGGAAGGGATGTTGTAGATTTTGGTTTGGGAGCACAGTCACAGGGACAAATCCAGACTGGCAGATGCCCAACCTCCTTGCTGTCTCAGAAAGAGGCACACAGAGAATGCAGGGCTGGAGGAGAAAGCCAGAGGAAATCGAAGTAGAAATGAGATTCACCTTTTTTGCCAGCAATGGCAGCCTACTGAGAGGAAAAGCTCAGTGAGGCTTTCAGCAAGGTTGTGTGGAGATGGAAATCACACTGAGACTCAAAGGCTCCTGGAAGGTGTGTCTCAAATACAGGGTGATGGTTTACAGCTAATAAACAACCCAGTAAACCGATGGGGACTCTATTGAGCAGGAATTCAGCTCAAATCAACCCCCTGTGCCTGCAGAAGTCTTTTGTCTTCCTTTCACAGGGGTCATACCCTCCTTTTATAACCTTGGGGACTGTGAAGAGGGGGCCAGGCAACTACTGGGGAACTCTTTTTGTAGCCTCACAGGGTGAGGATATTCTCCTTTAAACCACATTTGATGGAAGCCATAAAACACCCACTGATAGTGTGTGGTACAGCCAGAGGTGCCTGTGGGCTGTGAGGTGATTTTGAAAGAAATCCTCAGTTTGTGCAGCATCTGCACAACAAGACTTCAAACCAGGACTTTCCACCACTCTGCAAACGCATAATGTTGATGAAACACCATTCCCACATGGGAGTGTGATGTGACTGAACCACACATTTAAAAATATCGAAGAACTTGCAGAATAATAGTTATTCTTTTTTTAACACAAGTGATTTTAGTGCTGATTTGAGAACTCTGAGGAGGTTGTGGAGTTCAGCCTTCATGGCCCATTCAGTCTTTGGTCTCTCAGCTGTAATTTCCAATTAGTGCTAATTTGATTGTGGTTTCTGTGGTGTGGACCATGTGGACGTTTTACACTCAGCTGATCTGGCACTACAGCTTGGTGGATCTTCCACAATGGACAACAGACAATTTGAGACTCTGCCCCCAGCCCAGTTTAAATGTTTTGTTCAGCCCCAGTTCCTGGTTAGGCTGGTTCTGAAGGTGTTTGGGCTGGCATCCATTCATTCATCTTTTCTGTTTGCCACAGTCACATCCTAATTCCTGGCTCCATATATAAAATGTGCACCCTGTGTATCAGATACCACCAAAATAAGGCCACAAAACTACAAATTGGCACAAAAGGAGGGGATAAATCCCATGCAACAGCAAGGGATATTTTGTGGAGAGCTCTGGGTGGCTGAGGAGGCACCTCTGGTCCAACTCCTTGCAGGAATGGCTCAGTAATCAGATGCTGAACATGTTCAAAGGAAAGGGCAATTACTGAGAGTTATTTTAAAATCTCAGGAGGAAGAGAAGACAAGGTGGATCTGGGCATTTCCGTGCCAGGCACAGGAACCAGCTCTCTGCACAGATTTGGGGACAGGATCTGGCACGTGGTGCACACCACAGGCAGCTTCCCCAAGTCACAGCTGCATCTCCACACGGCTTTCTCCTTTAAAAAGGAAAAGGGAACTATGGACATCATTTCCCACGTTTTTGCAATATCTCAATTTGTTCCCTCTGTACTCAAAGATCAATTCCACAGAATGAAACCAAAGGGAACCTGTGACATCCCTGTACTTGTAAACAAGAACAAATTCAACAGAAAATAGCTGAAGACCAAATTTCTGCTTTGGTTTTTGGTTGTTTGGGGTTTTTTACCTTTAGTGATATTTTCATAAGGGGAAAAATGATCTTACCTCAAATCTGGAGTTGAGTTCTTGGAAAAACCTTGCATTCAGCTTTCAATAAAAAGGTGCAGATGTGGGCACAGATGATGCCCCACTTCCAAACACATCTGTGGAAGCTTAGGTGCAAATGCAGTTCCCTTCCAGCCCTGCTTTGTACAATTTGATTTTCAACCCAATTCTCTCTCTGCTGTTTGCTTCATGTGTCTGTTAATACATAAGTCTGGTCTTTTTTATCTTGCTTGTATTTTTGGCACTTTTTTTTCCCCTTTCCCTGCTTAGCACTAAACTGCAGCACACGCATTGTGCTTTCAGCTGCCTGTGATCTGTCAGCAGGCCCAGGAGCTTAGTCTGAACAGGCTATGTAAATATTGTCTCAAAATTACAAATATTCAGAATGGCAGTAATATATGGGGCTTTTGTTAAAGCATCTTGTTTCATGGGCTTAACCACGGGCTGGGAAGCACGGAGATGTTGACGTGTTATTTGTACAAGGGACACACACTCAGGTGTACACAAAAGCACAACATTGTATAAATAGCAGTTCAGGCCATAAATATCTTGGCAAAATTGCTCCCGAATCAAAACAACCCCCAAAAGAGCCATGATGGAAATGAAGGCAGACTGCATTGCTTTTGGGGCACACACCCTGCTTGGGTTTTTTTTCCACTCTGAAAACGGGTGGAAAACTCCCTGTGCTGAGGAACCTATTCTGGATCAACACATTTAGTAACAAAATGTACCTTTGTATCTAAAAATCTGAGTGTCATGAATATTTAACGTGGGAGGAAAGAATGATTTTGTCAGTGTGTAAAGCAGTCCCAGAGAGGCTCGAATTCTGCCTGGTTTCTATTAACTCTCCTTCTCTGTAAACACACTGAGTCATTTGCTGCAGGAGAGGTGTGTGAGCACCGGGAGGGAAAGGCACATGGGTGTGAAGAAAAATCCCCACAGCCGAGCAAAGGGAGAGAAATGGATTGGCTGGGCAAAGTGCTGCCTCCAGCCTCAGTCCTGGCTCTGCACAGCCAAGCTGAGCTGCAGGTTTGAGCCCAGCAACAGCACAGGTTTGAAAGGTCTGCACCGCTAAAGAAAGTATAAACATGTCTGTGCACACTGACCAGCCTCCCACGGGGCAAATCAGAGCCCCAGAGCCACCCAAGGGGAATCTGATGTTGGTGAAAATGTGAATGAAAATATCTTTACTCTGCTCATGGCCGGTTGCTTCACACCAAACTTGTTCCCTGTGGAAAGACATTGAGGTTATTGGGGTGTGATGGGCACCCAAGGACCTTGGGAGCAACGTGAACACCATGGAACCTCCAAGCTACACACAGAATGAGAGGCTGGAGCTGTCTCTGATTTTGTGACCCTGGCTTGTGGAAGCCTCTGAGCTCAGGCAATCGTATCAGTACATGTTGAAGTCAAAGGCAGCAGACCTCTAAGTTTAGCATATCCCAATAATCTGGTTGTGTATCAGGGCACCAGCAACTTCAGTTTGTTGTTCTCCACTCTGTTTCTCTCTGTATTTGCTGAGATCACTCTGTATTTCAGATTTCTTAGTCCAGCCTTTGGACAGCAGCAGGGCTGGGGAGGTGCAAGTTTAAACCTCTCTGAGCTGAGAGTGGCATAACATTTGGGCTCTGTGGAAAGGGAGATTAACGTGAGGAGAGGAGGTGCTGCAGCCTTCCCTTCCCTACTCTGCACCAGCACATCCCAGGGGTGCCCAGGGTACAACATCTCTCCATTACTCCAAGTTTCATATGACAAGGAGCACAGAGCTCATATATCCTGCCTGGACCAGTCGTGCTGTTTTGCAAAATGAGCTGGTTTGCCATCAGCCAGCAGCTGAGAATTTTATCCTAAGTTGCTTTTTCCCTCTTGTCTCTACCATGCAGATGCCTGGAGCAGGCTTTGAGATGGGCTGCTGGTACCAGGCTGCCATCCAGAGGGGAAAGGCACGGTGCTGGGAGCACCAGGCACTTGCTGGCTAAGGCACTGAAGGGACACAGCTCTGGTCAGGAAATCAGAGCCAGGCTTACAGACAGGCCAAGGATGGGGTTTGAGAAGGCTTAGATGTTTTAGGTCATTTTCAAGATCCTGCTGGCTTGAAGTGAACACTTGCTCCAGAATCCTTTCTGATGAAAGTCCAGATCATGAGCAGCAGCAAAAATTGCAAATGAAAGGGAATAACAATAATTGTTGCACATGACACTTGTCACTGCAAGATTTCAAGCACTGTACCCTCTGCTCTCTCTGCTTTGGGGGCAATAACATCCTCTGGACACAAACTTGAGCCTTTCCCTGTGTAGCACTCAAGACCTGACCCTGGACTGTGTCACTTGAGTCTTCCCAGGCAGAGGTGGCCAAAACTGTGAACAGGACACAGAGCAGCTGTTCCCTGCTGTTTGAGCAGGGCCTGTTGGTGTCTGCTCCCCAGGGTCCCAGACAGTGTCCCTCAATTGCCATCAGTGAATGAGATGGACACACTCCAGGAGGACAGACAAACCCACCCATTCCATACATGTTTGCCTTTTCCACTCGTGGGCTCTGTGTGTGCATATATGCAGCTGGACACACGTGTGCATGCATTCAGGACCTTTTAAGTGTGTACATATAAATTTATACCAGTGCACCTATTACATATAAATACAGAGCCAGGCTCTTGCTCTCTCTATAAATGCAGTGTGATCAATAACATTTCTAGTGCAGGGGGTGAGCCAAGTGCCTTGTTAAACTAATAATTGCACAGGAACCAAATGCTTTCTAATAAAATCTTTTAAAACCTTTCTAAAATTTCTACTCCATGGCCAGTTCTCCTGTGAGAACTGTAATTATTGAGAGTGGGAAGAAAGGAGCATAACTAGCCTCTCTTAGCAGCTGCCCAGTGGACACAAAAATGGGGCTGCACTGAGAAAGTGGCCCCTGTGGAGTCTCCTGATTGAGACACAAACCTGTGGTTTGTGCTGTCCATCTCCTCGCAGGGTTTATAATTAAAGCTGTACTGCTGTTTATATTCCAGCAGCACCTGAAAGCCCCACTGCAAAAGGTGCTGTGCAAACAGAGAGGCAGCAGCCTCGCTGCAAAGGATTTACAGCCCTGAGAGATAAAGTGTGCAGGGGGGGGCTGTGCAGAGGAGTGAGGAAGAAGAAGGACAGTGAGTCCTTCAAGGTTGTGTGTTAACAGAGGAAAACGTCAGAGGCCAAGCAGCTGCCACTCAGCCTCTCAGATTTAATCTCCAAGAAACACACATGTGGCTTGACCTGGGCACATCCATGTTATATTTATGCGTGGGATCACCCTACAGGGCAGCAGTGACACCTCGTAGCTGCTGAGGGTTTTGGTACCTCTCAGGCATTATCTGACTGCAGGAATCCCCTAAGTGAAGTATATTTAGAGTGCTGGAGCTCCCAGTGAAAACATCCTTGTCCCAAGCACAGCTCCAAGGAGGCTGCCCTGGAGGTGGGGAAGGGGCAGCTGCTCTGCACTGCAGTTGCATGACATGGAGGTCCTGTTCCTGGCCAGCAAGGCAAGGAAAATCTGGGAGGTCTGTGCCTGTGGTTGACAGACCCAGAGGATGCTGACATGGTCTGGGAGCGCCGGAGAGGAGGAACCCCCAGGCTGAGGGTGTTGTTGTGCATCTCCTACAGCAAATCCCATTGCAGCAGGTGCAGTGAGGCTCACTCACAGCCAGAGCAGGCAGGGAAGTGTGCCAGTGCCCTGTCCACAGCAGCATCCTGCCTGCACTCCCTGGGAACATCACCTGTGAATGAGGCACGATCTTCTCTGGCAAGGCTGCTGTTTCCATGAGGCTTTTCCTTAGCTGGGGAGCCATCCATCCCAGGCAACATGAGTGCTGCAGGGAAGGAAGGCAGGAATCAGGAAAGTTAGCTAGTCGTGGGCTGTGTTTGGTTAAACACTGTCTTCAGGCTTCAAAACTAATGCATATGGAAGGGGGTGTGATGTGGGGACACTCAGCTTCCTTCCTCCGAGTTAATTAACCTCCCTCACCTCTGTGCTGTTATAGACACAGGCACTTCTGCTGCATATGTCAAGGGCATAATTAGCACAGGCTGAGCAAACCTCACACAGGATGGAAACGTGCCTGCAAGATGGACACAAGTGACAGCCAGGCATGGGCAGGGACAGCCAGCCTCGGCACAGTGACCCGAGATGGCAGGAGTAAATCTGAGCTGCTGGATGGGAAGATAAGGGCTGCCCTCTCTCCATTTCCTTCATCTGCTGTCTGCTGGGAGGCTGCAGCCACCAAAAGGGGGCAGATTCACTCCTGAGGGGATGACAAGGGTTAGGAGCAGCTCAGTGATGGAGAAAAGTCTCCCTCAATTTCTACTCATCTCAGACCCTCAGTATTTCCAGCATCTTGGTGCCCAGAGGGCACAGCCTTCCTGCCTCATTCAGATCCTCAGGGAACCCTTCTCCATCACACAGGAGAAGGTCTGCAGCCTCCCTGCCCCCTCTGCAGCTTTGCCCAGCCCTCAGCTCCCAGCACCTCTGCAGCCAACACCCCATCACCCCCCAGTAACCTAAGTTCCATATTTCCATCCTTCAGGGTACTGACATCTCTGCTGTGAGGAGAATGACCCCCTTTGGCAGGAAAGAGTGAGGAGACCACTGACAGAGGGAAACTGCCCTGCCTGGGGGCAGGTCTGCAGGGCTGGATCCCTGGGGAGGTCCAGCACTGCTCACACTGCTCATTTCATGGGAACATTGCTCCTCACTCCTCAGTCTCAGTGGATCCTTCCATGCTTGTTGATCAGTTCCTGTTCTTCCATCGGCTTCACTTACTGCTTCTCCTGATTCACCTCTCCCACAGATTTCAAGCATCCTGGGGTGACCCTGCTCCACAACTGAAGATCTCCAGGGCCACTGTCCTGCAGATCCCTGTGAGTGGAAGATGTGAGAGGAACAGAACAGGGAAAGCTGATGATTCCCTGCAAGGCCTCCCCTCTTCTGCAACTCCCAGCTCCTGGCATTGCCTCCTCCCTTCTCCCCAGAACCACCAAACACACATGCAAAACATCCCCAATTTTTAAACGTTGCTGTTTTAGAAAAACTTAGTGCTTGTTCCAGCTGCAGGCACTAAATCATCCCTCTCCCCTGGACGTGTGCTGAGGAAGGGAGGCCAGTGATGAATGGGGCTGTCCGTATTTACACTGGGAGCAGCACAGCTGTGTGAATCTCACTGTGCAACCAGGACTCTGTGCAAACTCGGCATCCCCCCTGCTTCCTCCCCTCCGAGTGACAGTGACTGATTGTCCACTTTTGCAGAGCACTGCCCAGCACAGCCACAGCTCCCAGCACCTCCTGAAAGTGAGGAGGAGGGGGGAACCTAACCCTCGAGTCATCACAGTTCCCACATTTCCTTGGCAAGCCATAATTCCTGTGGTGACTTTGCAAACAAGCAGGCCACAGAAATAAAACAGAAGTGCTGGAGAATTGGAAGTGAGAGGAGGGAGGTGAAAGGGTAGCCTGGATTTTTCCTGCAAGGAAATGCAGCCAAGTTGTTGAGCACCTGTAGCACTTTTCATCCTTCAGACAAATTCTCAGGGTGAATGTTGATGTTCTAATGAGGTGTAATCAGACTGCAGTTCTCTGCACAGAGCTCTTGGACTGGGGGTTTAAGGGAGCTGAAATTGTTGGCAAGGCTTAGGCAATGTATGGACAACTCATACAGGCTCCCCACACCTTTTCCTACTGTTTCTGCCCAGGGAAGCTGAGGCTGCCCCATCCCTGGCAGTGTCCAAGGCCAGGCTGGACAGAGTTTGGAGCAAACTGGGATAGTGGAAGGTGTCCCTGTCCATGGCAGGGGGTGGAATGAGATGATCTTTAAGGTCCTTCCAACTCAAACCATTGTAAGATTCTGGGATTCCATGTTTCATGCCTGCCTTGATGTACATGGCTGCTGCCTTCACTTGGTGGTCCAATCTCAGCCCTAAGGAGACAGAAATACGTAATTCTTCCAGAAGATCTGGATGCAATCCTGCCATTGAACTTCCTTCTCTCTTAGCAGACTCCAAGAGCTATGGACCTCTCCTTTTTCCTCATAACCTGTATGCCTGTAAACCAGCAGGAAAGTTTCCAGAGATGGTCCTGGTCTGTCAGAGGCTCCACTGCAATTACCACATCTCAGCAGAATGCTTTGCTTCCACCAGATCACCATGTTCTGAGAGGAAAAATAGGAGAGTTCCAAATCAGTCAGAACATTTCAGATCATCTCTCCATTCTCCTCCTTAGCTGATGGAGATGTGCTCTGTACCAGCAACAGAATTACAGCAAAGGGAATGAGCTCTAGGCCTCACCCCACATGCCTGGACAGCAAACAAGGGGCTAAAGGAAAGATGTTGAGATATGACCTTCACTCAGGACTTTACATAAAAAGATTTAACTTAGAGCAGTAGGATCAGTGGCTTCACTGCACAGAGGAGTCCTAGGAGTGTGTCTGAAGAGAGGCACTTGGCCCTGTGCTTCGGGGAGGTGACAGCGTGGGAAGCTCTTACCTGCTCTAAGTAGACCTGGGTGAAGAGGAGGAGGTGAATAATCCCTGGCTCCCTTTGTACAGGCAGCTCCTGTAGCAGACCAGAGCAAGGGTTACTTCAAGACCCCAAACTTGGCATAGGTCCCTTTGAGTTGGTTAAGCCCACAGGTGCCATCCACACCTGGATTCCAGTCCAGACCAGTGCAAGCTGGAGATGGATTAAAACCCAGGGCTCTGCAGTCAGAGATGCAACTCCTTCCCACCATCATGGGCTGCGTGACTCGCTGAATGGGGAAAAGAAAGAACTGCAAATGGAAAATGGCATTTCAATATGCTGGAGTGTCTGAGAATGAAGGTAGACTCAGAGAAAGGCACTGAGACGAATGGCAGGGAGCTGGGAATGGCTCCTTACCTTATTCCTATGCTGCTCCACTCCACACTCAGATAAAGTGGTCCCTTCTCTCCAGCCTTCTCCTTTCTAGTCACACACTCCGTTGGTTAATTCTCTCCTCGTCGAGATCAGAGATTAGATAGAGCCTGGATTTATAGCTAGTGAAAATAAAAAGAGCTGCTCCTATCAAGGATTCAAATGATTAAATATCCCACCATAGAAATACTTTTAACTTCACTTACAGTACAATTTCACTTACACGCTGATGCAGTTGACAGCACTAACAAAAGCTGCTTGAGTAATATGGGGCCTGAAGAGAGAGAAAGAAGCTGGAGGAATGAGAACAAGGGATAGAGGCAGAAATGGAGGGAGAAAGAGAGAAATGGAATTAGATAGTGAGATGTAAAGAGAGGAAAGGAAAGGCAGGAAAAGAGAAGGAAAGAGGAGGTTGGCTCTCTCTGCCTGCAGCATTAGAAGTACAAGAGCTAAACCAATTAAACAATGAAAGGAAAGCAAAGGATTAAATGAAGGGCTATGTAAAACAGCTCCTCTAATCCAGCTCATTTACTGCTCTTTATTCTCCATTTCCCTCTCATGTTGATTCTCAGATTCAACAGCACCAGACTCGTAGTGCCTCACCCATGTAGGCTCCTGCTGGCACCGTGGTGTGCCCTGTGTGCTCCTCCTCCTCCCCTGCACCTTCCAGGGCCACCCATGCTGGGGGACAGCAGATCTGAGTGCTGGCAGCACTGGGCTGGGGATGCTCCATGGCAGAAGGAGCTGGTTCTGAGCTGTGGCCTCAGGCACGGTTGGACTGCTCCTACTCCATGGCCAGGGACAACCTCAGCAAAGCCCCGAGAGCTTTTCTGAGAAGCAGGGCTGGCCCTCACCGTCACTGCCAACAGATCAGGGGAGGGACTGCTCCACTCCAGGTGCTGCTGGAAACCCCATTTTGGGCTAAGACTGAGATGCTGTGGTGATCCAAAGGATGAAGAGGAATTTTCAGGGCAGTTCCTGCTCCTCTTTTCCCTCAGTCCCTTCCTTTTCCCAGATGCACAGACACAGGAGCTGTGAGCCCCAGTCACACAGGATTGCTGCACCTCTGCCCAAGGCACAGCCTTCCAGAGATTCCAGCATGGGAAAGAGCATTTCCAGTCCCTGTGCCACAGCTCCTCCATGCCCTGCTGGCGCTGGGATCCACCAGAGCTGCCCTCATGTGCTGTGTGGGTCGGGTAGTCCTGCAGAAACCACAGCACCCATGGGAAGGGTGACTGGTGGCTAAAATGCAGCAAACAGGACATGGATGGGGACAAACATCCCTTACCCACCTTCTCCTTTCCCCCTCTTTCTCCACCTGGCTGATGGCCCAGAAGGATTGTTTCTTTTCTGGTTACTTCCTACAGTTCTGGTCTCAGCCTCAGGGAGAGCAGAGGGAGCGCAGAGCAAGTCATTTGGGGAGGGACACTGAGGGAAGTGTGGCTCCCTGGAGGAGGTTATCTGTGCCTGGTCACTGTCTGCAGGGATGCAGTTCTATTTGGAAATTACTTTTTTTCCCCTTCAGCACTCCAGAGCCACAGATCATTTGAATTCACCCTCTCCTTTCCTTTCAGGAGACAGAAAGGCCCCAGCCGTACTTGAAATGAGACAGATGCTTATGGAATTGTGGTTTTAAAAGCATTTTTCAGTTCAGTTCTCTCCTTTTCTACACACAGCAGTCCAATGTGAGCTGACTAATAAATGCATTATCTTTTTTTTTTTTTCCTTTCCTAGGAGGGTTTGATATGGCAGCTCCATAGATCAGCTTGGTCTCCGGGGATATTTCTGCCCTAAACAAAATGGAAATTGTCTGCCCCCTCACAAGCCCTCAGTGACTCATACAATAAAGAGAACCCATAAATATTTGGGTAATTACAATCCATTCACCTAAATTCCATAAGAGGCAGAGCACTTTCTTACTGGGTCCTTAAACAGCTGGGGTGTGTTGCTGTTCACAGTGCTGGGTTGCCATGAGCACCTGATTCCCCCTGAACAGTCAAGCTCCAGTGGTCTCTTCCCAACCAGTCAGCAAAGGCTGGGAAAGGCAAAAGGGTGAAAAGTTGGCTGGTGAATGATAAGTTAGATCATGGATTCCCAGATCGATTTGGGTTGGGATGGACCTCAAGCCTGTCCCATCCCACCCCTGCCATGGGCAGGGACACCTCCCACTGTCCCAGGTTGCTCCAAGCCCCATCCAGCCTGGCCTTGGGCACTGCCAGGGATCCAGGGGCAGCCACAGCTGCTCTGGGCACCCTGTGCCAGGGCCTCAGCACCCTCACAGGGCTGAATTTTTTCCCAATATCCCATCTAAACCCACTCTCTGTCAGTGGGAAGCCCTTCTCCCTTGTCCTGTCACCCCATGCCCTTGTAAAAAGTCCCTCTCCATATTTCTTGAGGGCTCCCTTAGGTCCTGGAAGACACAATATTGCTTTATTTATTTTATATACATGTGTGAATATTTTTTATATTCACACAGAGCAGGTGCCTTTTGTCTCATGCCTCATCCTAAATCACCAAGACCCCTCTGTGGCCAGCTCCTGGAGCTGGAGATCAGAGGATCCCTGTCCCTGGAGCCAGGCTTAGCTGGAATCTGCTGGAGCCAGGCCCTCCAGTGCAGTGACAGCCCTGGAGATTAATG
Organism: Lanius collurio; assembly: GCA_020086605.1. Lineage (NCBI taxonomy): Eukaryota > Metazoa > Chordata > Aves > Passeriformes > Laniidae > Lanius > Lanius collurio. The sequence continues at coordinate 1,343,330 of JACBWW010000035.1, read as the reverse complement.
CATTTTATAATGATATTATTACTGCGTTGGTGTTAATATTTTACTGCTTGTTGTCATCACTCTGCAAGGCAGATCCAGCTGCACATATATCTGATCTGGATGGTCTGCAGCCCTTTGGACCTTCCCTGGAATGCTTACACCAGGCTCACACTACAGCTGTTTGCTAAAAATTACCAGAGACCGAAATGGGGAATATGTAATTCAAAAGGAATGGTTCAGTGAAGGTTTGGGCTGTTTTATTTCCTCCCCTCCCTCCCTGCCTCCTCAGGGAGGACTACAGGGTGTGCAAGAACCATTTTTAAAAACCCTCCCTGAAATCAGGATGTCTGGAGCCACCCTGGCTGCACTCTCCAGCCCTCTGCCCCTTCCCCAGGGCACATCTCTACCCTTTGATGACCTCTTGCAGCACAGCCACGGTGACAGGATGGTCACAGGTTGACTTTGCCCAACCACAGCAGTCACAGAGACACAGAGTGGATTTGCATAAAGTGTTTTACTTTCTTGGCTTTCTGTGAACCTCCAAAAGCAGCTCCTCTGTGTGAACACCAGGCATCCTGGGCTGGCTGGGACCATCTGCAAAGCAGCACAGCCACTGCTCCTGCCAGAGGGAGGGATGGAGAGGGCTGCAGGAATGGGTTTGGCCTGGGCTAGAGGGGAGCTCTCGGAGCAGCTGGGGACTGGCAGCCCCAGTGTGGCAATGAAAAGCTGTTAAGCTTTTTTTCCCATCGAGGGCAGCCCCTGTCTCCAGGGGTAACCAAGCCCAGCTCCCTCCAGAGAAGGTCTGAGCCCTCCTAGAGCCTGCTATCAGACCATGCCAGTCACAAACTTTTTATAACAAACTGTTTCATCAAATGTTTCATTTTCTCTTTTTTGTCATCCCTGCTTCCCTTTTCCTCCTGCTACTTAGGATTTTTTTCTTTCCTTGCTATGGGTGATGGTGCTTCTAATCAGCACTTTCCATGTCTAATTGCCTCATTGTGAGCTTCTCCCTGAACCTGTCAGACACCAGCTCACACTTCTTGCCTTACTTGTCACAAGAAAAATTGTTCTTTTAAATGTGTCTGGGAGAGACGCAAGGACATGGAATGCTCCAGGGAGAGAGGAGGATGGAGGAGTGACTAACTGCAGTTACTCAGTGCATGGGATTTCTAAAAGCTGCCTATTCCCAGCTTACCTGGAGATACACAAATGCAGCAAAAAGACAATTCTCTGTCTCAAAGACATCGCAGTCCAAAGTCTGTTGACACTGAAAAGTCCCTGCAGAAGTTGTGCCTGCTGTGATTATAGAAGAGGATGAGTGGATTACTCGGTGAAACAAACCATCCATGGCAGGAAGGATTATTTTGCATGTTAGAGGGAGATCTGGGGACTTTAAATACTAATACTCCATTAATGATTAATGTATCTCTCGCATATGAACCAGCTTGATGACCTATTCCCTCCCTGCCTCAATCACAAGTAGAGGAAAATGTTTGGTTTTGCTGCACCAGCTTTGCATTCATGTGAGAAATTCATGTCCTGTTCACAGGGCTCTCAATCCTACCTCCCACATCCAAGTCCTCTGTTATCCACCTAAATTAGATTATTTATGAAGCAGGTTGATGCTCACCCCTGGTGATAGCAGAGCAGTCTTTCAGGCCGAGGTATTTGTGGTTGTCATCTCCTGATAAGAAGATAACAGTGTTCTGCCACTGACACATGAGCCTCAGTGCTGGCAGATCTGCCTCGCAAGGGCTGGCAGAGACACAGAGGGGGGGTTTGTGCAGCCCAGCTCAGAGTTCCCTTGCTAAGATAAATGATGACCTTGGTCTCACCTCCACCTGCTCTGTCTCAGATTAAGCAGGTGACAAAGCTGATGTCACATCTCCAGGTTTTGCCTGAAGTAATTTGGATGGTTCCACTTCATGGCAGTTATATGATAATGGTGACACATTGGTCTTGTCCTTTACGTTTACTCCCACAAGATTCTCTCTGTGAGCTGCTTCTGCCCATGGTCCCTCTCACCTCCCCAAGAATTAGTCAGGGGATGGAGTTCTAGTCCCAGTAAATAACATCTTTGTGTATCTGTGCCTTGCTTACAAGTGAAGAAACCACAACAGTTTCCTTTTCCAGCTTTCTCTTTGTGTTGTGGAGGATTTTTTGGGATGGGGCTCAGAGAGACCCCCACGGCAGTGGCATTTTCAGAGCCTGCTCTTGGGAACATTGGCAGGAGAAGATGTCCAGGAGCTCTCAGTGGCGCTGCTCTGTTCTTGCTGTCTCTCTCCTGGGGCAGATTTTAAGAAGTTTCCCCAAGTTCTTCTCTACCTGCTCAGGATTCTGTGGCTTTATGACCCCTCCAGAGCTGGGAGAGCTGGCTGCTGACAGGTGAGGTGGTTACAGAGCAGCTCTGACCTCCTGGGGAGGCACAAGCACAGAGATATTTAGCAGAGCACAATCAGAGGGCAAAGCAGAGACGGGGAGAGGCTGACTGGGGGCCATGGGGAGTGACACGCCTGTCAGAAACTGAGGGTAACCTGCACATTCAGGTGTAAAAATATTCCTTCAATCAAGGCAAGATCTGCAACTCACAAGGACAAAGCTAAGGCAGTGTCTTCTCCTTGTCTCAGAGAATTAATTTAAAATTAAAAGTGTGGAAGAGCAGGAGGGAAGGAAGGACAGAGCCCAAGCAGCACCTGTGCATTGTCCCAGGTCCCTGCCCCTCTTGTCTCTGCATCCCACTGGGGACATGGTACAGATATTTTTCCCAGGAGCAAACCTTCTGCTTCATGCCCTAACATACAGTTAAAGCCCCCAAAGCTGATGACAGCCTCAAAAGTGGTTTTACCTTTAACTCACCTGCTGCCCTGGTGCCCAGCTCCCTGCCCAGGAGGGCACCCAGCAGCCTCCAGCCCCATCCTCAGCCCCACAGCCCTGGGAGGAGTCAGGGTCACCCCAGGGTGACACCTTTGCCCAGCTCCTGCCACGTTCCAACAGATTCATGTGAAGTAAAACAGAGCTGAGTTTGGCTTTTTTTTTCTGATTATGCCAATAATTCTTTTGCTGCACTTTTCAAATCCCTTGCTGCCTGTGCGTGGGATACAAATGACTCCACCTATGCATTTCATGGCATTTGTGAATCATTAGGCCTCACTTAAGAGGGTTTACATCACTCCATGCTCATCTTTCTCCTCCTAGCCTAATTCTGGGCTTTGGCCAAATAACATTCAGGCTTTGCTTCCATCCCTTTACCTTCAGTTCTTTATGTATTATTGAATTATTCAGGCACTTTCCATTGGGACAAATTGGAAATACACAATGGAAAATGCAGTTTCTCAAAGGAAAAATTTACATTTGCTGGAGTTGGTTTGTTTATTTGGAAAAATCAACATGCAATATAAACTTTCAGCCAAAAAAAATAGACTGATTAAAAATAGAACCGTGGCTCAAATATTTCAATATTCTAAATGCTCTGGTTGAAAGCATTCAAAGAAAATAATGAACTTATTTTAGTTATGACACATTAAATGCTGCCTCATAAAAAACTGGGAGCTGGACACGTCTTCTCCAGCTAAGATCTCTGGAGAGGAATTCCTCTTGTACTTGTGATTCACAGTGTACCAGGCTCATTGCAGCACTCCAGGATATTTTTAAGACATTCTTTGGAATTCTGGTATCCCTATTTTTGCAGCAAGCTGGGATTCTACAACTCCAGCAAGGAATGCATTGCTAAAGACAAAGAGATGTTTAATACTGAAGTGTTCTTAAAAATTTCAGGGACATTCAGGAAATCAAACCAAAATATTTCATTTCTTTTGGTGCTGTTTTGGTTTGGATTTTTTTCCTTTAATTTTTCAAAAGTGGATGTAGTTGCAATGGAAATATTAAAATTTCAGTGTTTTTTCCACTTTGCAGCTTTTTTTTTTTTCCTTAGATTTCCTCATCTATAATAAATGTCTAATTAAAGTTTTTACTGCAAGCGAGGAAAAAACCTGGGGTAGAAATCTCAAATGGAGCTCTGTGCTGCTTTTTATGATAACAGAAAATTAAGACCTGGCAAAAAGAAGAGCTGTAGTGAGACTGTTGATCACAGTGGGCTCACAATAATGAATTTCAGAAGAATTTTGGGCAGGTACAAGGCAGGGACCATCACTGTTGAGTCTGAGAACAGAAGCATCACAAGGACAGTCCTGCCTAGGGAAGAGTAGCATCAAACTTCAGCTGTGCCCAGGCTCCATCTCCACTGAGATTTTGGCATTTCCAGCACCACTCTGTGGGATAAAACCACTCCAGTGGGTCCTGGGGGACAGCTGCATTTTTAAGGTGTGCCTGGCACAATGCACCTCATGACCCCAGGGAAACCCTGGACATTCTGATCCTCCCTTCCTGGTCCCTCCTGGATCCCACAGATCCCTCTTCCCACCCTGGAAAGTGATAAATGCAAAAGGCCTCTGTGCTTTTGGGGGATTTTTATCACCAGTAGCATTCATATTGATTTTGAAGCGGCCTTGTTTGCCTGAACTCCAGAGCTGGCAGACTCTGGACATCATTTCAATCTCTTCAGCACTCCCAGGCGTAGGGTGCCCTCTTTTTATTTTTAAGGCATGTAATAAAGAACAAAATTAATTCCATGTCTGATTTATGCCCAAAGCCACCATTCTTTGTTGTTCCAGCTGAGATTTGATTGGATTTCATTAGTTTCTTTCCCATAGAGGCAGATAATTTTCTTCAGGTTTAAGTTGGAGTGTTCCTGGGTTTGTCTGGGGCTTGGGGTTGTTTTGTTATTATTTTTAAATAGCTGAGAAATAAATCCTAATATTTGTCTGTATGAAGCCATTCAAACAAAAATAAAGCACACACCTTTTTAAAGTCAAAAGCACAAAAGTTTTGCATAGATAAATCTGTCCAATAATTCTTGCCTTTTGCTATTTATTGACTCTCCTGTGTCATTAAAAGGTATTGTCATGAGAGGCTTTTGGCACATTTATAACAGACCCAGAAAATGATTTACTCACCCCCTGTCTTGCAGACCTGCATTTTCTAACAATTCCAGCTTAGCAGCTCTCATCTAAAATAAAATAAAAACAGAGTAGACATGCCTAGATGGGCTGGCAAATTCCTTTCCCGCCTGATGCTTCCAGAAGGAAATAAAATATTCCTCCCTGATGTGTTGATCCTACCTTTGAGAACAGATTGGCTTAAGGATATGGCTGGTGTTGGCAAGGCCAGGTTCTGGGAGGAGAGATAAGAGGGACTGCAACAACACACAGCAGGTTATCAGAGCTGAGCCTGAACACAGCCGGCTCTGAAACCTGACTCCAGAGAGAGTCCTCCCTGCTCTTGTCCACCTCAAAGGAGCCTCAGTGTGACCCTGGTGAGATGGAGCAGAGGGAAAGGGGAAAGGAAAGAGAAAAGGAAGGGAGAGAATCTGGGGAGATAACTGGGGGATGATTGAGTTGATGGGGGAAAACATAAGGTGATAACAGAACCGAGTTTAACTCAGGCTTTAATGCTCTTCTGCATTACAAGACCAACCTGTCCTTGATGTTCTCCTGGGCTCCACCAGGCACAGAAAAGATTTTTGTCATGCTTTAAGGAGGCCAAAGCAGTGTGTGCCCAGCTGGTAAATCTCAGCCTGCAAATTGCCCCTGCCAGAGCCCAGCCCAGCTCCCACCCCGCCAATGCAGGAAGGAATTTCATAGAAATCCACAACTTCTTAAAGTTCTGAGACCACAGCTTGCAACTAATTATAAAAATAAATAACTAGTGACTGGAGCCATCTGTTCTTTATTTGGCAGTGCCTTTCTTCTTCAGGAAATTAGCACACCTGCAACCTCCGTGTCTTCCTGAGGATGGGTCACTCTGCCCTCTAAACCACAGACGAATTGCTGGAGCACAGGCAATCCTCTGGAGATGGTGCTGCTCATCCTCCTTCTCCTCACCCCCAGAGGAAAATAATTAATATGCTCAATTGAATTTCATTAGTTACTCAGGCTGAGGGGAAGCAGGGATGAGGAGGTGCAGCAGTAAATAGATATTTATCACCACAGTTTGAACCTCATTATCAGTGCAGAGCTTGGAGGGTTTGGCTCCCCCAGCCAGGTGCATCCTCCGTGGCAGAGCAGGAGTCAGAGGTGTGGGACAGACATCCCCCAAATACACACAATTTAACACGAGGTTTCCCAAGTCTCCAGAGGAGGTTAAATTCTATTTAACCTTCCCAGAGGTGGGAAATTCTATTTTTCTCTCTCTTTTTCCTCCCCACTCTCATATTTCCCTTGGTTTAATCTTTGGCATTGAGGTGTTCTGTACAACGATGATCATGGGAATGAATTTTAAAAGGATTATTAATTTTGCTATTTTTTTTTTCAGTTTGACTTTTAGCTTAAGTCAAAAATATTTCAGGTCTTTAGAGCCATAATTAGACATATTGTCCTTAACCAAATGCCAGATAATTTGTACGCACTTGAGGTAAATCTTTTGCTGGAAAGGTAGGCAAATATTGAAATATGTAATGAAAAGGAAAGGAAGCATGAATAAAAAAACCCCACACACAACTATTTTAAATCTTTTAAATTACTTTCCCTTCTCCCTCTCATTAGTAAATATTTTAGTTATTCTTGCCCTGAACAAATCCTCCTTTCAGGGCTTCTGTGTATCTTTCTCTCTCATTAGCATTCTTTTTTTTTTTTTTTTAAATAAGTCATAAAGACCTGGTTATTTTTAAAGTTCATGTCTTATCCGCTATGCAGATGCAGGGACCAGAGAGACAGAAAAGTAGCAGCGTTGTTAATTCATTCTGGGCAGAGATTTTTTTTCTTCCTACCTTTAGATGAGAAGGAGTTTGCTTTTGGCTGAAAACATTCAAAGTAAGTGCAGCACTTTGGGAAATAGCACATAAAGGGACTTTAGAGGGAGGGAGAAATGAAAAGGATGGAAAAGTCGAACAGTGACAGAGGTAGTCAGAGAATTTACAAATTATTTTCTCTGACAATGTAGACAGCTCCAGGAGGCTGCCTTCTCTTTCAGGATAAAGTCACTTGTCATTCCGTTAGGGAAAGACAAGGGATGTGTCAGGAGTTGTTTGAAATGTAAAGTATTGGTTTTAGCTTCTTTCTTGCTCATTATTGTAGCAGCAAAGTGCTCTCTCTGTGCTGATGGAGAGGCTCAGATGGCAGCAGGGTAGGAGGGCTGCAGGACCAAGGGGGCTCAGAAAATCCCAGGATTGGGATAGACCATGGAGAAAAAAGGATTTGGGGACCCAGAGGATTGAAGATATGGGCCAAAGGAGTAGGTTTGTACCAGGACTGAGGGGAAATGGGGGTTCTGGATAGCTCTGTAATGCTAATCATCTCGAGAAAGACTGCAGGGAAAGGGGACAGCCCAGCACCAGGGACCCCCTAAGGACGGGGGTCTGCCCAGATGAGGACACCAGGAGATGCTCAGATGAAGGAGAGCACTGTCTGTTTGTCTGTCACAGAGCCCCCTTCTGTCCAAGTCCTCTCTGCCTCCTCCCCCAGCCTGGGTTCCTTTAGTGCTCTGCCTGTGTTAGACAGGAACACTCTTCCCAGAAAATTCCTGGGTGAACTTTCTCCTTTAGTGCTCTGCCTGTGTTAGACAGGAACACTCTTCCCAGAAAATTCCTGGGTGAACTTTCTCCTTTAGTGCTCTGCCTGTGTTAAACAGGAACGCTCTTCCCAGAAAATTCCTGGGTGAACTTTCTCCTCTCTGCACCAGTCCTGCTTGGGAGCATCACATGAATGCAAAGTGCAGCACAGACACAGAACAGCGTTGCTCTGCACAGCAGGATCTTTCTTCCTGCATTCCCTGACCATTTCAGACTAATCCAACTATCCAAACAAAAAATCCCCACATTCTTTCTCTGGGCACGTCGGATACTCCACCTTCTCGTCTCCAATCTGCTCTCCCCTGATCCCACTGCAAAAGAAGTTTCAAACCAACTTTCTATTCAGTGCTGCAACCTTGGCTGCTGAGGGACTCTGGAGTCAACGGCACGAGAAACTCCAGGCTCTGGAAAAGTTGGTTTGTGGCGAGCACACTCCCTGCGAGTCCTTGGCGAGCTCTGCCGCTCCCAGCGATCCCAGCTCTCCCTCTTTGGCCTCTCCCTGTAATGGCTGCAGTTAGAGAGAGCTCACCGGTGGCAGATAAGCATCTGGTAACCCATGGCAACCAAGTTCCTTCAGAAAATGGTCTTCCGATAATTTCCTAAATGAACAGGTCTTTTTTGTCTTGTTGGAAATGGGGGAGAAAAGAGGATAAGAGGATGGAAAAAGGCACCAGGTGCGTTTGTGTGGACAAGTGCCACCGGCATCCCTGGGTGCTGCGGGATCAGACAATTTGCTCACCTGTGGGCACCATTCTCTTTCCATCCCTCACAGGATCTGGGGGTTTGGATATCCAGCAATTTCTTCCAAATCTCTCCATAACAGGCTAAAGCTGCAGTGACAGGCTGAGAGGGACGGATGAGCTCAGGCAGAGGCACAGACAGGGCAGCAGACAGCGGGCTGGGTGTTTGTGCAAGTCGCTGTTACAGGATGAGGCTGATTATATTCCATTCTGGATTTGATTAGATTGCATAAGTAGACAGACCAGCAGAAATGAGCTGCCTGGGAGAGCAGGACATTTAACTAAAGGTCAGACAAAATTGCCCAGGAAACTGGTAGGTAGAGAGAAGTGTGGAGATGGAGGTGGAGCTGTGAGGGCTGGCTCCTGGTAGAGACACGGGAACAGAGCTTAATTGCAGGAATTTCTGAGAGTTTGTACAAGCCTCACTCCGAGGTGCCCTACATAAACTCACCTGTACTGCAGCCCTCAGTGCTCCCCTTCCACGTGGCAGCACCCCAAATCCCCAGGGCACAGCCACCAACACTGCCCACCCTCCCTGCATGGCCACGAGCATCTCCTGAGGAACAGCCCTTCTTGCATCCAGCTGAGCTGACCACAGAAGAAGGAAAACACAATGTTCCACTCTGTCCTCCACTGCTGGGATGGCAAATCCATCCTCACCAAAGGGAAATATTTTCCCTGTTAACAAAACTAAAACTGCAGGGGAAGTGACACTCACAGACTGTGTTGACAGCATCTGTATTATTTTTAATACATATTTTTCTCCCTTCTAAATTAACTCTTCCATAAATATATTTTTTTCCAGCAGGCCAAATAATTGGATTTTTCTTTGCTAAAAGAAGGGAACATAAATTACTCCTGTTGGGTGCAGATTAGGTTATGGGATTTCTTTTCTTCTGTCACCGTCAATGCCCCAATGTCAGAGAGCTTTAATATTTAATGCATTCCTAATTAGTCTCCATTGGCCCAGGGCACTTAACAAAACCTGACACCAACCATCGAGTCAAGTTCATTTAGAGAGCACAATTACCCAACCATCATTTCCATAGTGCAGCTGGATTAGCCATGAAATTCCCTTCCCAACCCCCAGCCTTGCTCCCACCTTCCCACAGTTGCAAGTTAATTATGGGGGGAAAAAAAAAAAGAAAAAGAAAAAAAAAAAGAGAGGATTTGATTCCAGTGACAGAAGATACAAATTATCTCATTTGGTCGGGGCAATGACATTTCCAAGATTCCTTTAATCTCTAGGAAGCTGTGCTGCAGTGAGCAGCATTTGCTGAAGGATGTTGCTGCTTGTGGCACTCCTGTTGCTTTGCATGCTCCAAAGATCTGGATTTCCTGTTTCCCAACGCACAGGCTGATCACCTGGGAAAGGAGGGGGGTGGAAACCAGCTGGAAATATATATAACTTTAAATAATACTTTTTTTCCCAGAGAGACTTGGCTTGTCATGAGAGACTCAAGAGGCAGGAAGGGGCACAGGCTGGGAGAGCTGGGAGGGAGAGCTGGTGCTGGCAGAGGAGCAAAACTGATCTGGGGATGAAGGGAGAGCCCAATTTCACTGCACTGAGCCAAAACAGGGGATATCCAGGCTCTCCAGCCTTTGGGAGCCACCCCTGGTGTCACCCAGGTGCAGCTCCTGATAAATCCGAGTGAAAGAAGCTCTGAAGCGCTGTCTGGAATCTCTGACCTTTTGCTGCTGGCCCAGGGGACACAGCAATGCAAAGTTCAGCTGCATGAGTTCCCATCTAAAGGAAGACTTTGGCTCTTTGGCACGAGGAGCCCGGAGTATAACTGAGCTGGGTAAAAAATGAAAAGAACAAAGAAATGTCCCAGGACTTCACCACTCTGGAGCACAATAATAACCCAAACTCCTCCTGTACCAGCCCTTGTTGCCAGCAGAAATTACTCTGTGTGGCAGACTTGGGCTAAAAACTATCATTTAAGTGGCCAAATGTTATGAACTGACCCTTTCTAGGATGTCAGTAACACTGAAACCAAACTGCTTTGTGGGGATGTATGGGCTTGACCTTCATATTCAAAGGAAAACCACAGGAGCTTCTCATGGACAATATCAGCAATTACAGAAAAAGAAAATATCTGTAAAATCTGCCACCCCCGTGAGTAATTTCAATTACAATCACAAATGCAAAACGTATGTTGCATGCTGGAGAATAATTTGAGACCTTAAAAATGGTCAGTTAAAAATATATGTTATATAAATTAATTAATACTTAATACGAGTTTCCTCCTCATACTTCCCACAATGATCATTGAGGATAAAATTTACCAAAAATACTTTGCTAAATAAACAGGCACGGGTTTCATGATGCCAAACTTTTCATTTCTCAGTTAATTGCAGCATTTGCAACCAAGCCTATACTCATAAATCATACAGTGCTGCTGCTCTTTGTATGTTGGTGGCTTGAAATTGGTGCAATTGGAAATGTTTGATCCAAACTCATTGATTTCAATGGAAATTTCTTCTCACCAGTACCATGGAAATACTTTTTTTCCCAAGAAGAATTACCCAGCTCTGCTATCTGTCTGTATCTGTTCAATATTCAGGAAATAAATCCCTCTACAGCTTCTAAAACTTCTTAAACTGAGCACTAAGGAAGCCTATTCCAGGAAATGATGATATTCCTCTTCAGTGAATGAGAAATAACCACTTGTTGATTCTGTGAACTCACCTTCATCCTCCTCATGCAAAGAGGCAGCAACTGCAGGGTTAATCTGGAATATTAATTTGTTAGATTGTTGATCTGCCCTGGGGCCATCAGGAGCTTAAATAGCCAACAGTTAATTAAAAATAAACTGACACTTTACTTTAAGGATAGTTTTAATAACCATTTATAAATGTTACATTAAAAATTCATGCACTGTTATCAACTCCTGCTAAGGATTTACAGCACAATGGAGGTGTCATGAATGTTTTATAGCTTCTGTGGAAAACCTCTTCCTGAACAGACATTTTCAGAGGTTTGTGTGTCTTTCCAGGGCTGCAGCAAACACCCAACAAAACAGCAGCATGGAAAATATAAGGAGATTCCTGAGATGCCAGGGCTTGAGTTTAGGCTTTGCTCTGCAGCCTACATGGCCAACACATCAGAGGCATCAAATACCTCAAGGAAGTGTTGAAAACTCCTCCTGATTTCTGCTCTGAAGCAGCCCATCCATCCATGGGCTTTAGGAACAGCCACACAGAGCTTCCCAGCATGGACTGGATCAGTTTTCTCAGTCAGAACCCCCAGGAGGGTCACCATAAACAGTCAGGGACCTCCAAAAGTGCAGAAAATTTGATTACAATCTAGAGCAGGGAAAATAACCTAATTCTGCCAGGTAATCTCCTTCATCAGCCTCTCCAAACTCACACACTCACAGGCAAACAGCCTCCCAGACACAAACTCCTCAGCCCTGGGCATCACTGTAAGATGGTCTCAAGTACATTTTTTACTCCTGTTTGCAGCTGAGGAGAGGCAGCAGAGCTGTTGTGCTTGGAATAAGTACTCTTTGACCTGGAAAGCACTGAGACATTCATGCTGTCGAGCCAAGGCTCCCAGCTCTTCCCTTCCTGCCTGCCTGTGGCTGCAATGTGTGATGGTACCTTCCCTCTCCATCTGCCAGGAGGGAGGATAATCCCTCCCTGTCGTGGTGGGCTTGGACAGATAAACCCATTAACAAGGGGGAGGTGGCACCATACCACAGTGAGAACTGCTCCTGAAATTATTATGGATAAATTGGTCTTACTGTCATCATTAGCTACCTCAAAATGAGCTTCCTTTGACAATGGTGCTGCCCCTTTTGTTTTAAAAACCCACCAACACCTCCATGATCGAAGCTGGCTGTCTACATGCTTCTGGAAAACAAATTCAAGCTCATGGTTAGCTGCTTGTCTGTGTTGCTTCTCTCTCAAAGTGATATTAAGTCAGGGAGATCCTGAGTGAGGGAAGGAGGAGATGTGGCTTCCAAGGCCCTGTGAGGCACTGAGGCACAGGAGTGATTAAATCCACCAGGTGAGGGCCTGACCACCTCCCTTGTACTTAACACCAGCCATGCAAACACAGGCTCTCGCTGTGCAGGCACTGATGGAGAACAACCTTCAGCCTCCTCAGCCAGCCACCAATCAAACTGGCATTAACCTTGCTTGCTTTTGCCTTGCCTTTTTCTTTTTCTCCTGTTTTGCTGTGTTTTAGGGGAAAGCTTCTCTGAGTATTTGCTTCTCTGGCATAAAAAAGGTTAAAAATTAATGAAAAATACTTGGTGTCAGGCAGCTCTAATTAGGGTAATTGATAATACAATGTTCAAAGGTAGCAGGAGGCCTCGGGCTGCCATGCAAACACCCCTGAGGAGCAGATAAAGATGAAGTAGGCATTTGTCCAGGTTCATTTCATCAAATTTGCACCCTTGAAAGCAGCCAAACCAGGGCTGGATTTTATCCTCCTGCCTACAGCTGAGGTCTGCTCCTGGCAGGACCTTCCAGGCACCCACTTCTCCTCTCACTCCCTCTCCAGAACCAGGGTGAGGGCAGCAGGCTCAGAGACCAAAGTTACACAAATGTAAAACCTTTTGGGACTGCAGGAGCTTCTGGCCCTGAACCTGTCCCCTGTGGCAGCCTTTGGGTAGGCCTGGCCCTGCTGTCCACTGCCAGCCCAGCGTGCCCAGTGCTCCCCAGAGTCCACTGGCAGAGCCAAGGAGGTGAGAAAACATGGGCTGATTTTAGTGGGTGGCAGGCACAGGGATCCTTTAATGCTGTCCTCTCCATCCTGCGTTCCCATTCACTCTTCCTCTGCACTGTAATCTAAATGATTGTTTTCATTCAGGGCAACTTCCCCTCTTTTCCCTCCAGTTTTGTTCAGATGGAGTCGTGAGGTTCACTAAATATAGTGAAGGGCTGTTTCTGCAAGGACTTCAAAAAGCTTGGCTCGTTCCCTTGGTCCCTTTCATCCTTTGTTGTCCCTGGTTGTGTTGGGCTCCCNCTTGCCTGCGTGGGAATTGTGGCTTTTGGTGCTGCCTGTCCTTGCAGAGGCCGTGTCACACCCTGCAACACCCATGCACTCACTGCTGTGCACGTCTCTCCCACACCCCCACCTCCATTTCTTCAGGAGCACAGAAAAAAGTTTAAAAATTAAAAAAAAAAATACATGGTTTTGGGCTGAAACTGGGCCAGGACATCCCATCCCATCCCATCCCATCCCATCCCATCCCATCCCATCCCATCCCATCCCATCCCATCCCATCCCATCCCATCCCATCCCATCCCATCCCATCCCATCCCATCCCATCCCATCCCATCCCATCCCATCCCATCCCATCCCATCCCATCCCATCCCTCTCCAGGGTTATCCCCAGCTTTGCACACAGTGCCAGCAGCTCCTGGCAATTTCCACAGCCCCCCATTCTTGCTCTGACTGTGCTAGAGCTGCTGTGGGCCAGGAAAAAAGGGGTGTTTTGTGGATCCAATTTGTAATTTTACACCAGATCCTGAGAAACTTGATGCCTGCACGTCTGCCAGCAAACCAGGACTTGGGAGAAGCCTCTACCCAAGCACGGATTCAAGGCTTTCCTGCCCAGAAAAACACACACTCTGCAGCATTTCCAGCTCCTACCTGGGCCAATTTGCTCCTTGTATTACTGCCACGGGAGGATCGTTGCCATGTGTTCACTCACCCAGATCTCCCGGCAGCATTTTTAATCTAATCCTCTGTGTAACTGCAAGGCGAGGGTCATTTAGAGCTATTTTTCACAAAAAACAGTATCCCAGTCCAAATAATAATAATGCAGAAGGAAAAAAAAAAGTAAAAAGAACCAAAGAAGTTGTTGGAGAGAAGCAAACAGGCCTGGATTAAGCTCAGAGACTTGTCTCCCTCTACTGGCTCCCAGACAAGGCAGACAGGAGTCAAACTCCTTTTTCGGGAGAAAAACAGCACCAAACACACTGCCACACGATCCTTTTTTTTGCATTTATTAATGCACACACCTCTGAAAGAAACAAGGGCAGTCTGAAGAGGTTTTATGAAATGTGTCTCCAGTTCATTATTGCAAGTTAGGAATCAGCACTGGAATATTCCTACCTGTGTTCTCCTGCTCTTTTTTTTTCCAAGGTAAGGTTGCTTCCTGCTGGGTATTTTCCTAGTAACCCTCCTGATCTGTGAGATCAGGATCTAGATTTCCCTCTGATTTAATTTCTCTGCCCTTGCCCCACAGCTTTGCTGCAGACCTGCCCCAGCACAGCGAGCAGCATCGCTGCGTGCTCCCCTCCAAATCCCTCACCCAGCTCACAGGGAAAGGCATTTTCCTGCCCAGCAATGATGGGAAGGCTCTGCCAAGCTTTCCTGAAGGACTCTTGGTGTGGGAGGAAGGGAAGGAGAGGCAAAGAGTGGCCACATGCACGGATCTGATTTCGGGATGGAGCCTTGGAGGCATCGGCACCGCCTCTCCCTGTAATAGATCATTCCCAAATGGATTCTCTGCCTTGTGCATTGAACGTGGGGGAGATGGGGAGGGAAGAAGCAAAATTTATTAACCAAAAATTTTCATGAGAGGGGTTTAAAGCTCGGGACTTAGCCACAGGCTGCATCAGGGTCTGAGATGTGCTGCAATTATCCCTGTCCTTATTAGTTTTTTGGGTTATTTTCCATAAAAACAACATTTCAGTCCAAATGATAACCATGCAGAAGAAAAAAAAGAAAAGAAAACCCAGAGAATTTGTCAGAGGGGAGAAAACAGGCTCAGGTTGCATCATACTGCTAATATTTATATGTCCAGAGCAGCCACAGGTTTAGGTTTCTTTGGCACAAAGTTCTTTGGCTGAAGTGTCTGGATCTTTACCATTTTCTAAGTTTCTTTCTGCTTGATAATCTGCCTCTTCAAATCTGTAAGAAAAGGAGTCTATAATGAAATGAAATCTCTAAGAATGTTCCCTGAGTCCTGTGATCATCTGTATTGCAAACAATTAGGGTCTTTCAGTGGCTTGACTCTCCAGAAATTACTCTTCCTACTTCTTTCTTTTGGTTGAAATGTTAAAGGAAATCAATGCTGTTAAGAAAAAGACATCATAATTTGCAGGGGGAAGGGCAAACATGGTCATTTTTAGCCATCATGAAAACAAAAATTGCTATCCCCAGCTTGAGTAATATTGTGATGAAGCTGTTTTTCCAATCAAAGCCCCATTTGTGCTGGACATGTTATAAAGATCTTGGTTTGCCCACAGGTAAGAGCTCATTGGCATTTTTACTAATGTGCCTGGAGGGGAAGCAGGACAGTATAATTCTGAAGAAAAATAGCTGAGAATTTGCCATTTATGGTTTTTTTTTTTTGCTTTTCAGATGTTGTCCTGTTCATACACCATCCAAAAGGCACTGAAACTGCCCTAGAAAGTTTTCACCCATTACACAGCAATGCAAAAAAAAGAAAGAAATGTGAGAAAGGAACATGGGACTTTTTTGGCAGCTATACTATCATAGAATCATAGAATTATTAAAAGTTGGAAAAGCCCTCCAGGATCATCGAGTCCAATCTGTGACCAACCCCCACCTTGTCAGCCCAGAGCTCTGAGTGCCACCTCCAGCCCTTCCTTGGACACCTCCAGGGATGGGGACTCCAAACCTCCCTGGGCAGCCCCTGCCAAGGCCTGAGCACCCTTTCCATGGGGAAATTCCACAGCACAGGGTGGAGGAAAGGAAAAGCTTGCCCATCTGAGACTGTGAAGGGCAGACTGGGGAGAAGACATTAAAGAGTCAAAATGGAAGGTAATAGGAGTGACATCAAGTTCCTCAGTGAGGAGGCAGAAGAGAATGAGTGGACAACACATGGTAGACAGTGAACCTTGTGTTTAATATCAGGAATTTTCAGCCTGGATTGTGGATGCTGGAGCATCCACAGGCTGTCTCCGGGAGATCTAAGAAAGCCAGCAGAGGAAAGTGAGCCAACTGCAAGGGTTTATTTTAGACTTCCACCTCCAGCAGGCAAAGCCTTAGGGGACTTCAAATCCAAACAGGATGGAGATGAGTGTTTTCTTCCCAACCAGGTCAGCCAGAGCCCACCAGCACCACAAGGTGGGGTTAGTCCAGCGTAGATCCGCCGCCGACAAGCGCCAGGTAGTGAATAATAATCGCGGTCCCTCTTCCTGCGGCTCTTTCTCCACAGAGGTTCGTTATTGACCCAGCGCAGTTTAGCTTGTGAGATGTGATGAAATCAGCGCCGCAGGGCTGATGGCAGTGGCTGCAGGCTATTAAAGCTCAGATGCCATCCTTAACTTGTGCTGGGGGCTCTTCTTTATTCATGACATGACAGCCAGAGGATGAGGTGTCAGGCGTAACACTAACATTTCTTGGCACCCACTGGTTGGAATCGCTCACAAAACTTTGCCTTATTTAGGAGCCGATTTGTGTATTTATAATTAATATGGATTAGCTGTTATTATCTATGCAATATGGAAGGCAGGCGGTGGAAAGAGGCTCACAGCTGTTCAACCATGCAAATGATGCCCACAGAAAGTACAGTTTAGTACTGGGATATTAATACCAGCACACAGAAGAAGTTCAGGACCAGGGGTGGGGAATATAAATAACTATGGCTTGGAAACTTTCCCAAGATTTCCCTGGATATGGAGCTGAGGTGCAGGGCATAGACCCAGGCATTGGTTTCTCCTGTATTCTCTAATGGTTCTCACTGTTCACAGCAGTTATGAATGAATGAAAAAAAAATATCACAGCTGGCCTCAAAACAAGCATCTAAGCTTTCTGTGCTTGCTCCCTGCCAAAAAATTCCCTATGCTTTTGTTTGCACCTGGAGTTTTTGAAGAAAGGCATCGGATTTGACAAGCATTTAGTTGGGAAGGTTGATCTGTTCTAAAAATAATCCTCAGGGAAGGATCTGGCTGCATGGCCCATCCTCTAATATTCTGCTCAGTGGAAGAGGTGCTGCATCCCTGATGGGTCTGAGGTCAGCCAGAAACCCTGATGTGCTCAGCAGCCCCTCCCAGGCAGTGCAGGGGAACGGGGCCTGGCTTGGTGTGCTCATCCCTCTGCATGGGCTGTAAATCCCAGGCACTCTGGACAGGCTGCACTCCCTCTCTATGAACCTCACCCAGCACAGCACAGCACATAATTCCCTCTAGGAAATACTGGATGAAAATCCTGGCTCTGTTTTTCTCTCCAGTCCCAGAAGCTTCTGCTTTTAGATGCTGAGTTGTGCCAGCAAGATGCCCTAAAGTGAGGCTTCTCCCTGGATTTCAGGCTCAGCAGTACCTTCAAAGCCATTGCTGCTATGTCAAGCCTGGCTCAGAGACATCTCATCAGCAGCACTGTGTTAAAAGTCCCAAAAGCTCCAGCTGCAACTTCTGCCTTATTAGAAACCAAAGCCAGTCAGTGTCCAAGAAACCAGGACTCAGTGGCTCTTGCATCTTCAGGATTCCTTATCCAAAACCACCAGGATCTTGTTCAGGAAAAAGTGCCTCTTTTCTACAGGGGAGCATGTCCTGCTCTACCAGCACCTCTACCAGTATCTGCCTGTATCTCTTCTGGTAAAAGACTGGGAGAAGATGATTTCCAGGCCTGCATCTGGGCAGCCTCAAGAGAGGTAAAAGTGAGGCAGAAAGCACCGAGCTCCGGCATTGCCTCCTCCATGTGGGTGATGAATGCAGTAGGGTTTGGCATCAGCACTCACACAGCTCCTCTTGGGCTTGTTAAGCCTGCCTAACTATATCAGATATACTGACAGGAGTCCTGTTAACAGAGTAAATCCAAATCATCTCTCTGCCAATATCCCAGAAAAGAGGAAAGGAGTGAGAGAGAAGTGGGACGCCACAGAAAGGCTTTGATTTTGCACTGCCTTGCACAGAAAGGGCTGTTTGGAGATATTGAAACAGGGTGAAAGGGAAGAGGGGAGCACATCTAACAAAGTGAGGAGAAATTGCACCTGTCCTCAGGTCTAAATGTGCACAGGACACACAATTGTCTTCATGAGTCAGAAGCTCAGCCTTTGCCTATTTCCGTCACTGAATCCTACAACAAGGTGCTTTACCTCAGCTGTGGTACCCAGTGACACCTACTTGGGGTGACAGAAAATCCACAGGTCTGTCCTCCATCCCAGCTGGCCATCAGCCTGTCCTGACAATGTGCAGCACAGGGAAGAGTGTGGCATTTGCCCACTGTTGTAAATAAGGCTGTGCCTTCTGACAGCAGAGACCAGGACTGACTATTGCAAAGCTTGATCTGCTGTGTGGGCAATTTATTAAAACAGATATCTAGGGCTTTAATCACTCTGCCAGGCTGCCATCTGCTTCCCTCATGCTCCATCCTGGCTCAGGCCAGGTCTCCATGTAGGAGAGGAGAGCACTTTGGGGTCTGAGTCATAATTCACTGTGTGCACACACAGACTGTGCTGTTTGGGGCTATGGATCCTGCCACACGTGAGCAACCCCAGTGACACTTCCTGTGAAATTCAGGAGGGGCTGGATGAGCACAGAGGGTCCCAAGGTTTGGTTTGGCCTCTGGGCTTAAACTGGGAGCAGAAGGGATGGGGGGAGCCAGTTCCCCTAACCTCACTGCCATGTCAGCAGGGCTCGTGGAAAACATCTGGCAATATTTACAGAGATGTTATTCACAGATACGGAGTCAATTCATCTCATCCACTTTCTTGCTGTGATTCTCAGTGGCAATAGTGTTCTCCAAATCCTGAGCTCTCTCTGTCCTGTGCACAACCTTAGAAACCACATTGCCACACTCCAGGTGGCTTCTGCCAACAGCTGAAAAACAGGACTTCAAAGGGCTCCTGAGAGGGGTTTGGACTCAGTTTGACCTTGTCTTCTTCACATCACCCATCTGGACCTGGCTGACAGGACCCAGATATGGCCTGGCTGTGAGGCCTCCTGTTAGTGCAAACCCTTTTCCTCCTCAGAGCATCTCCAGGAAGCAACTCAAGAAGGAAAGGTCCATCATGGCCCTTGCTCACCTGGTGGAGAGCACTGTGCTACGTGGAGGAGAAGGTCCCCTGGACTCAGAGATCTTAAAGGTTACTACGGTTTGAGAGCATTCCCCAAATGAGTTATCTACACCACTGGCTGTGGACTGCATGGTCTGGGAAGGAAAATTCTTTCTGCCCCTAAGGATGGGAATTCACTGGAAGAGTTTCTTCAAAGCATCCTGCAGTGCTGTGTGGTTTGTGCCACTGACAGCCCGGCTGAGCTGCACTAAATTGCTGTCCCCTGAGTGAACTGTGGGCTCCCAAGAGGCAGCAGAGAGGTCCCAGAGCACAGTCAGTACCCCCCAGCTGCTGCTGATGGAACCCAGACACAAACCAATTGCAGAAGTGTTCAATAAATTCAGATTTCTCTCAAAAGACTGAAGAAGGCTACCAGAACCATATGCCAGAGAAATGGAAAATATAAATATCTCATAATGAGATAGACACTGGAGTCTCAGGGAGATTAAGAGAGAAATGCAGGGAAAGGAACACAATCTGCAGTGGGGCAGACGTGGAATAGGAAATATTTCTGCCATAAGGACTAAAAGATCCCATGGGTGACAAACTAAATGTGTTGTTATTCCTGGGCAGGAAGTTTTTGTTTGTGAAGGCTCCCAATTTTCAGCCTACATTTTGCAATAGCTAGTCCACATGGGGAGCAGCTATGGCTGGGCTGAACCTCGGAAGGAAGGGATGCTCAGGTGGCTTCGTACCCACTGGGCAGGGGATTTGGGTAGGTTTAACTGAAAACAGACAGATGGTCTTATGGAGCTGAGAACAGGGATTAGTTAGAAACCCCTTCACTTCCCAAAGATAAATTTGGGTTTATTGAGATGTACATGAATCATGGGATGAGACATGGGGCACATCCCTTAAAGCATCACTGGATGGAGATCTCTTGTCATCGTGCAAAAGGCAGTGCAATACCGGGTCAGGGCACAGGATTCTGCCTTTGCTTAAATAAAATGATTAATACCAGATAAAAACAGCCATGAGATTTTAGTTCCATGACAGCTGGTACCCACCCAGTGTCAGGGACCAGGGGCGATTGGAGAGCTGCCACCTACCTGCTCCCAGACCTCCTCCTGAGAGTAAACTCATTCACCCAACCTCCCTGAGGAAACTCCACAGACACTAGGATTAAGGAGACATTTAGCCAGCCAGGCAGGGGCACTGTCCCAGTGAGAAGTCCATCTTAACCAGCAGGGGTTCAAAACTAATTTGTCCATTTGATTTCCCAGAAGCTGATGCCTTCAGTGCAGTAAATGAGTCTCGTAAATGGAGGTCACAGCAGGGCCTGATGTTTGCGTTTGCTCCTGTCAGGAGCCAAGCATAAGGGCTTTCACATGCCACTCTGCATTTCAAACCAGCAATGGCAGCCTGGGAGCATTTAAGTGAGCCCTAATTAGCACTGATAGATTTCAGGGTGCTCCGAGCTGGCTGAGCAGCCTCTGCAGAGCTGGGAGCAGTCTCCTTCACTGCCTGAATGACAAACAGGTTCGCTGGGACTTGGCTTTGAAACAGCTCAATAAAAGCAGTTATGACATGGCCACAGGCCTTGAATTAACAGCTGATCCAACAAAGAAAAGAGGTGAAACAGCAAACAATTAATGCTTTTTCTTGTGCCATTTCCTAAAGACAAACTCCCAGAGAGCTGCAGGTTTGGAGTTCAGATGCTTACGTGTGTGTTTTCTCCAGCCCTTTGGATCTGCAAAGTTGGGGATGGCTCATATTAAAAACTGTGCCAAGTCATAAATTCCTGGTGGTTTTAAAACTCTCTGTGTTTGTTTGATACTTTATGAACTGTTGCAGAATTATTCTGATTAGGTTAGGTGTCTGTAGCTTGTTTTAAGCTTGGCATGTCTCCAGTTGTGACAAGGATCAAAACTATGTGACCTGTATGTCTTCTACTCACAGGGCTATAATTCTGCATGGCTTTTGTTCTGGGTGGGGGCAGGAGGGGTGAAGAAATTAAGTAAGTCAAAAGTAGACACAAATCATTCCATAAGAACTAATAAATCCATATATTTATGTCACAGTTTCACCCCCAACATTTTCCCCTTAGAGACACCTTGCCAGAGGCATTTTTGGCCTTACTCACCCCCATTTCATAATTAGCTCTGGCATTCCTCCACCCACAGTAGCTCTTTCCTGTGAGCTGGGTTCTTTCTGTGGAAGCTGGGATGTTATTTTATTCCACCTGAACATGAGGAACCACTTCTTTCCTGTGCAGTGGCTGAGCACTGAGATTGCCCAGAGAGTCTCCCTCACTGGAGGTATCCCATAACTGTGTGGACACAGTCCTGTGCTCTGGGATGAGCCTGCAGGAGCACTGAGTTTGGGTCAGATGGCCCTGCTGTGATCCCCTTCCAGCCTGACCCATCCTGTGACTCTGAGACATCTCTGCTTTGCTTTGTTGTCTTCACACCCCCTCCAGATGCAGCCCCTGGGAATATGTGAAAGCCAGTCTGAAAATATTTGGGTAAACTCATGAGTTACCAGTCATCAGTCTGGGTTCAGAACTGCTCTAGGCCAGTGGCCATGGTCACTTCAAGCCATGTGACCACTCGCCTGTTGACCGCCACTACTGCTGACTCAGCAGCAGCACGTTCTCCATGCCCAGCTGGAGCTCCCCTGTGGCACAGGGCAGATATTCTGATGTCTGCACAAGTTCAGAGAAGGTGTGCACTGACTTTCCAATGGGAAATAAACTGGAATGCCATGTTTCTGTCTGCTCACTGCATTAAACAACAGCAACAAAACAACAGCAAAAAAAAAGTGTGCTGTGTTTGGAAAGTTAGTGTAGAAGGGCAGAGGGCTTTATCTACAAATGCAAGGTGTGCAGGAGGGAAAGGGGAGAGCAAAACCCTCAAACCTACACAGCTTAGGGGGGGAAAAGGGCACTTAAGAAGGGATTTAATTGATAATGGTTTAGATAATGTCAAGTGAAGTTTCTATTATCAGCCCAAGTGCAGATGATGAGGCAAAAGGGCTAAATGTAGAAAATAAACACCCATTCAAAGCCAAACTGAGAAACCTTTTGTCACACAGAGATTCCTAAGTGTGTGAGAAGTCCCAGCAGGAAGGGTTCTCAAGGCAAAATAACACTGGGGGCATTCAGGAAATAATTAGCTGACTTCCTGGAGGGAGCAAGCGAGGAAGGCAGGAGAGTGCGAGGAGAGGGACGACTGGAATGAGATAAAATTCTAATAGAAGGAAGGGATGAGGAATGTGGGGCCTTTAACTCATTCCACGAAGGGGAAAAAAGTAAGCAAGTAAGTAGAGGCAGCGGCAGCTCTGTTGTGTTCGGTTTAATGAGCTCCTGTGGAGTGGCAGTCTCGATCAGAGGTGTGAAATGAGGCTCCTGCTCAGTCGGAGCTGAACCACCCCAGCTCACAGCACCACATCTCCGGGTGGCCACTTAGCACAAACAAGTGACCCACGGGCTGCTCCTGGTCCTGGCAGCCAGAGCACGAGTGGGGGGTTTGGTCTTGTTTGAACCATGCCCAGCTGGACCCCCCAGTCCAAATGGTTCCACAATTCCATGACCTGCGTTGCTCCTGCTGGGATCCCCATTTCAGTCATGGGTAGCTGAATTTGCCAGCAATATTATTATTGCCATTATTGATGCTGCTGAAAATCAAAGCCTTTTGTAGGAGCTCCTTCCAGTTCTCGGGGGAGGAACCATCTATCCCATCTGGCTCAGACACCAGGTATGCATCCAAAAAGTTGCCTTCTAAACACATGTTGTGAACTGAAAAGATTATAAAGGTGGTAAACTGACTGAAATCTCAATGGTTGTTTCTACATTATCAGCGTGGAGAAAGTGTGGGGAGGAAAAGTGGTCTAAAGGTTTAATCTGATTCTAACTTTTGTTTCCTTCTTTTGGGTCTGCTTAGAGTCTTAGAGTCTTTTAAGTTTGAGCCTGTTTTGTTTTCTCCTAATTCTTATGTCACAGAGGTAAAATAAGCAAGTAAGAAATGATCTGAACCAAACCACTACAACACACCTGTCTCTCTCAGCTGCCTACAAATCACCATCACACTGCCAGGGCCCGACTTTTGGGTGGTCCAAACTGAGAGAGGCAAATGTTCAGCCTCAACCAAATTTCAGGCACTTGGGCTTTTTGCCTGGAATTTCTTTTGAGTACTTTCATGTCATTACCCTTTTGCAAATAACTTTTGATTATTCTTGCACAGGAAATTTCTGCCACAATTGCTGTAATCTCACTGGTTTCTCATTTTTTTCCTATAAAAGTGATAAATGATGATGCTTTTAAAATTAATTTCCATTCTAGCAGCTCATGACAGCCCCTTTGTCTGTGTTACTCGGGACAAAGCAAAAACATTAAGAAAGGATTTTATCGTCAGTACTAGCACACAAGGAAACCTAAAACAGAAAGGAAAAGCCAAGCACAGCCAAAAGGTGAAAGAACCATAAAAAGATGCTTTTCTGTATCAAATACACCATTTGATTTTCTCCCTCACAACCATATCCAAACCAAAGGATGTTGTTTTTAAGAGAATATGTGGATGGTTTCTGAGCTCCAGCCCAGAAATTCCTGTGTCTCCTCCAAGCAGGATAGCATACATCTTACCCCTACTGACTGCCAACCCTTAATTGGAGCACTCACCATTAAGGAAAACAGTTCACTGTTTGGGGCTATTCCACAAGTGACTTTTCAGCAGTAACTGCTAATGAGGGCAACAATTAGCACTAAATGTGCTCATGGCTTTTGCCAGACAAGTAGAGTTCCACCAGGACCCAAAGGGAACCTGTCTCAGGATCTGACCTGACCATTCAGCTCAGGCCACTGGGAGATGCCAGAGGCTGACCACTGTCACCTGTCTCCTGATCACTGTCACTCCTTATCCTCTCTGCTGGATCTGAACCACTGGCTGGGACAGCCAGGTGCACTCATGTCCCCAGACTGTTTGAAAGACACAATCTGTGCCACTCTCAGCCCTTGCTTGGGTGCAATGCTCGTTTCCATTCCTTCCTCTCACAGCCTGTCAGTGCAAAGAGCAAAAGCACAGCCTGGCACCAGACCCAGCGAGGAAAAGGTCACTGAAGCCTAAATCTCACTCTGGCTACCCCGAAGGGGGTGAAGGGGAATAGGGCACTGTTGCTGCAGGCTACAGATGAAATGGGACAGAAAGGCAGGAGAAAAGCCAAAATCCTGCCCTGAAACCCCAGATGGGGTGAATTAATGGGGAGATACAAGGACTGGAGATTAACGTTTGGGCTTAGTGAGGGAGATTGTAGGATTGTAGATTTTATTGTCTGGGAGGGGACAATAGAGAGTGCACAAACCCTTCAATCTGCCAGGCTGTGGCTGTTGGGGAAGCGTGTTCTGAACCTGCTCCATGATGCTGTAGATCCCCTTGGCCTTTGTGTGGGTTTAATTGGAGCTCTGCAGTTGCCCTTGGTCACTGCTAATTGTCTTAATTGAGATGGTGAGAGGGTGTGCAAGTGGGAATGAGCATCTGCGTGGGTTTCAGAGGAAAATCCATCCTCAGCCTTCCCAGCCATTGTCCCATGACTTGGGCTGAATTATGTGATTGCATCAGCTGCCTGCTGTGCTTTAGAAAAGCTGGGTGGATTTATTGCAAGCTTATAAAGACCCAGCTTTAGCCTGCACTGGTAGCACTTGATTACTTAAGGGAAGGGGAGAATAGAAGGAGAATGAAGCAGTTGCTTGGGTTTGTGACATTCACCCTGCTGAGGTGGATCTCTGCCTGCAGCCCCTCTCCCTGCACTCAGCCTGCCTTCTCCAGCTGGGAGGGTTTGTGGGTGCACCAGTCTGGATTAGACCAGGAGACCCCATTTCCTGTCTGGATTTTCTCCAGGCTGAAAAGAAGAAATGGGGTAGAACTGGGAGCCTTCGAAGCATCATGGTATGTTTGAGTGCAGGAGGAGACAGCAACTTATCCGTCCTCTCTACCTCGTGCGATCTCATCAAGAAACCAAACACACATCTCAGTGCACCTCTGGACCCAAACTAATTGGGCAAGATGGTAATTGGCCTCAGCACAGCAGCAGGTCCCTTCTCCCCAGCAAGTGCCTTTACTGTAACCAACTGTCCATAATGGTGTGAATCCCCCCAGAATCCATCACTCCACCACCTCACTAAGGCTCTCTAAGCATTCACATGAAAGCCGTGACCTGAGTCAAAGGAGTTCCAAACTTTGCAGTGAGAAGGCCAAGAAAAGGGCAGGAGTTAAGAAACACCCCTGTACATGGCATTCCCATGGTGGCAGCTGACTGCCTGGGATCTTCCAGGGAGCTTTGTTGTCCCTCATTTCACAGGGAGATGAGGTGCAGAGCTCAGGGCCCTGGTCTCAGCAGGTGGCAGTGACCCAGAGCTGGGCTGCCGTGACACCAGGACTACACCCTCCTGTGATATCTGTGTCTGAGACTCTCCAGCACTACGAGGGTCTGGGAGCTTGCACAGATTTTGGCAGAAGGAAGCTTTGGCAGCCCACAAAGATGCATCACTTTGAGTTAATTTATAAGAACTTGGACAGGGAGAGAGTTCATTTAATTGAAAGATGTAATTATCAGGTGTTGGAGGCAAAGGGGCTCATTAATTTCTGAGACATGCTGTTGACTGAGCTGTCCTCATTTTCATTTTTCACTCCATATCAAGGCTGAATCCGTGTGTCAGAGAGGCTGGGAGACACCAGATCACTGTTAAGTTCCACAGGGCAGAGGTTTCTCTTTCTCCCAGCAGGAACCCCAGGTGTGCAGTCCTGCCCTGTGCTGCCTGACCCCAAGGGCTCCCACGGGGGATTTTGGCATTATCTCACTATGGCCTCGACCCGGAGAACTCACAAACCTCTGGTGACAGCATAGCCTGGGCTCAGGTGGGAGGTGATGAGGCCAGGCCACCTCCAGTGATGGGAAGGAATCAGGGAACTCCCTTAACACATCTTCTTCCAACCCTAGAAGTGTCCAAGGCCAGGCTGGACAGGGCTTGGAGCAGCCTGGATAGTGGAAGGTGTCTCTGCCCGTGGCAGGGCGTTGGAGCGAGATGAGCTTTAAGATCCCTTCCAACTCAAACCATTTGGAGATTTTGTGGTTCAGCCCTGAAATGAAGAGGGCCATGGTGCTTAGAGGCTCCTACAGGAGAGAATCCCACTGGGGACCAGTGAGAGGTGGTGGCTTCAGGCTGGTCATGTCCTTTGGCAAAAAAATCCCAGTCACAAACCTCTCCATCAGGATTTTTACACCCATCCCCCTATCACTCCCTCTTCACCCCTGCCCCTCACAGAAACCAAAACTACCCTGCTGCCACCCTACTCATATTGGTATTCCCTCCAGCTTGCCAGTCTGCACTTAGATTTATGATTTATTTAGAATTGGATTACACCAAGGCTCAAGGCCAGCACTCCCTAATCCGTCACCGTCCCCGCCACGGCCAAACACAAACATTTGTTTTAGCTGCATCAGCATCCCTGGCTCTTGGAGAAGGATGCATTGTTAATTGCTATAGCAACCACGGCTCAAGGTTTGGGCTCTTTTCCTGTTTTTTTCATCCTCCTTCCCCCGCTGAAAAACACTGGCATTGTCAAGTGATAGGTATTTATAACTTCATATACCAGTGGCATATCTAAGTTATGCCGTTGAAATGCATCACAGCCAGAGTGGTTCTGTTATTTGTTTGTGTGCTGAATAGCAGCAAGAGCTTTAAGTTATTGTCTTTGCACATCCATAAAAAAGGGAAAAGAAGGGATGGATAATTGTTGCTCATATTTATAGAGATTGGATGCAGAGTGCCAGGGTGCAAGAAAGGCTGCTCCCAGCAATGTCACCCAAGATGATCCTGAGGACCACGTTCCCTTCAAATACGCTGATGGTGGATGTCTATTTGAGTTGGGAAATGAAGGTTTTGGGCTTGGATGAACAAACTGATTATGCCAGGGATATTTTTGGCCCCAGCTGGCTAAAGTTTGATGAGCTAAGATACGAGCACTCTCGAAAAAGTGGAACCAACACAAAAATAATGAGTAAGCCCTTTGAAATTACTGAGCAGAAGCACGAACCAGGAAACAATCCATCTTTAATGCACCATGAGGCACACACAAAGAGTTTGTACTCAGCCTTTCCTTACAGTTTTCCAGTCAAGACCTTGTGGAGATTCATTCTTCACAAGGCTCAGTGTTCTGACCACACAACCACAACCTGCTGGCACAACCCAGAGAGCACAGGACAGGAAATCATCAGGATGTGGTCTCTCCTCACGGGCTCTGCACCTTATAGAAGTCTGCAAAAAACATCTCCTGTTGCAGAGACTGGAGGAAAGGCAGGAAAGTCAGAGTATGAGAAACAATCTGTGGCAAAACAAAGCTGAAGGCAACATGGATCAGGTGGTAGGAGAGGCTTAGAAGAGGAGCCTCCTGACAAGAAATGCAGCTCTCTGTTTCACCCCTCTGTGTCTAGGGGCACTTATCCATGCCTCATCTTCCCACGATCCCAAAGTCTGCATTCTGTGACAGGGTCAGTGCTTTGGGGACCCAGACTGGTGGGGCAGGGGAGTCCTCCCAGACCTTTTTCTCTCTGCAGGGAGACAAGGAGGATAAAGAGAGCTGGGGTGATGGACAGAGGCCATGGTGCTGTGGCAGGGGATAACATGAGGACCTGCCTTAAAGAAAAGGAGAGACATTCCTCCATCTCCTGGATCCATTTTGGTATGAAACCCATTTGTTCCTCTCAACACTGCACACCCTTGGAGGAAACCTGAGGTAGACATATTCATCTCCTCCAGAGTGCATTTGCCCTTGTACTCACTATTTTATTGCTCAGCTTTATCCACTCAGTCTTCCCCAGTCGGTCGTGGTTTTGGGTAGTTTTGGGCAGACTGGGTCACCATCCTGATGCTGAAGGGGAAACCTCCCCAGCTCAGCTCACGTGAGGCACCTGCTGCTATTTCCCTTTAGCTGCGGGGTGGACTGGGGAGTGTATAAGAGAGGGCATATGGATTTGGGATGAAATGAGGTAGGGCATTTCCTTAAACAGCTTTAAAACCCATCAGTGATTTGATTTTCTTCCTGAGAATGGTTTAGCTCAACAAACAATTGCAAGCTACACAGTGGCAAGGTAAAATGGAAAGCCCATGGGCATTAATTATATATATAGATATTAAAAAAGAAGCTACTGCTTAATTATTGTTTGCAAATCTCTGTATTTAAATTGACTTATTTGCAAATGTCTGTTTAGAAATTGACTTTGTAATTATAAAGTCGGTGCAGGCATATCACAGGCCCTGGAGGGGTCTCTAACGAGGAATGATAATGTACCAGGCAAAGTGAACTATCCTGAGCTGCATTTTAATAACCAGGAGGTGCTTGGAAGGAGGAGCACAGGGTCCACGAGAAATCCCAGCGCCAACAAAAGAAGATGCAAGAGGCAGAGGAGAGAGAGCTGGCTCCACAGAGCAGAGGGCCAACGTGTTTGAGAAGGGGCTTCAGGGAACCACAGCTCTTCCTGCAGCCCCTGCAAGAGGGGTGAGCTGGCAGCAGGCTTGGGTTCAGCTCTGGAATGTGAATGAGGCCGGCTGCTGGCAGAGAACCGTGGCTGCTGCAGAGCCCAGCTCCCTTCCAGAGGAAAAGGCTCCATCCAGCACAGACTCAGCCATCCCTTCTCCACCTGCACTCCCTGCAGCTGATGGCATGGACTCAGGGGGATTGTCCCTCAGCCCCTCCTGCATGTTTGCAGGTCTCACACTGCCCATTCACCAAGATACTGGGAATTAAGGTCATTCCCAAAACTTACACAGCTTTCCTGGACTTGAGGCCGTGTTCACCAAACTCTGTGGCTGAGCATCATCTACACAAGGGTGTGGAGAGCATGTATGGCTGTGCTCTGTCATGTGAAGCAGGGGATCTCTACTGAGATGCAAGGGCTTTTGGGTCAAGAGTGGCTTATTTTACCAGCTCACAAATCCTTGTCCATCCCAAAGCAGTAACTCTTTAATATTTAAATTCAGCACGTGTCCAAGAAGTGTAGTTACACCCTGGGTTATACAAGACTATTCTACCTTTTTCTCTCCATCATCTTTGACAACAGCACTGCTTGGTCTCCAGATCCATTGGTCTGGAGCATTTCTGCTTCATGGACCATTCACTATTAACTTTAAAAGCGGCCACTGGCCAGTGATTTCTTGCCATAGTTCATTAACCAAGAGGGAACAAAACTTGGCTGCTAAGCAGCATATTAGCGAGATCAACAGCTGGCAGGGTGCAAAAATAATAACAAAAAAAATTATCATAAGCAAAAGCTCCAGGTTTCTGACTCATCTGCTATGCACAGTCATGTTATCCCTTATTCGTGAGCATTCAGATGGCGCCAGTATATTCATGAAAATGTGGCAGCTTAAGACAAGGTCTGAAAGTTAAATAGGATCCAGCATCCTAGTGGAGCAGAATAATATTAGTCTTTTGAGTGAAATTATGAGTGAAAGTGTGGTCCTTGAGAAATCAAAGGCAAACACCCAGACACATTTTTTTTTTTAATACCACTGTGAAGGCAAAGGAACTCTGTGAATTAAAGCCCAACTGCTTCCCTGGCCAGCAGAGCTGTGGCAGTGTCAAAGCTCTGATGGACTCAACACCCTCCTGATGTGTCTCTCTAAATGCTGAAGCGCTGCTCAGTGTTTGCTGTCTGTTCCACTGTGCAGCTTGTGCCTGTTAAATACAGCACAAATTCTGCTTGGAACGGCAGTATCTGCCTTGTTTGGGAGAGATAAGAAACCCCACCCGTTAAAACCAGTGACATGGAAGATCCAAAGTCCTTTATGTCTGCTTGAGCTGGCCAGAAATAAGATATCTCCCATCTGGGAGCCAGGTAGTGGTATTAGGACAGCTGTAAACACAAAATCTCCATGGAGGGATCTGTTCCCAGGCACAAGGCCCTGCACAGTTGGATCAGCCTGTGCAGGGAAAGCAGCCCAGGCAATGACACTGGGATTTTCTGCTTGTCCTGCTCACTGCTCCAATGCATTTGTAATTAAGTCAGTGAGGAAAGAAAAGGAAAAGAGGAAGAGGGGAAGACCAAAAAAAAAGAAAGAAAGGGAAAGGAAGAGGAAGAGGGAGAGGGAGAAGCAGCTTGTGTTGAATTAAAAAGAGAAAAAAACCCTCCAAGCAGCTTGATTAGATTTGAAATCGAAGCATAAGCTGTTTGTCTCATTAATTTAAAAAACTGTGCATTGCCTCTCAGTATCAACTTGTCTGTTGTCCTCAGAAGATCTTTGTGCTGGGATGAGGTGTGTGTAGCCACAGCAGATTTTCCAGGCATGAGAGCCAGGCTGTGGGATCAGGGCAGCACAGTGTGAGCCTACACAGACTCACTCACATGTTCCTTCCCAGGTGGTTCTGCTCACAGATCTGTAGCATCTCATTTACTTTTATTTTCCCCATAATCCTTTAATTCAAGGGTTGTGTTAGGACAATAATTGTTCAAACAAGAAGCATATTATATCTCATATTCCTGCATTAATTAAAACTGTCCAAAATCTCACAAAGTTTGTCACTGATTCACAGCAAATGGGACCTGCAGATAATTAATGACTCTCAATAACAGTTCTTAAAAAAAATTGGTTTCTGGCAGCAGTCAGCCCATACTGGATAGATTTCTATTTTATAAACCTGTTCAGTTCTTAAAGACAAAAGAAATAGTGAAAGCATGCTGTTCTTTTCAATATTAATGAGGCCATTATTTATTTGGAAAAGAGGTTTTTAGTGTCAGATATTTTCATGTCAGCTGAGAATTCCACCCTTAAGTCCCTTAATAGTTCATTAAGAAACATTTGTG
Source organism: Lanius collurio (assembly GCA_020086605.1). Classification (NCBI taxonomy): domain Eukaryota; kingdom Metazoa; phylum Chordata; class Aves; order Passeriformes; family Laniidae; genus Lanius; species Lanius collurio. Next base: position 1,312,209 of record JACBWW010000035.1, on the reverse strand, counting down.
ATGGCTAATTATTTATTAGAAATTCAGAATCTGTTTACTAGATAGCTTTAGTTTTGTTAATTAATCAGATTACCTTTTAGATCTTAAACTCACGATGCCTATGCCGACCCTGTCATGAAACACAACACTTGTGAAACGTGGTGCATTGTAAATTCTCCTTCTTGGGTGGTTTGAGTCCTGCCTAAGGAATGTGAGTGTTCTGTGCCTCACTGTGGACGTATCATTAAGCCCCATGACAACCAACAGCTCCTAATAACAAGCACTAATGAAGGGCTTGATTTCACCTTGAGGAGCAATGGAGCTGCAGGCTCGCTCTGCCCTGGCACAGATTGGTACTACCAGCCCAAATCAACAGTGACAAGTTGTGACATAGCGTGGCCATAGGCTGAGTCAGCCAGCTGGTGAGATAAGGCAGCCTAGAGCTCAGCTCAGGCATCTCCTGGAGTTCAAGACCACCTGATAGACCTGAATGAAGGCTGACCCAGGGGTCTGATGGTTCCCTTGGTCCCCTGATTAAAAGAAGAATATTTTTTTCCTAGGAATTTCTTCACAAGTTGAAATCATGAGGGGAAGTGGAGGGGCAGGCACTGATCTCTGGGCCAGGGACAGCACCCAGGGAGCGGCTGGAGCTGGGCCAGGGCAGGCTCAGGCTGAGAGCAGGGAAAGGTTCTTCCCCCAGAGGGTGCTGGCACTGCCCAGGCTCCCCAGGGAATGGGCACGGCCCCGAGGCTGCCAGAGCTCCAGGAGCGTTTGGGCAGCGCTGCCAGGGATGCCCAGGGTGGGGGTGTTGGGGGGTCTGGGCAGGGCCAGGGGCTGCAGTCAGTGATCTCTGTGCATGCCTTCTATGATTGTATGAAAATCCAACCCTTCTCCCTCCACACAGTCATTTCCCACACATTTAAAGGCTATTTTAAACTCCTCCATCCAGGCTCAGCGCCTTGCCCTGATGTCCCAGCTCCTCTGGAGCAGTGGCTCCTGCACAGGAACAGCAGAAGTCTGTGCCCCCAGAACCCACAGACTCCCCAGCCTTCACCCCCTTCAGTGGCTGACCTTGAGGAGAGCACCTTGGACTCCCCGTGTGCAGACAGCACCACATCTAATGAAAATCCATACTGAGAGGGTATGCAAAGATCAGACTTGATTAATTCTTTCCAGAGGTGCCTTCACAATGTCAACATTGATCTGCTTCCTAGACGCACAGTTTTCTCTTGGCTGACAACCATATGCCAGTCAGAGCTCTGCTGTACTGTAAATTTAAACAGATATGGAGATAGGATCATTAAAATACCCTGAGAATACACAGCAAGTCATTGTTTTGCTGCTTGTGCTGAGAAAAATCTTGCAGTGGCACTGAAGAAATAAATGCTCTGGGCCACTCTTATGGCAAGGAAGTTAATCTGACAATGAAATTGGATGAAATGCCTGAGGACAGGAATCCAGGAATCAGGACGTGGGTGTCTTGTGCCTTCTATGCTAAAAAGTTGCTGCTTTATAAAGGACAATTGCAGATGCATTTTATTTCCAGCCATAGCCAGCCTGGTCTCTACAAATGGTCCCTCCCTCCCAGAGTGCCTGCGTTTCAGGCTGCCCTTGGATGTTTTTCCATTAGAGATAGTTTAGGGATAAATCATTTCATCTTGCCAGAAGGCAGCAAGCTCCACCACCATCTGTCTTCCTACATATGCAACAGGACCTTTTGGATTCAGCCTGTATTTCCACAAGTCTGGAGTCCTGTAGATACGCTGGCTTTTGATTCATGTAACTGAGCCATTGAGATTGACTTCTGATAGACTTCACCTGAATCTGAGGAGGGGTTTAGCCCCACATCCCATCAGCTGTTAATTTCCTAATTGAATTCAGGTGCAACCAATCTTTGCTAATGGACAGGTTATCTTTCATTATGAATACAGAAGATTGCACTCTGAGGAGGTCCAGTTGGCATCTCCAAGCAGTGATGAGCTGGTTTTTATTTTTTTTATTAATTTGTTTTATTAATAATATATCTACTATTAGTATGACTATTATTAATAGTGGTTATTATTATTAATAAAATACACAAGTCAGAGCTATGTCATTTTAATGTCTTTTTTAAGGCCAGCTTCACCATTACTTAGATATCTTCCTGTTTCTTTTTGTTCATCTTCCCTTCTGTTTGGTTTAAATTTAAGTCAAATTAAACTACAAAATGTAAAAATAAAAGTAAAAAAAAAAAAAAAAAGAGAGACTTTCTAATTAAAAAGAAAAAAAGCTTCGAGAAAGAGAAATAGAAAATAAATTCAGAAAATCTTTTTTCCTGGGGCCCAAACTTTGAAATTGAGGCTTGTAAATAATTACCACATGACGAGGACAACATATGCACTGAAGATGTATCGATGGCTCTGCTGTCCTAAAGGTCACAAGCACACATGAGAGATCTCCTTGCCAGGGTGAGTGGTGCCCAAGAAAAATATATTGAGAATTACTCACCTTTCAAAGAAGTTGCAGACAAATGAGAACGGCCTTTCAAAGGGGCAGCACGATTGGAACCGGATGCCTTCCCTAAAACACCTCAAAAAGGCAAATTAAAGCAGCAGCTCAGCAGCATCTTTGCTACCAATCATGCTGGCATTTCTAGAGAGAGGGAGGTTGAAAACAATCCATAAGGAGCTGTCTGTGCAGAACTCGAGCCCTTCCCATGTGCTAATCTATTCCATTCCCTCCTCGTGCCTCACCTGTGCCGTGCCTCCTGCATCTCCCAGCCAGGCACTAAACAACACGTGCACGTCTCTGAGCCTTCTGCTCCAGCCTGAAAACTGCTCTGACTTCCACAAACACCCATCCAAGAAGACATCACAAAAGCACCTAACCTCATCTTGAGAGCGGGAGAGGAAGAGTTATGAGAACAAGTTTAAAGGAAGAGAAAGGGAGAGAGAGAGAGACAGAGATTTTATTGCTCAAGGGGAAAAAAAGAGATTATAATTGAACTGCAGAAAATTCTCCACATCACGGGTAATGATGCCTGGGTTACCTCTCTTTATCTGTGCAATAGAGATTAGCAGACGGGGTCATAAAGGGAAATTAAAGTCAAATAAATTCTGGGCCAGCACTTGGTAAGTACTGATTTCCTACCATTTAGAAAAAGGAACATCAAATGAAGTGGCACAGCATAAGGCAGCAGCCAGTGGAGAGAGCCACGCTGCCATAAACACTGAGCTGAGGGGGGCCAGCCCCTCCCCTGCCACAGGCTGCCCTGGGAGAGACTGGGGGAGGCTTCCCCCAGCAGCAGGGATGCTCCAAGGGGATGCTGTGAGACTCCAGCCCTGAACCCTTCAGAAACTGAGCAAGGCAGACCTCAGAAGCAGCTCTGGAGATGTGAGAAATTATCTCCCCACTGTTTTTTTTTTTTTTTTGCCCCTGCCCTGCTGGTTCCCACTTTTGCCTGAAAGATGGAGGAATGGAAAGCATCCGTGTGCTGTGACAACGTCCACGAGGAACTGGAGACTGCTCCACAGTCCCTCTCCCTACTCAGACCCCACACACCCACCCTTCCTCTGTCAGCCTGAGCCCTCAGACCTGCACTGAGCCACTGTCCCCTCTCAGCCATGGCTGTAGCTGGGACACACAGGGAGGGGAGGGGGACACTCCAGGTCCACCTGGCAGAGCCCCCAGTTTGTGTTTGACAGACCCCTTGGGACCACAACTCCTGCTCTGGCTGTGTGTTGGTTGTCTGCAGCCAGCACTGGCAGGAAGGATAAGAGGTTTGGAGGACATTATCCTAAGATTTTCCAGTCTGAGACCCCTTCAAGAGGTTGATTCTCTAAAATTGCTGGAAAAAAATCTCTGGGAATTAGGTTTTTGAAGGTATATCAGAAATAGAGTAAATAAAACACTTGGGGAAAAAACAATCCAAAAAACAACCAAAAGCAGGCATTACTACAAATCACTTTGGATCTATTGAAAGCTCCTTCCTGCTCCTTTTAGAAGTGACTGTTGCTTGTTACAAATATTTTTTCTTTGGCTTTCTTAAGTAACATTTACTGACCTTCACAAAAATATTGCAGCATCTCTGGCCAGTAAAATATTCAGGGAACTTTATGGAGGAAAGGTGATGTCTGTATTGAGGTATCTTTATTCTTTTCTTGAAGTGTCAAATTAAATCAGCATTCACCTTCCCCTTGCCAGGATGGGCAGTACATGAAGAAGAAGAAGAGGATTTGGCTGTCAGAAGCTGTCAGCTGGCGAGAGAGCTGGACAGCCCAGCCCAACCTGTCCAGTGCCCGTTACTTTGATGGTGAACTGGACCTTACATCTCCCCAGCAGTGCTCGGGGCAGTTGAGCACGAAACTGGCTTGGCAGCCGATAGCAAAGGCAGATTTGCAGCCAGCAGCCTCATGCTTATTCCTCAGAGCTGGGGCAGCCGTGTTCCTTGGGGAGTTCAGACTTTCTTAGCAGTGAAAAGAGCCTCGTTAGGTTCAAGTGGGGCAGGGAAATTGGTCTTGCAAGACAGGACAGGGCCAACTGGAGGAATAAAGGCAGGGGTGTGGGTAGCAAAGACTGACGGAGATCAGAGAGAGAAAGAAGCCCATCTGCACTCATCTCCACTCACCCCTTTCAAGGGAATGTGTTCCCAGCCATTCATTCCTTCACTCCCTCCCTCTCCCCCTCTCCATATTCTCTCTTGCCTTACTTGATGCTCTTTGAAATCAAGCACTTGGTTTACCCTTCTCAAGCGGAGCTGATCTCTCCCAGCAGGACTCTGACTGCAGCGGGAGGCACAGCGGGACGCTGGATATGGAAACCTGGCATTAGTATCACTTTCAGATGACAGCAGATCAGAGAGCTGGACCTAGGAGCGAATTAATATAGGGCTAGGATTCACTTGGAGGGTTTGCTGCTGTCATACTCCTCTCTAGATGTGAGAGAATTAATGTGAGGGGCTGGGATTCTCTCCGTGTGGCTGCCTGACATCCTCAGGGAGCTGTGGGACCTGGGCTGCGAGCGAACACAGGGGATGGCTTTGCTCTAGAGCCAGCAGGTATCCCAGAGAGCAGGAGGGAGGGTCCCTTAGCAAGGTCACAGGTCATTGATGACCTCTCTGATCCCAAATGCACCAGTGCAGGTGACTGAGGGTTGGTTTAACCCCAAATATACAAGCAGTTAGCAGGGGTCTTCATTGCTCTGGCATTTTCCTGAGGGAGTCACACTTCACTGGGGGTCTGGTGGAAAACCATAGCAATGCCCCACATCTACAATTAACCAATCAAACATGGAACAAGGTGCCCTCAGATCCACTGGGACCACCTTTAAATGTCTTTGGATAAAGGGTGTAGCTGAACACAATGGGCCTCTGTACAGGCCCTGACCCTCTGAACAGGCAGGGACAGAGCAGGTCTCTCCAAGGATTCAGAATTGCAACTAAACTTCCCATCTCTAGGTAAAAGAAATTGGCTCCATGTGCAGGAGCTGCTGATTATCCAACAGCAGAACTTTTTCCATAGACCCTCATCCCTGAAAAAAAAACCAGTGTCTGATGCCCTTAAACAATTCCTCCCACCCTTGGGCTCACAGTGGAGTCACACTTGGAGATTTCCTGGTTTGGTTTTCTGTGGCCCACAAGGCACCTCCCCTCTCTGGGGAACTTTTTTGCCCAACAGTGAGTTGGGCACATTCACAAGGACTCGTGTGCTGGAGTGTTTGTAGCCAATGGAAAGGGGTGCAGAAAAGATGGAGAGAAAGATCTGTCATTGCAACAGCAAGTGACCCACATTTTGGGGAGGTTAATGGTTATTATGAACAATACATCCCTGAGCCAGTGGCTCTGCAGGGCAGGAGGCAAAGGGAGGATTTGCTTCCTCTTTTCAAAGGGAGAAAGGGGTTTGGAGCCTGGAGCATAAACACAGCTGAGAATTCTGAAAATAGACAATATCCTTCAAATGCAGCCTAGGGATGGGACCAAATCACTGCATACACCAATTTCTCTGGAAAACAACCCAGACCAAACCAGAGAGGAAGTAGGGCCTTGGAAGCCAAATAAAGGCAGAACAATGAGAAAGGGAGCACTGGAGGGAAGAGCTCCGGATAATTACATTGTGCAAGCACCACGCTGGGGAGCAGCATATGCTGGAGGAGCCCTTGCTGGGGACACAGGATGAGCAGGCAGGAGGGTGGCCAGGCAAAAAAGCAGCCCCTTCAAAGCAGCACACGCTAGGCCAAGCTCAGAGCAGCTCCAGCTCCGGTGAGCTCAGCAGAGCCATGCCAGGGATGAAAATATCCCCGTGCTCAAAACAAAATCCCTTCCTTCCACTGCCAACAGCACCTGGTAATAAGCAGCAGGCGAGGCACTAATATTGTAACAGATATTTGGGTCACAGGAGAGGGGGGTGTGAGTCACTCGGTGGCCCTGTGAGGAGCAGGGAGGGAGCTCAGCTCTGCACAGGCACTCGGGGAGCAGGGAAATGGCACTGAATTGTTGAGCTGAGATCAGAGGTCCAGGCTCAGCTCACCCAGCACCGGGCACAGGGCTCTGCCGCTCGGTTTTGAGGGATCAGCTTCACGGTGTTCAAGCTGTGACTTCCCAAGGAAACAGGTGGGAACAGGAGTCACTCCTTGGTGGGAGAATTGAAAACAGTTTGTTGAGTAAGAAACTGCATTGCTGAGGCGGTGCTGGCAGAGGGCTCGGTTTGGGGAGCAGGGCTGGGTCAGGCCAATGCTCTGGTGGTGGCCAGGTTTGTGTTGTCTGGAGCAGCCTGACAAATGCTTTTGTGCCTTTTTGTCTGACAACTCTGTACATTTTATATTTAAGTTTTTAATTTAAACAAGATTTTCAATTATTTTGTGGGTTTTTTTTAATGGAAACATCTTGACTTTGTTCTATAAAGATTACTAAGCATATTTTTGAGAGATTCCATCTTCTGTCCTGAAACGTTCCACTTACATTTCAGCATCCTTTGTGGAGGGACTTAAATACAGGGAGCAACTATAGATTTGTAGCTTTTGGGTCCAAATTCTGCTAAGCTGTGGGACCAGCACTGTAAAGCTCCCCTGGACATGCCCATGAGAAGCAGGACGTTGCTGAATAGGATCTATGCCCATCCCAAGAAATTCCTCCTCTCACCTCCCTGTGAAGAGAGTGGCACAGGAAAGGCAAGTGCCTATAAATCTGTCACCCCGTGGTTTTTCACCTGGAGTTTGCAAATCCTTGGAGGGCCTCCGTTATTTTGCTGATGGATCCACGAGTGGTAACTACAGAGATCAAGTCTGTTGTGCCAGAGCTCACATCTGCCATGCAGGGTCTATGCTTCCCTTGGGGGAAAAATTAGGGAGCCAATCAACAGCAGGATGTGCAAACCATCACTGCAGACGGGCTGGGTGTCTGCCCCCTTTGTGCAATATAAATGCAATGGACCCAAACGGGCACAGATGCACCCTAAATACCTGGGTTTACTAACTCAGCTCAAAATGCCCAACATACCTACACAGATTTACCTGCTCTGCCTGGCTGTGACAGCTTTCAAGAAGCACAGAAAGCAGCAAGTCCCACCAGAGGGCTTGAAAAGTGCTCTGAGAAATACTCCATTAGCAGCAGAAACTGTCCCCAGAAATCCATTAGTGATCATGGGGCAGGGCATTAATTTGGGACGTTTTGTCAGGTTTTCTGATAAGGCAAACACCTTACCATGCACGTCTTCCCAACATCCCCCCACCCTGGCTCATCTTCCCTGGCCCCAAAATGAGGAAAATGTCATTTGTGCAGGACACTTCAGTGACTCTGCTATCAATCCCTGGCAGTTTCATTTCAATATTGACCGGCTCCATGATGATAATTGATGAGAGATGCAAGTGATGGAAGAGAGCAGTGCTGAGCAGATCTTCCAGCCCAGATGGCAGGAAGCCCCTTGCTGTGCTTCATCCCCATCCCATTTTCTGTTTCAGAAGGGAAAAAATAAAAAAAAACCCTTTTTTTTTCCCTTTTTTTTTCCCTTTTTTTTTTCCCTAGGAAAAGGCCACTGCAATTTTCCAGATTCCAGTTTGCAATCAGCACGTTTTGAGTGTTTGAGTTGAAAAGCCTTTCCCTGAGAGAGAATAAAGAAAAACAAGGAAGGGCAGAGGGAACAAGGTGGGATGAACATGCCATTGACAATACAAAACCTGAACAGCTGAGCATAAAGCTTGGAGGGATTTTGTCCATTTTTTGAATACAAATCTCCCCCCCAGACACCCTGCTGGTGAGGGCAATCTGGAAAGCCCAAAGACACAATAGGTCAAGAGTTAAACTCCCCAGCTCAAAAAGCAACAGGGTACATGATCCAAAGGTTGCACTGGGACATGCAGGAGGAATAAACTTCCCTGAAAAGCCACCTTGGTTAAGTGTTCCATGAAACAGCGACTGCAGTAACACAGCCACTGCTTCCAGCACTGACTCTCCTCACCCCCTTTTAATATCCCAGCCACCATGGGCATGTTGGTTTGCATTCCTAATGCTGTTCCTCTCCAGCTGCTCAGGATGGACTTTTAATATCCCCATCCTAAGAAACACTGCATCCAACTTCTTCTTCATGGTGTCATCTGCACTGAGGGAAAAAACTTGGGAGCACTTGGTAGCCTTTCTGCCTTGGCTGGGAGAAACAAGGATGGAATCTGGGGAAGTGCCCAGGCTGTGGTGTTGCAGGCAGTGTTAGCAGCTCTTCTCCTCAGCCCTTGTGCAGGGCTTATTCCTGGAGGGTGCTGCTCTCCTACCCTGGCCTGATGAGGCCACTGTGAGGTGAATCTTAGGAATCTTAGGCATCTTAGAGCCCAAACTGCAACTCCCCAAACTCCCCTCAGAGCTAAAAGTCACTCTGGGAGTTGGTGAACAAGCAAATGGTGAGGTTTTATATAGTTACACACTCATGTACACCTTGAGCTCCTCGAGGCTGCTCTCAGAAATGGCTCTGAAATGTGTCATAAATAGGAGCAGAGTAATTGCAAGGTATATTCTAATAACTGCAGCTATAATAACACCCCCTCCTCCCCACTTTCCTCTTTAGGGGTGATCTGCCAAAATGAGAAACAAAATTACTGTGTCTGTTCAGCAAATTCTTACTGACAAAATCTTTAAGGGTTGACAAGAGTAATACACTGAAAATTAGTTTAGAAGTGTTTCAAGTTTCAAAAAATCAATCAAAATCAAATTAACTTCTGAAGATGCTGTCTGTAGAGTTTAAGGAAAATAGAGATCAGCTGCAGCAACGTGAGATGAGGGGCTCAGCTTGTGGGCTGGAGACTTGGATGTGCTCTGCCCCTCTTCTGGCTTAGGGTAGAGTGACAACAGACATGAGGGTTTGCTGATGCTCTGGATACAGGTGAATGTGGATGCTAACAAGAAGATACTCAGCCTAAGCAATCCCCAATAGAGTCCTCAGTGTGCCACTTCCCCATCCTAAATCTGTGTCTTAACCAGTGAGCCACAAATTGGGCGTTACAGAGATGGTTTTCTCTCCAGCTTCCTGATTGTTTCTTACATTCTGGCATTTCTTACATTCATTCCTAATGACAGATAGAGAAAAAAAAAAATTAAAACTCATAAAAATCCTCATCAAGGAGGAAAATCAGTTTATAAAGCAGATCTGTTGCAGAAGCTGGCAGGACCAAGCCTGGGCTAACCCAAAGCAGGAGCAGGGGCAGAGTTCAAGTCCATTTAGCTTTGAAACCTCTTCATGTTTCCTTCTTGGCTGCATAATCTCAAATAACTGAAGCTTCTGCTGGCCCTGGTGTCAGTGAAGAAGCCTGGGACTCAACGTCTTCTTGAGAATATGTGAAAAAAAATGGTGTGAGAGTTTGGGGTGTTTCTGAGCGAGCAGAGCCTTTCTGGGGAAGCAGGAGCGTGGCTTGCTCGGATGTGTTGTCTCTTTTGCCCTTCATCCATATGGTACCCTGACCCCATCCTGGCCCAGCAGATCCAAGAGCTGGTGACCTACAAATCCTCAGCCATCTGCTTTGCAAACTCAGCCTCCTCCGAGCTCTCCTGCCTTGCTGTTTCAGCACTCACTCAGAGTGAATGGGCTTGCTTTAGGTTTCCAATTATGTCTTTCTTAATTATATTCCTCCTTGGGGTCCTAGAGGCCCTGGAAATTTTCCCCCACTCTGTCTTTTCCCATAACTGTGAGTCAACAGTTCAATTATAGTCTCTTTATACAGGCATGAGAATTTGTTTCTTGGGCAAAGTTCCTTGATAAGATGATATGCTACATAAATGTCTCTAGCAAAACACATTTCACAGTGAATTTATCTCTGCACAACTTCCCCGCCTTATAGCACCTTATCATTCCAAGACGTCTCAAGGCACTTTCCAAAAGGTGTGCAATAATAATACTTCACAGTTAGACACAGCCTTTCATGGAATGTCTCAGGGCTGTGTGCAGGGAAGCACTCAGCTCCATCAAACAGCTGGGAGCAGCGAGGCCAGCGCTGGGGGAGAGAATTGCCCAAAGGATTAAGGGACATGGAGGGTTTGTGCTGCAGTCCAGGACACCAGGAAGCCTCTCCTTTGCCCCTAAAGTTCTCACAAGTGCCCACCAGTGTTGGGAACCAGCCATGCTGTGGTGAGGAAATACATCCTTGTCCTGTGCCCATGGGCTGGGGACTCAGCTCCCTGTCCACCTCACCTGTCCTACACCCAGCACGTGTGTGTTCTGCAGGGAATAAAACCCTCCGAAGCTGCAGGCGGCACAAGGTTTGTGGTATGCTGTGTCTATTCCTGAAATGAAGATGTTTGTGCTCTGCCAAGGATCCTGGCCTGGAGAAGAGCTGGGTAAAGACCCTATTTTTTCTGGGGGACAGAGCTCTGAACATTGCTGGGATTTCCTGAGGGAGGAATCCAGATCCAGTCGCTGGCACTGGGCATTTCCTTCCCCACCACATATCCCCCTGAGCTGTCTCCCATCAGCCTGGTGTCCTTGGCTCCAGCCCTGCCTGTCACCTTCCTCCTCACTCCATCAGGTTCAGCAACCTCCCCTGCCCCTCCTCCCTCAAAGCCCAGCTTATATCATCAAAAAATCGCTTTGGCACTTTCACTGTCAGCAAACGGCTGTTTATCTGCTATATCATTGAAAAGATCTCCAAAGCCAGGCTTGGAAAACAGCCCTTCTTTTATTTGATCCAGGATCATCTGAAAGGAGGATGAGAAGCAGCGAGAATGTGTTTTCCTTGTACAGATCAATATGAGTTTAACCTTCCCCCACAGCAGGGCCTGCCTGCCCACCTCCTTAGCTCATGTATTTCTCCCTCCTTCCCTCTTTGCTCCTGTTTCCTCATCCCAGTGTTTCCAGCACTCCTGGCACATGGACCTCTTGGTCCTATGTGCATCAGGGCAGCATTTCTGCCTTGCCAGAGCAGGTCCTTTTGGTTCAGGGAAGGGTTTCCTGGTCAGACAGCTCACAGACTCAGACACCCCACGAATTTCAGATCCTTTTTGTCTCCTCCTTGCTCCACTTCCTTACAGTTCCCATGCTGTGCCCTACACAGAACTCTTCTTCCAGTTGTTGGGTGTCAGTAAATTAATTTTCCATCTCTTCCCTTTCTTCTCCCCCCTCTGGGGAGGAAACAATCGCGTCCTTCTCTCATGCCCCCTTCACCTCTGCCAGTGGCAGATTTACTCCTGCTTGGCTTCCTGGCAGCTGCTGCAGCTGCAGCCCTGAGCAAGGGATCTGGCATCTTTCTGTCCCATTCTCACTGTGCTGCATTCCCAGAGGGATCAGAAATGGGCAGGGGAGTGGTTTGGGTCCTGTGGTGCAGCTCTGAAGCCTCAGGGTCAATTCAGGAGCCACCTTGATAACAGATCAATATTATCACTTTATACACAGGGAAACTGAGGAACATTCTGGGGGGAGGACACACCCAAGGTCACACGAGCAGGAGGTCACTTCCTGCTGGCTCTCATGTCACAGATGTCACTGTTAACAAGGGAGGAAGTCTGAGACAGGGTGGCTGAGGATGGTCCATGCTACTCTCACCTGACACATACAGATCAACCACCACTCACCAGGCTTAGCCAGCCACAGGAACCAGTGCCAAATTCATTTTTAAAGGAAAAAGGAAAAGCCTGAGTCCTTTCTCAGCTCAAAATCCAGCAGCGAACCCCATCCTGCCATTCATACCCAGAGACAGAGAAGCACTTCTCTCTTCTCAGGAGATGGGAGGGGAGCAGACAGGTTGTTACTGTAATAGCAGGAAAGACGCCCACCACTGTGCTAAATGATAAATTTATATGTACCACGTAACGAGAGACTGCTCCTGTTCCCAGAGCACTGACAGCCTGAGGGAGAAATGCCAGAGCCTTCTCCAAGGTCACAGGGATGGCATCCTGGTTTCAGACAGCACAGGGAAAGATTCACTCCCCATTCCTCTCCACCTCCTTCTGCAGAAGGAATGTGCTTAGCCAGGCTCTGAACCCCTTGGTTACCTTGTCCAGACTCAGGGGATTTATTCAGACAGACAGACAGACAGACAGACAGGGTGACTGATCCATAATCCTGGTCCTTCATCCTCCACACAGGGCTCTCTTCCTGCAAGATAGGAGCTGAGAAAGCATCCCTGCAAAGCTGAAAAAATGAGCAAGAGGGATTCCAAGTGCCAAGAGGCAGTTTAAAGTCACACACACACAAAGAAGAAATTAAAAAGACAAAAACTAGAGCTGAAGTGCTCTGTCCACGTGCAGCCAAACCCAGGTGCTGTCAGAGATCAGATGCTTTTGCAGATAAATGCAGGTAATAGGGCATGACTAGATAAGGACAATAAGAGGACAATAAAGGGAGTGGAGGAAAAGGCAGAGGTGCGAGGCTGGAGAGCAGAAGGGACAGCAGCAGATCAGCCTGACAGATCCATGGCTGGGGCTGTGCAGGACCAGGGCTTGGGAGCCAGGAACTGAGCAGAGGCACGTGGGACATGTCCTGGTTCCCACAGCACCATGGCCTCCTGTGCCTCCCACCTGTGCTGCTCCAGTGGGGAACACACATGGCACTCCCAGCAAAGTCAGCATTGCTGCTGTCCTGATCAGGAATGTGAACAAGAATCACTGGCTCTGGTCACCTTTCCCAGGTGGCCCAGCACGAGGCTACACTGGAACTGCTGTGAACAATTGACACAAGCATCCAGGGAGGCCTGGGCTGGGGGATATTTCTCTCCTGACCACAAAGAGACAGCCATCAGTCAGTGTTCCTGAGCACTGACTGCAGCAGTTCCATGGAGGATGACTCTGGCTTTAGAAGTCAAGCATGATCTAAGGAGTGTCCTGCTCTCCTCCATCCCCTGCTCTTCCCTTGCTCTTCAGAGCCCCGGCTCATTCTGTGGAGCAAACGCAGCTCCTCTGCCCTGTGAAACAGCCTCAAGCCTCAGAAGGTGTGATCAGTGCCCGAGGGTAGCTGGAATGCCTCAGGGAACTCTGTACAGCAGGAACACGGGCAGTGGTAAAGCTGCAGGGTCGCTGTCCCTCGGAGGGGCCTCATCCCTTTGTGTGGGATTGTCTTTGGAAAGCCAAAATGGAATATTTGATACATCATCCCCTGTACCCTGGGCTCTCTGTGGTGTTGTATCCCCTCTCCATCCCATCCTGGGTCGGGGAGGCTCTGCAGGAATGGGCTGAACTTTGGTTTGCTCTGCAGAGCATCTTGATGCTCTCACTGTGTTAAAATCCCATAATTACCTCTAGAGGCTTGGGAAAGGCTCAGCCTGTCATTGCTTTGCAAACCCTGCCTCCCCAGTCAGGAAAGGACAGGGACACTTGGCTGCTCCCAAGGGATTACCTTATTTCACTTTCTTACCACTTCACACAGTCTGGGATTTTCTGTTCCAAAATCTGCTGCTGTAACTGTGAGCTCCATACTGGAGGGTGTGTTTTTCTGCTGTATCTTGGTACCACTTTTTGAGAAGAACTGGTAAAGAGTTTGCTTTTCTATACATATGTAGATACCAACTATGCAGATATGAAAACCTGGATGTTTTCAGCATCCAAGAACACCCATCCCAACCACCCACCTGCCCGAGGACAAGGATCCCCATGTGAACTCCTCTGAATAAAAATTGGTGAGTGGGAAAGAAAGAAACCTGCAGCATCATCATCTCTACTCCCTCCCTCCTCCAGAGCTTTGCTGAGCTGCCAGTGCCATGGGGTAATCCAGGAATTCTGTTCACTCTGCATTACAGGTGACCCAGGTCTGGAAGAAATGCGCTCTCACCCCTTCACTGAGTGTGATGCATCAGCTCTGGCTGCTCATTTACTGCAGTTCATTATTCTGGGGAGGGAAAGGGGCAAGCTCAGGTTGTTTTTCTCTCTCTTTCAAATCCCTGCCATCTTTATGGGATGCAGGAACTCAGCTGCACCCTGCAAGGAGGGTAATAAACCCCGGGCCTTCAGCCCAGCAAAGGGAATGGCCCCACAGGGAGGCAGCTTCTCAATTCCCCTGACTGCTGGCTCCTCTTCCTTGGCTGCTATCACTTAATTCACCTCAATTTTTGCTGTGCAACAGATTTCCTTTAAATCCCCATTGAAGGATTCAGCAGTGAGTTTAAACTGTTGGTGATGGGATTGAAAAACTTCTGTGAGATGCAGAAGCACCATCCCTTCCTTGGATTTTGTGGGAGCTGAGGGGGCCCAGCACATTGTGCTGCTTCCCCTGCGTGATGCAGGATCAGGTAGTGAGCCCTGGCACTGCATTCCCCCCCTGCACACAGCCACCACTGCTGGGGAGTGTGGTTTGTCCCTAATAGAGAAATATCCACCTCCTCCAATGATTTATCTTGTGTTTGAGCAGCCTGATAATTCCCAAATCTACTATTCCCTCTCACAAATGTGGAGTCCTCCTCACTTACCAGCCTTCTTGTTGACAACTTAATATTAGGGGCTCTGAAGAAGATATTGAAAACCTGGAAAGATCCTGAAAACCTGGATTCTCCCAACAAGCTGTACACTGTGCTGGCAGCCTCAGTGGAGAAAACTGCTTTCAGAGGAGGCTTAAAACACAGTCCTGTTCATTCCTGGCTAATAAATCTCCCTGTCTGGTCCTGATGTCTGTGCCCCAGTAAAGTTTCTAAGTTTCTCTACAACCTATTTGGTGGTGAGGAGAGCCCAGTAATTTGAATTTAAATGGTGCTTTGCACAAATTGTTCTTTGCCTGTTGCTTAACTCCCACCATGGTCTAGAGGTGGGTGCTTCAGCTGATAGCCCACACATGAACTCAGGCATGATATAAAATGGAAAGTTATCCCTGCAGCTGTCCCAGAAGACTCAGAGATTTCCAGGGGCAAGGAGAGGGGACAGTAGTGGTCACCAGCAGAATATATGGGAAAATCCACAGGTCAATGAATTGAGTAAAGCCACAGTGACAAATGTGACGTGTTCATGGCTCCTGACACAGCCCCAGCCCTGCCGTGGGAGTGTGAGGGCAGCAGATATTGGTGTGAGTGTGACCCCAAAGCACCTCCACTGTGAACCTGCTTTGTGCCTCCTTTCAGCCATCAAACCTTGGTGCTCTGCAGCTCTCTGTGTTCAGACACAGCTTCTCCCCTTTTCTATTCACCCCTTGTCATGCCCTGGAGAAACTCACACCTCAGGGCAGTCCAGGTCCTAGCTCCACAGCTGGAGTTGGGAGAAAAAGGGAGGAAGAGGGAAAAAAGTGTTCAAGGATAGTCATTAACCATCCCAAACCCACTGAGGTGTCAACATCATTCCAGCTCCACCTGGGCCCACACACAGCTGAAGCCAGGGGCCAATTTTTAAATTCCTTCCCCCTTCCCATGTTCACAGACACTTCTCTCTAGCTGGGAAAGACAGAGACCATGGGCACGTGCAGCATTTGACAGGAGACCCAGGTTATTGATTCACAGCTCTACCTCCCTGAACTTTTCTGGAGGAAAACAGGGCTGCTTTGCATAAGGCAGGCATATGCTGCAGCTTTGGCATGAGGAGAGCCGCTTGGCATTTCCTTGCCAGACTTTTCCCACCCTCCTCTGATGCCATCTGCCTCCGTGAAACACTGAAACTCCCATCTGTCAATTTTGCTGTAAACACACAATTATCCAGGCTGCTGGGGGGGAAAAGTGGCACAGCCAAATCTTGGTCATTTGTAGAGAGGGACAAGTTGGGAGGAGTGTCCCTCTCACTGTCCCACCAGGCAGCTTGGTGGAGGGAGCCATGCCTTTCCTTTATCTCCTTCCTTCTCCCAGTGGCACACGAGCTGTGGGTGCCACCAATCCCTCTGTCCGTGCCCTGGGCCTCTCAGAACACGGGGACAAACTCAGAGCTCAGGCAAGGGCTGGTGGGGAGCTCCATCCATTCCCAGCACCCAGGTCATGGCACCCAGGTCATGTTGTTCCCATTTGCTTCCCTTTCTGCCGTGTCACGGCAGTGATGACAAACCTGCACCTGGCCAGCCATGCCCAGATCCCTGCAAACATCCCAGGGACAGCGCCCACCCCAGAGCAAGGTCAGCACCAGGGAACAGCCTTCCCTCACCAGTTCATGTCAGCAGCATCTCTGAGACCAGCTCTGCCTGTCCCCACCTCTGGGTTTTGTTTCAGAAATGCCCAGAGCTGGCAAGATCAGATGCCAGAACTGCAAGGGTTTTTTTCCTGCATTCTCCCTGGAAATCTCCCTCTTTCTGGCTGGGGGTGGCTTTCTCTGACCACAGCAGACAGCAAAACACTGACAGCAGCCTGTGGCGTGAGCTGAGCCCTGTCAGCCCAGCTATCAGCAGTCAAAAGATCTCCTCATCGCTGCTCTGAGATGCTATCAACCCTTGCAGGGGCAGCAAAGCCAGAATTTCCCAAGCAGGATGAGCGAGCGAAGGGTGACAAGTGAGGGGAAGAGAGGAAGCTGCAAACAACCATGGGCTGGGGGACATTTTGGGGGTGCATTTGAGGGGATTACGCTTTGTTTTATTAAATATTGGGCCCTGTGTGGTGTCTCCAGCCCAGACTCCAGCTCCACCACCTGTTTCATTTAGCTGGGCAGAGGGAGGGGGCCGTGGGGTGGTGGAGGAGCTGGCAGATGGCAGCATGTTCCCAGAGATAACACGGGGCTAGTTCAGAGGTTACTAATTGGGTTTCTGCTTGCCTTTCATATTCCATGTGGATCCGAATGAGAACATGAGGTTCAACACACACACAGCTCCTCCTTCCTCCAGGCTGCCGCCCTCCGCCCCGTCCCCCCGCCGGCTCCAGCACGTCCTCACCCAGACACCCTGGATCCTCGAGGTGTTTGCCCTCCACTCAGCAGCCAAAGGGAAAGGGAGAGCAGGGAAACAGCAGGGAGGTTAGAGGAGAAGCAGTTAATAAACTCCTGATCCAGGGCAGACTCTCAGCCCTGCAGCCCTTCTGCGCACACAAGGCGTGAATTTGTGCAGCCAGACTGGGAACTCCACACCAGGGGTAAGGAAGGTGACAGCAAGGCCGCCTCGAAGATTAAAGTGTGTGCAGGAGGACAAATTGGTGGGTTCTGGCTTCAGGCAGAGCCAGAGGAGCCCCACAGAGGCTGCCCCAATTTCCCTTTGGTAGCTGCCCCAGTGCCCTCACCTTCCTCTTCCTACTGTGTGGCTGGACAAGACTTCAAGGGCAACGTTTAGGGCTGCTGGCAGAGCTGCAGAGGGGAATCCAACCATGGCACATCTGGGCAAAGCACAGAGAGCCACAGAATGCTACAGTGGGTTGGGAGGGACCTTCAAGACCATCCAGCCCAACCCCTGCCGTGGGTAGGGACACCCTCCACTAGAGCCAGTTGTTTAAATGACACTCAAATGGACCCTGTGCTTTCCAGCGTCCATCCCCAACCCTCACATCTGGAACAGGGCTACTCTTGAGGAAAACAAACTCAAAATCTTTAA
Organism: Lanius collurio; assembly: GCA_020086605.1. NCBI lineage: Eukaryota > Metazoa > Chordata > Aves > Passeriformes > Laniidae > Lanius > Lanius collurio. The sequence goes on along the minus strand of JACBWW010000035.1, from coordinate 1,294,378 downwards.
AATGTGCCCCGAGACTTGCTTGAACCTTTGGCTACAGAGGAAGGCTCACACCCAAGGAGGACAACTGTTACCCCAGCAGAGGTTTGGGGGGTACATCGTCTTTGGGCAGTCCTTTTTCTGCAGCCTCTCACTCCATGGGGTGTCTCATGCACATTTTGTGCTGCAATGCATCTCCCAGGCAGAGGGAAGGAGGGATATTCAGGAATAGAAAGCAGGAAGTGCGCACAAAATCTTGGAAGGGGGAGGAGGATGGAAGTTAACCAAGAAAAACACAACGCTCTTTGAAAAGGAAAAGTAAAAAAACCCAAAAAAACAAAACCCCAACTCTTTTTCAAAGCATTTTGCAAATATTGCTTTTCCTCCCCTCCCTCATTTTCTGACAAGCTGCAATCAGCATTCAATATTGTCACTCAGTGCCCGATTTCAGAGGGGATAGGTACCCACGGAGCTCTTTAAATGAAATAAATAAATACATCTGGCCACGTATGGCAGGGGCTTAGCTGGGAGCTCAGCTCTTCTGAAAATCTGGTCAATCATGGTGACATTGATTCAGGACAATTACTCCTGATTTACACGGGTGTAAATGAATAGAATGGCATTAAACTGCTGACTGGGGAGTCCATACGCAGGCAGAGCTCATCAGAAAGCCGAGTTCCCATTCTGTAAAAGATTGAGATCAGCTTCCCCATCCAAATCAGGATAAAAATGGTCTATTTTTCTTAAAATGGAACAGAAAGAGGGGGAAAAAACCTCACTTGGGTTCAATAAAAACTTTGGGTTTGACTGCCTGGCATTTGTCATTTTGACTCTTTAAAAAGTTATTCATATCTAACAAAAGTAGGGAACTTTCCTGGTGTCATAATGCAACTCTTGGCTTTGAGTTTTCCTTTTGCCCAAGTGAAAATTAATTGGGACTGCGGAGGACAGAAATCTGGGGGTTTTTACCAAACAATCAAACCTGTCCTCCACCTGTTTTCCCCTCCTGCATTTTCCACTGCCACACTGTGTCAGTGAGGTTTCCAAGCTCATTCCCACACCAGCCAGGTGCAATCTCTGCCCTGCATCACCACCCTGGCATGAACAGGCAGCTTTGAAAACACACTCTAGGCTGTGTGAGGAAAAGGAGAAATTTTAAAGCAACCTTTAAAAGTCAATTTTTTAGGGATAAGGACTCTTCTCAATGCAGGAGCTGCAGGCAGTGGAGCAGTGAGGACAACCATGGGGAGGAAGCAAGGATCCCTCTCACAGTGGCACCCTGGCATATTTTTTAAGCAGGATTAGTTTGTGGGGAAGGAGAGGAGGGGAGGAAGCTAAAGCTCTTAGAGAGCCCCCCCTCCCCAGTTTTTAAAGTACTTTGTGCCTGGATATGTGCTCCGGACATAAATCACTGTAGCTCAGGATAAATGGGAGCCCGTAAGTGCCATGAACACTAATGACAACATTCATCAAACCCTGAACCGCTCCATATTGCACCAGTCTCCGGGATGCCTACGGACATATGGACCCAGCTCGCTCCAGCAGCCCCCAATCCCCTGCACCCTGCACTCCCTGGCAGCCTCAGCCTCCCCACAGCCAGCTTGGAGCAAAGCAGGGGAGACCATCAGCAAAAATCAAACATACAGAGATAGCTCCCCTTGGAGCCCCATCTCACAGCACTTTCCCATCCCAGTGGTCCTGAGCCAGCAGCACTCCAGATTCCCAAAAAACAGGTCTTGAAAAGCCAGTCCTCCATCAAAAGCAAGGCAGGGAACGTTCCCTGAAGCAATCAGGTTATGGAGGCTCCATGGACAGTCACTCACTGGAAATCCTGTAAAATGCATTCCATCAGCTTAATTGACAAGGCAAGCTGGGCAAAGCCCTGAGAAGGGGTCTGAGCAAACCAGAGCTGCTCCACAGCAGCAGCACCACGTTGTGTGATGGGAATTGAATCCCATATTTATCCTCTCAGTGCTTAAGTGGCTCCCATGGGACAGGGCAATCTGGCAAAATAGTTTTTATAAGTCTGCAACAGCACTGGGGCTCTGAGGGGACATGGAGAGTGCTGTAGATCCATTCAGCACAACCAGAGCAGCAGTGAGTTGAGAAAAGAAAGGGCAAAAAGGGGGTGTCTGCAAAGGTGTGGGGAGAGGGAGGTCCTTGCACAGGGAGAAGGGAAGTTCTTGGATGGGGAGAGGGAGATCTGTGCATGGGCAGAGGGCCTTGCATGAGGACAGGTCCTTGCATGGGGAGAAGGGAAGTTCTGGCAGGTGAAATCCATTGGGTGGTCCTTGTGTGACAAGTCTGAAGGAAAAGTGAAGTTCCAGGGTCCAACATTCCACAGCACAGCCTCAATCATCAAATAGGTCAGCCCGCAATTAATTCTATTTATTGAGGGATGTATTAAACTGAAATTTCTCTGCAGATGCGTGTCAGGTTCAAGAGTAAATGTTCTCGAAGGGAAATTGCTGCTCAAAACTCAGAAGGACCAGAAACCTTTTAGGATAAGGAAAGCCAGGTAATATCCATTGCAGGATTCACAGCAGGAACCTAAACTGGGTCTCTTTCATACCCCCGACTCAGCTGATTTCTTGCTAGGCCAAACTCTTTCCCTCTGAAAAATCTGAAGGAGCAAGTTCTTATTTCAACCCTGGATTAAAAAATAAAATAAAATAAAATAAAATAAAATAAAATAAAATAAAATAAAATAAAATAAAATAAAATAAAATAAAATAAAATAAAATAAAATAAAATAAAATAAA
>JACBWW010000035.1:1257822-1276651 GCA_020086605.1 Lanius collurio | reverse complement strand
TAGAAGTCTTAATGAATGCTGGAAACCTGCCCAAAAGGGCTACTGTGTGGTGAGTGGCTACTGGGGTGATTCCTCCCCAGGGAAAGGTTTATTCCTCTCCTATTTGGCTTTCTGGGATCCCTGCTGCCCCATTCCTCCAGGTCCCTCAGAATGGTGCCCCAACCACCCGGGCCAACTCCTCACAGTTTCACATCTCCTGCATCCTCGGAGGTGCTCTCTGTGCTATCTCCTGCTCTGTAATGAAGATGTCAAACAACTCTGGCCCCAGGACAGAGCTCTGTGTTCCCCACCAGTCACTGGGGTCCTCTCCATCCCCTGTGTGAGCTCCCAGGTCCCACCCCTGTCCCCTCACAGCCATGCCCATTGCCCCACCTGGCTGATTTGATGGAGACTCTCCAGAGGTAGATTTTTATCCTGCGCAATATAAAGACAGAGGACTCTGGGACCAAAACTTTCCAAAAAGTCACTCATAACAAATAAGCAGGGGAGTTCCCACTGGGGTTGGAGTGGCTGTCTCAGAGAAGCAGGAGTGGACAAAGCTTGCTGCTAAATATCCCTCCTGGCAGAAATTTCTGCACTTTCCCAAAGTCCAGCAGCATATTAGTTTTGGAGGCAAGAAGTTTCTGCTGTAGCTCACAGCTTAAAAGAGCAGGCAGAGACAGCAGCTCTCGAGACTTCAGCACTGTCTTAATAGAAGACACCACAGTAAGGGAAATGTTATATTAAATCTCTATACTTATACGTGCAACAAAAGTGGTATCAGCAAAATCCTCCAGCATCAAAGCAAATCACTTACCTATTTTTAGCTGTGTGATTTAGTCACACACTCTGAGGAAATAAGGTCAGGTTCTTTGCGACGTCTCCCTTTCTCCCTGTCTCCTGCTATTTTTTTCCTGTCCTTATTAAAATTCTCCACTCTGCAGCAGAGCTCTGCGAGACGGAGCCGTTGCGGAGCTGTCACCATCTGCGGGGTCAGGCTGTGGCCCTGTCCCAGTAGGAATCTGTCCTGCTGTCACCGTGCCTGGACTGCAGGTAACAAAGGCAGGCCAGGCAGTGCCAGGATTTGCATTCCAGCACCTCCAGCCCTGCCAGGGGCTCTCCGAGCAGGTCCCTGGCCAGCTCCGTGGCACTGAAAGGGTGCCACTGGGAAATGTCACCCCCGATGCCATCGGGGAGCTGGCCTGGGCGTGTCCAGCAGGGACACTGCTGCCTCTCCCTGCAGCTTTCAATCCCAAACCACTTTGTGCCTCAGTTTCCCCAATCCCAGTGTCCTGCTTTGGTCTCTCCTCCAAAAATGGGCAGTTCCAAGCTGTAAGGAGGAAAAATTAAGTTTGAGCTCCTTTTAAATGTCATTAGAAGAGCAACTCCAGCAAATCAAATAATGGGGAAATTATTCTATTCCTTTGAATGTTTAATTTCCCAAGACCTTTTTGCTAGAAATTCTTCTGGCAGACATTTTTTTTAAATTAAAAAAAAAAAGTTTTAATTTTTATATTTAAAGAAGAAACTATGGCAGAAAGCCCATAAAGGAAACACTATTTTCTACCCATCTGTACAGCACCTCAACATTATTAGGAGTAAGAGACAAATTATGGAAATTAATTTAAAAAATTAAAGTTTTTTATTTATTTATTTACTTATTTTCAGTGAGCTTTTATTTGTTCTGTTTTGATTTCAGGTGCTGCCAAGAGGTCTACTCTGGGAAGCAATAGTTCATTCATCTCGTGATGCAGCGGAACTTTGAACTTCTTGGTCCAGCACATAAAAACCTTATTGCTGCTGCTTTTCTTCCAGTTTCATAATTCAGAGTTATTTCTAAGTGCAGCACTAACTGCTAACACACTTCAATATTTTACCTGTTGAGCACTGACCATGATTTCTGGCTTTACTGTCCTGTGAGTACAGCTCCTGACCCCTGAAAATTCCACTTTGCTTTGCAAGTTGCAGTAATACACATAAAACATTAAAATTGGCTCAGACTTGATTTCTGGATTATGTAAAATTAAATTTGTTAATAAGAAGATATAGAAACTTTCATCAAATCAGTTTTTTAGTCAGTAGAAGTCAACTGAAAATGTCTTCATTTTAATAATCTACAATTAGGAACAATTTTAGAAAAGTTTTCAATTTGTTTTAAATTCTGAGACTGTAAAGCAGATGACCCTCCAAATAAATTATTTCAGTTTCTCTAATCAAAATGATGCCACAGTTGCAAAGATAATAGTGCCAATTAAATAAATGATAACTACTAAAATATTTTCATTGGACATACTGATATAGAAACAATCTCTTAGGAAAAGAAGAGCCTCAATATTGTTTCCAATTTTAGATGTGGGCTATAGTCCCTAGCCCTTAAAACGAGTTATTTTACAGCTCTCTATTGATATTTGCTCAAAACTTGCTGCTGTTTTCTGTGTTCATTATTTACCACTGGGAGAATGTATTTGGGTGGTGTAAATGATGTTGTTTTGGGTACTGCTGCAGAGTTAAGGTTATTGTTGAAACTTTAATCAATACCTTTGATGCTTTTTGCCTCTGTGGTTTTTGACCTGCTGCTGCTATATTTGTTTTAAATCTTGCCATTGAATAACAACGAAAGAAATCTGACTTTTTCCATTAATAACTGCAAGATGCTAATTATGTTCTGTAAATTAATGGTCTATTTACTGCCTTAACCTATCTTAACAAAGATTTTGTTTGGGGATATATTACTAATGAAAAAGCCTTGACATCTTAATACTCTCCTGGGCAAATCGTTAGAATAGATCCCAAATGCAATTAAAAAAGGACTTTTTTTAAACCACTGTATTAGGAGATAAATAGGCAGAGGCTCCTCTCTGAGTGCTTGTTTGTGAATCTACAGAATCCCCATTAATTCCCCTTTTTGCCTCAAAACTGGGCTGCTGCAGGTGGAGCAGGAGAAATGGCTGGGACAGGAGCAGGGGTTTGAGTTATTTTTATTTGTTGTGTATGTAGTGAAAAACTGAAATGAGGGAAATCCCCAGAGGCAGCAGCAGAGGAGGAAACGCTGCAGTCAGAAATAATGACCTGAGGTGGGAACCTCCTCCTTCTGAGGATTCTCTTCCTCAGCCATCAACAAGGCTTTCTCCGAGCCCCCACAGGTGAGGAATAGCCTCCCACTCAAATTTCCAAAACATCTTTTCAAAGATTGTTGCCAGCTCTGATGATCTTTTGATAATTGTGTGATTAGGGGAGAAAAGGGGGATTTTCTTGCAGTTTCTGACCACTCACACCGAGCCATTTCTCTGAGGTACCTGTGAAGCAGGAACTTTATAACCTCTGGAGTCTCCAAGAGACGTTTTAGAAAGCCAATCCTAAAACTACAACTGTTTGAGAGAAACCATGGGTTATGATTTAATCAATCTCAAATATTTTCCAGCAGAGACACAGCTTTGGGAGGACACGACCCTTGAATTTGAAATGAAGGGAAATAGTTGTTTTTTCCTTTTGAGGAGTCCAAATCATTTCCTGACAGTTTTCAAACCTGCAGCCCTCGACAATTTAGCTTTTCTTTTTTTTTTTTTTTTTTCACTGCGTTTCTGGAGACAGGAACTATTTGGGGGGAGAAGGAGGCAAAAGGGAGGGGAATGGATGAACACAGTCCACAACCCTGCTGGGATGGACAGACATGGGACAAAGCAGGGGACAGACAAGCTCCTGCACAACCCCAGTCTGAACCACCAAGGAGAGGTTTCTGAGCTCATGGGGGAAAGCCCTGGGACCAAAGCCATTTTTCTCTTGGTTTTTGTGCCCCTTTCCCCTTTTGTTGTCAGGAGACCTCTCCAGAGCAAGGCCAAATAAAGAGCCTTCAGACTCTTGCAGGGTAGGGGAGGGAGGGAGGAGGTTGGTGCTGCCTCTCTGCCACACACTGGCATTCAAGCAGCTGAATTAATCCACAGTTTCATGCCTGCTGCTCCCCCGATCGGGCTTTTATAATTAGAACAATCTTGTTCCCCAGTGTTTATGAAAGGACTCCAGTGCTGCCTCCCAGGTTTTCATTACAGCTAAATTTAAGGGCATTTATTTGGTTTATTGCTACCACTCCCCCGTCCTTATTTGCTAACAAGGGCTTTGTTCCGTGCTGGGGATTTCACAGGGACACAGGATTAGGGCAGCCCCTCCTCTCTCCGTCCCAGATCTGTCTCCCCAGCACCGCCCGGCTCCGCTGGATTACGGCACTGTGCCATTCTGCATCCGTCCCCCCAGAAGGGGATTGATTTACCCCTCGCAGCCTGCTCGCTCCCCTCCTCTTCCTCCCGAAGAACAAACAGCATCAGGGATAGCAGAGCTCCTCACGGCACCGCTCGGTGACTGCACTTGGCAAAAAAAAGCCTGGAGCTCCCGGCCGGAAAGCCGGAGTGACAGGCGAGAGGGTAAAACTCTGAGGAGGAAAGAGGGAAAAACGATTTACAAGGGAAGGCTTTGTGGCAGGGCTTGGAAAGAAGCAGAGCAACACTCAGCACACCCCCTCTCACACCCAGGGCTGGGAAATATGGAACCGCTTTTTCCTGCAAGTGTGTTTTGAAGGCAAATGTCCAGTCCCCGTCCCATTTTCCAGCTGTTTTGTCTCCTCAGACTTCCAGAGTTGTGGTTGTCCTGTGTCCATGGTCCTTAAACCACCCGGCCCGGATCCTGCCAGGCACAAACTGCCTCACCACAGTTTTGTGCAAATGTCTGCAGTTTCAGCCCTCTGTGGGTTGGGGCAGGAGTGAAAGTTGTATTTTCTTTAAAAGGACTGTTTCAGCCTTGAAGAAGGCATTAGAAATCTCCATGTTTAGCCACTCACTTTCTTCTCACTTAGGTTTTGTTTTTTGTAGATTTATTCCCCCCCTGGTGATTTTCCTGGAATTTAAATATGTGCCAGCAGTTTACAAGCCTTTCCCGACGCTGCCCTAGGCAGTACTGTGTGTTTTCACCTTCTCTGCCTTCAAGATTTAGCTCGAGGGTCCAGCCCCCGTGGTAAAATACCTGGCCCTTAAAATTCCAGCCTGCTGCCATCGATCGCAACAAATCGTCTTGGGTTTACTGCTCAAACTGAACAAAACCGAGTCTTTAACACACCAAATGCCAAAGCCATAAATACAAGGGCTCAGTGGGACAGGGGAGGGGATGGAGAGGGAGATGGAGGGACGAGCTGTGGCCACTTGCAGGGCCCCATAATAAAGGCACGTGTGCTCACCAGGCCCCAATTCCCCCCAGCCCAGCCCGCTGTGCTCACCCCACACCAGAGATGCAGAGAGCTATTTCCAGCAGGTAGGTCATAAATCTCTTGTTTATTGCCTTTTATTATGTTGTTTCAACAGCTCTTAAAGCTGGAACAGCGACCGATTGATAGCTGCTTTAAATCTCCTTCATTTTCTGCACGTATTTATTTCTATATCGGGGAGGGGGGGCATCCATCTTTTTCACACCTATCATCTCTTTCCCTCCAGGAGTCAAATGCCAGCTCTTTCCGAGTCATGTTTTATAGGTCCCCCTCCATTCTGGAAATGCTGGTGGTGGCTGGGAAAGGGCAGCCAGGGAGCAGCCCTGGAAGGGAACAGTGTTTATGTTTGCTAGGAAATGCATTGAGATAGAATTCAGAGCAGGAGGAACAAAGTGGAGAGAGAAAAGGAGAAGAGATGGCCTTGATGGAGAAGAATTGACTTCCATGAAATGAGGAGGAGAGAGCCACAATTAAAATACTGTATTTTATAGCAGACTGTTATAGCCCCGATCAATTTTCAGTTGTGCATTTGCAATTGCATTCCCTCCTCTTGAAGGACTGTCCTACAGGGTACAGGACAGCACGTGCCACTTCAGAGATGGTGTCTGATGGGGCCAGAAGATCTTTATGGAGATGCCAGAGGAGAATTATGGATTAAATCCCAGTATCTCTATGGTGCTTTGGGGAGATCCCACCTGGAGCATCGCTGGGATCCTCAGCACAGGAGGGACATCAACCTGTGGGAGTGAGTCCAGAGGGAGCCACAAAAATGATCAGAGGGCTGGAACAGCTCTGCTCCATTGGGTTGAGAGAACTGAGATTGTTCAGCCTGGAGGAGGCTCCAGGGAGACCTTCTTGTACCTTCCAGTACCTAAATGGGGCCTATAGGAAAGTTGGAGACAAAATTTCTAGCAGGGCCTGTTGTGATAGGACAAGAAGTGATGGTTTGAACTGAAAGAGGGTCCATTTGGATTAGACAGAAGGAAGTGTTTTACAGTGAGCTTGGGCAGGCCCTGGCACAGGGTGCCCAGAGCAGCTGTGGCTGCCCCTGGATCCCTGGCAGTGCCCAAGGCCAGGTTGGACAGAGCTTAGAGCACCCTGGGACAGTGGGAGGTGTCCCTGCCCATAGCAGGGGGTGGAACTGAATGATCTTTAAGGTCCCTTCCAACCCAAACCATTCTGGGATTTGCTGATCTCAAGCAGCCTCCCTGCAGCACCTCTTACAAACCCCACATTTAAGGGTCACCAGGGACCTGTGAGGGACAGAGGTCACAACCAGCAGTGCCAGAGCTTCCTCCTCCAGTGAGCCTGGAAGCAGGGACGTGATTGATGGCAGCACTGGGGACCTCAGGCATCACTCTCCCAAAGCCTGTATTTTTCCAAGAGTTGATCAAAATCTTATTACATTGGTCAGGGTAGCTATCTACTGGAAAAATAGAGTTTTCCCATGAAAACATTTCATAAGGATGTGTCCACAGCACCGAAATTTATAGTGGGGGGAAAAAGCCGAGTGAATTACTTCAACAGTGTTTGCTCCAGTTCTCATTTTGATTACCTTCATTTTGACAGGTATTTTAATATATTCATATTTTCATGCTTTGACCTTATCAGAACGAAACGTTTCATTCCATCTAAATGAAGGGATTACAAATGGGCTGGATGAAACTCTTGGCTGTTCTGAATCTGAAAAATGTGACAACTTCTGTTCCGTAAAAAACTTCCAAATTTCCACATCTCATCCGCATTCAAAGCAAACTCCCCAAAGAGTGAAAAGGTCTCGTATGAACACCAATTAAAAGTCTGGGACCACTCACCACACAGTAGCCCTTTTGGGCAGGTTTCCAGCATTCATTAAGACTTCTAAACTCACAGCTAATTTTCATGCTGGATTCAGACTGGTCACATCTGAGAACTCACCACAAAGGTGTTTTTTAAGGACCTGAAAATCCAGTCCTGGGTTCTCTGGGCACATCTGATTCCACAGCCTTCAGCATATCTTTCAAACCTGCTTTTCTTGCTGGAGGTGAGGGATTTTAGCAGCCCAGCAGCTGAAAGCAGCCCCTTTGCAGGGATTTAAGAAAAACACTGAATACCAAAAGAACCTTGCACTTTAGAACAACAACAAAAAAATAAAAACATTCACAGCAATGAGCATCCTTCACAGTCAGAGTGTCCCAGGGCTGGGGCTTGTGTTGTGCTAGAAGCCAACCCAGCCAGAGGGGTCTCTCCCTCACCATCTGTGAGGGCAGAAAAACCCATCTTCAGGCATTAATGATTATGTATTTCCACCCAGTGCAAAGGGATTTGTACCAATAATTCCCAAAGGCCAAGTGTGAAGTAACTAAATCGTGTGCACGTGCCAGATGGGGAGGGGGAGAGGGGGAGCAGGGTCTCCAGTCAGTCCCTCTCATCCAAAATGGGAATTAACTGCCTTATTTTCTTTTAAAATTAACATGAGGGCACAAATCCCAGCATTTCCCAGTGTGCAGCTCCTCGTTTTACAAGAAATGCCAACAGGTCCCACATCTTGACTGGCCCCACCTTTTCTGATTTATGTGACAATTTTCTCCTGGGAACTGTGGCAAAACCTCAGCATTGCTGATGGATGGGATGTCACCAGTGAGCAAATTCTCACCTGGGAGCTCTTGAGGCCAGGGGCACACCCATGGTCCAACATCTTCAACACTCCATTATGGCAGTTTTAAAGCATTCTCATGTAAAGGCCAAGTGGGCACATAAATGTTTGGCCAGCAAGAGCTGGATCAGTTAAAAGGGTGAATAGCTTTTTTAATTATTTCATTTTTTTATTACTCAGACGTGCCAATAAAACTCTTGGCCAGTTTTCCACAGCTTTGCTGAACTGAGAGCAAATTAAACTGACAAAGCAAGTTTTTCCCAGGGGCAGAAGAGCTGCTTTCTAGGATAGCAATCCAGACAAACTCTCACACTTAACCAAAAGAGAGAGTTGGGATTTGTAAAACTGCTTTTCTTGCTTGCAGAGAGACATCAGCTAAGGCTCTCTCTCGAAGAGAGAGTGAAGGTAAAGACATTCCTTCCTGAAAAGAGCCATTCCATGGAAATTAACAGATGATGCAAACAAGTAAGCACAGAAATAGATTAAAGAAAAGGTGGGATCTAATCTAAGATAAATCTGCATCCAAAAGGGTGGCACAGAACCCCCAGAAGGTTCCGGGCTGAAACCATCCAGCTGTGTCTTCAGTGAACATGGGTGAAAATTCAGAAGAAAAGGCAGATTCCACCCTGCCTTCCCATCAGACCTGGTAACTACCAAATTATTGCCCTCAGCCTGGGAAATCTCGATGAGCTCTGCTTGTGCTGAGCTGAACAAGGATGCTTCTAATCATGGCTGGCTCAGCAGGGCTGTTTTAAGGCACATGGAACCGAGTGGTGTCCTCTCCCCTGCCTGCAGCCTCATTTCCACTTTACAAGAGCTGTGCTGATGGGGCAAAGTAGGACAGCTCCGGGGCCAGCCAGCACCTGGCTGTGCACACCTGCATCCCAAACCACCCCCAAAACACAGCAACACATCCCAGACAGGCCACTAACAGACATGTGGGTCAAAGGTTTGGGGGCTTTGGGGTTTTTTCAGTACCATCAGCAGCAGAAAAAGCACTCTGGAAATCCTTGTATGAGAAAAAACCACACGAGGCAGGTTAAAAGGTGTCTCAGTCAGGGATGAGCCTCCTGGCACATTTGCAGATCTACCTGTCCTAGGCACTGCCTGAGCAACCTGGTACCACACAGTTTGAGCCCCTGAGCCTCAGCTTCCTCCCTTGGGGGTCCAAGGCTGCAGTATTCCCCCCACAGAAGCTTCTCTGCATTTGGGAGGTGGCACAGAGGCCACTGGTGCTGGAAACCTGGCAAAACTCAGACTTTTGGATCCGGGGCGCTGCTGTTTCATTATAGCCAACTTTTTATTAATCACCAGTGTCACAGCTATCAAATATTGTCCACAGCAGCCTCTGTGGCTCTCCACAAACAAGAACAAGCCCTGACAAAACTTCTGTCTAAACCCAAGTGCCAGACTGCCTGCACTGGTGACTCAGTTTCTTACTATTTCTGCCTTTAATAGCAGCAGCTCTGATAAGATTGCTCAGAGTGGCCCATGTTCAGCAGTTTAATGGGTACCAGCCCAGACAGACTAATGGATCTGGAGACCAGGAAAGAGCAGGAAGGTGAGCTGAGTGGAGAATATCGAGGCTTTTAAGGCAGAAAAGTAGCAGCTAGACATAGGGTAGCTGACTCACAGAGCCTTGGTGGAGACAGATATCCTCCCTGGGCGTCCCCAGTCATCCATCAGCCCGCGACAGGCCCATGGAAACCGGGCATTTCTTGAAACAATTTGCAAAACGCAAAGCAGAGCTGGGAAGGGATCCTGGGGCGCAGGGCCAGACACACAGCCAGGTGAATTATTGTCAAGTCTGAGCTCACAGGCTTTTCCCTCTCCTGCAGAAGTGCATTTCCATTCCTGTTGCCTCATATCACCACCAAGGCGATGTCAGCACCCCAGAGAAATCAAATGTTCCATCCAGCACCATCCATTTCTCTGGCTCTGAGAGGTCCAGACAAGACAAATCTGCTCCTCCTCCTCATAACTCTCAGACCCTAATAAACAAGTTCTGCCAGGGAGCAGGAGGGGTTGAATTCACCCCTGTGCAGGGACTTGCCCCAAAGGTGTTTTACCTGCATGCTGTCCTGGTGGGTGACTTTTCAGAGTCTGAGGCACAGAGAATGAACTTCAGTCTCCTTCAAGATGCATTTCCAGACAGTGGGATCTGTGAACAAAAAACCCCAAAACGTTTAAGGCATCTGCCATATCAGAAACAGAGTAAATAGGGAAAGGTTGGATGGAAATTGCTCCCATGCTCCTTCAGTGAAACCTTTAGGATTTTTCTTTTGCGTTTTATCAAAAGAAAATCCTGACTATGTACAAGGGGAAGAAGATAGAAATCAGGGCCACTGTGTGTCCTTCTGCAAAAATATATGCAGGATGATATTTATTGTTCCCAAACTGCCTGTGCAGAGGACCCTTTACCCTCTTCTCACAGGTGTTAAGTGTTCTGAACAATGAAAAAGGGTTTGCACCAGCAGTAGGTGAACTGAGAACATCTAGAAATCATTTGAGTTGCCAGCAGAGAATGAAAAACCTCCTGGCCTCGTCACTGGAGGGATGTGAGGGGAGGCCGGGAGGGGCAAGGGACTGGAGAGAGAAAAGGAGTGATCCCATAATTAAACAAAAGGCTTTCTCTAAAGCCCCCCATGATGGATGTGCTCCTGCAGGCTGGGAAACAGCTGGTGCCGCTCAGTTTTGTTGCACTGGCCATAAATAACAGCTCTCCTGGGACCTGTGGGGAGGGTAAAAAAGGCACTTGGCAGAAAAATTGCGACAGGGACAAGGATGCGATGGAGACCTCAAGTAAGGGATGCAGAAGCCAAGGTGCAGACAAGGTGCAGATTTATCCTGGCCTGCCCTGGAGGGGTCCCTCCCCCTTCCCAAATCCACAGAGTGAGCCAGGCAGGAATCAATAGCTCAGCACAGCCACAGGGAGGAGGAGGAGGAGGAAAGCAGCACATGCACAGGGTGGTGGATAGGAAATAAAAGCTGGTGGGGAAACCAGATTTTTCTTCCAGGGGAGGGAAGAGAGTGACATCCAACGTCACAAGCAAAGCCATCCTTGTGACAACACCTGGACAACTTCAAACCAGAAGATTTCTACACACATTGCAGGGATGGCAAATCATCCTCTGGCTGCTGCTCCACCATTTAAGGAAGGGAAGACATGTCCAAGTCAGAAAGAAAAGCTCTGGGAGAACTCAGCTGCTCTGGTAATGCTCAACCTCCCCTCTCACACTGCTAGGTGTGAGCATTTTAAGAGCCCTGCATCAGCCTTGGCCCTGGGGGAACAGGAGAATTGGTGTCTGTGGGGATATTTGGCAATCCCAAACTGTCCAACATCACAGAGAGAAGGCAGGGCCAGGATCTGGGCTCAGTCAGGAGCTCTCTCAACCAGCAGCTCCCCAGCAAAGTGTCCTGGTCACACAGTCAGTTCCAGAGACCCTCAGACATCCCTGATCCAGCCCCCTCCTCAGTGAAGCCAATGTGGGGCTGTGCAACAAAGGAATTCCTGTGAGGCAGGTATTTCTTTAAGTAGTGAGCTGGGCTTGAAATCTTTATTTTTGAGCCAGATGGAAAACCTCCATGAACATCCTCACCCTACAACACACCCAAGGGCAGATTGCAGATCCTGGGGGTTCCATCAGACTTTGCTGCCACTCTGCTGTCTGAGGAGGTGGCTTTCCATGAAGCCCCTCTTTTGGGGTTGAAATCTTTGGATCATACCTACAAACCTGAACTCAGGCTTGCTGATTGCATTCATCTGCATTTCTGAGCAATGGTTCTTTGGGCAGAGAAGTGCTCCTTCTCCTGCAGACCTGAACCTCTCAGCTAAGGCACTACAACAACGTTGTGCACCTTTCCACTTTAGTTACTTAAACTAAATTGCATCTCATCCCTGGCAAATTTAAAAGGCAGCCAGCAAACCCTCCCAAGAAGAGCCATGATGGAATTCAATTTGTGTCGACTCTGGGCTGGCAGGGATTTACAGCCGAGCTCGATCCGGCACAATGCACTTTATTCTTTTTATAGAGCAGCTGAATGCAATGGTGGAACAGGCACGTTGAGGGGAGAGCAGAGGCAAAAGAACAGGAAGGAATTTCATAGGTTCAATAAGATTTATGAAGAAAGATGTTTCTCTGGAGCAGGAAACAAGGGAATTTCCAAAAGCAGTAGAAAACCTCTGCTCTTCTCTTCTCCAGATGCCTTTAATGGTGAGAGGAGTCAATCGTGTCCTTGGGGGTTTTTATCATCAAATGGAAAGGAACACAAAGTGGAATTATGCTCCAGTGACTTCAATGGCACAGGGGGTGTCCAGGGGTCCAGGCACCTTCGATGCCCCAGTTCTGCACACCCCACACTGTCTGCTTTCATGGGACACAACTGTTTGCTGACTTCAGGGATGGTGAGGGGAAAGACTTTAGGTCTAGAAGGATATGGTGGGAAAGCATGACCCTGGCTGGACTGAGGAGGATGTGCAATGCAAACGCTGCTCCCATTAATGGTCCCATCAGAAAAGCAGTGCCTTGGAGTTGTGGGAAGTCATTAACTCTCAGTGACCCACCACAGAGCCTGCTTCTCATCTCAGCTGTGAACACCAGTTAGCAGAAGAGGAAAGTGTCAGCTGAGAGTGCCCTCCCTTGCAGGGCATCCTGACACAGCTGAGGTTGACTTTGCATCCAGCTCCTCAACCTCTGTTTTAACTGCAGTGAAATCTTCACTGGGCTGCAGACAAAGCCTGAGCAAAGTCTGGCATGTCAGAGCACTTCTTGCACGTCACTCAGTTTCCTGTAAAGTCAAGATGCTGATATTTACCTATGAAATCCGTAAAGCACTTGGGGAGTCTCAGCTGTAAAGAGATGTGGGGGAATGGATCTCTGCTAAGAGCTCGGAGTGAGAGCTCTCCCCCTCCAACAGGCAGAGAGGCCTTGTAAGATCTCCCATCACAATGGGGCAGCAAAATATCCACACCACCAATGCTTCCAAGTGCATTTTAAAAATCATGGGGAACCCAATAGCAAAGTGTCTTCTGAGAAACCCTAAGTGCTTTTGAGACCCTGAGACTCACCATGTGAGCTGGCACAGCGCCCTTGGGCTGTCTCAGGGGCAGAAGATAACATCCTGCTCTGCTTTCCTATGGCCATCCCCAGCTCCGGCTCCACTGGCCTCAGCTGGGATTAATTGGAACATCTCCCACTGATTCCTGATTAGCTGCTTTTGATTAGGGTTTAATGACTTCACTCGGCCCCTAATTCACAGGGATGAGCTTGAAATGCCTGAGAACAGTTCAAACACAATGACATTTTCTCCCACCTTGGAGCCACCACTTAAGCTCTGTACAAATGAGCCCTGTTCTTCTGACCCTGCAGGACCTGCCAGCCCTGCTCCTTCTCCCTGTGCCAACATGCAAGCCACAGCTGGAGATCCCAAAATCTATCTCCTGATGGTGGAGGAGAGAGATGGAGTGAAAAGATGGATATTTCAAAGCCACTTTGGTGCTCAGATAATCTATAAAATTCAGGGCTTTGTATGTGGTTTAGCCTGGAAAAGTCAGCATGCCTGGAAAAGTCAGGCTGGAGTCAGGATCATGGCCCCATGGGTGACTGTCCTCTGTGTAATGGGATGCTCAGGGATGGCCAAGACAGGCCTGTATTGGACTTTGGACCTTCAAGCACTGGTGTGAGAACTGCAGTGTGCTGCCCTTTGGGGCTGGACACCTCCAGCTGCTGTGTCCTGGCCCAGGATTGTTGTGGGGGTCCAATAGACAGGATTCAGGGCACAGTAAAATCTCAGTATCTGCCTAGTGCTGAATCTTGGGGAGGACTGCCTTGCTTCCTCTCCCTCACTCTATCTTCCCTCTCTCTTCCTCCTCCATCCCCAAACTTTCAGTCAGTGCCTGGGGAAGGAGAGTAGGCAGAGTAGGAGGGTAGCAGGGAGTTTGCCCTGGCAGGGAATAGAAGCAAACCCAAACTCTGCATGGCTACTGGGAGCACTGGTGCCCACTGCACTCCCAGTGCCCAGGATCTGCATTTCAGTTTGACCTTGGAGGCTAAACTGGAGATCCTGTCACGCTGCCTGCCTTGTCACCAGCCAAGGAGGTTGTAAACACTGGTTTCAGAGGCTGCCTTGCCTTTTGAAGATCTGAAAGTGTGTTTATCTTCCTGAGACATGCATTAATCTAACTAACTACCAGTGAAGATAAGGGGATGAAAAGAGGCTTGGTGGGGATGAAAAAATAATAAAATAAAGCAAAATAAAGTAATCAAATAAAATAAATAAAATGGAACAAAGTAAAAAAATTGTTTTCATCAGTAAGAAGAGGTCCATGGACTCTTTCACAGCGCCTTAGGCACTGATGTTCCATCACACAGCTGCCTTATCACAGCTCTCCTCTGCACCAGACTCTCCCTGGCAGTGTGAGGTGACAGCTTACAAAGTGTCTGGGTCCCCTCACTGTGCCCCAAGCTCCACAGATGATCTCTTTAATCACCACATCTCAGTGACAAGGCAGTGAAACAACTCAACTCCCAGCAAGACAAATCCAGAGCAGGTTGTTTATTTTCTCTACAGGCAGCTTTGACTCTGTGCCTTGGAAGAGCAAAGCAGGGCCAGAACCTGGAACCTTGCAGCAATAACCCCTCAGAGCTCTGTAGCTGGACCTCAGCTCCTGCTGGGGCAGGCAGAGGTATTTAAAAAGAAAATAAATCTGGGTTGAATCCCAGCTACACAGAGCAGAGCATCTCCTTGCTGCAAGCCTCAGTTTCCTCAGCTGGAAGAGAAAATCAGTATTGGACTTCCACGTGAAGGAAGCCGGAGATCAAGGACTTCTTGGGCTTTGTTTTGAATTGTTCTCTGTGTTTGGCTCCTCTGCTGAACCTGCCCTGGCTCCCTGCTCTTGGTGGCAGAAGCCTCGTGGGTTCAGGCACTGAGGGGTTGCTGGCAAAGAGGGAAAAAAGGCCAACAACCCCACCCCATTTTGGAGTCAGGCACACCACAGCTGACAGGAGGGGAAGAGGGAGCCATCTGCCCCCAAAACTTGTGGGAGACAGCACCTTGAACCATGGGAAGGGAGGGAACAGTGGGCTCCTCCACCATGAAGTGCAGGGCTGATTTCATCAGCAACAGGACCTGGGCAGAGAGGCTTTGGGGCTGCCTTTTCCCTCAGCTGCATCCTGAGGGATATGGGGGATGTCACCTCCTTCAGAGCCCAGGTCACATCTGCAGCCAAGCCTGGCTCAGAGCCCTGGGCTGTTTGTCTGCAGGGCAGCTGAAGAGGAAGGTGGAAGCAGAGAAAGAGCTGGGGGCAGGGGAAGTGCTGCAGAACTAATAAAGAGCTTTGAAGGGGATGGGGAATTGAGTCAGGTTCACATTAAAGGGCAGGGAAATGAATGCTGAGATGAAGGCGCCTGCAAGTTCAAATGTATCAAGCTGATAAATAAATAAAGTTAAAAGAATGACTTTTAATTACATTTGAAAGAGAAAAATAGGGAGAGCCAGGGGGAATGATAGAAAAAGCTCCAAACCCAGACACTCTGGAGCTCTGGCCTTGTCTTGGGGACACTCCTCTTGCCTGCCTGGGGAGCCCAGGGAAGGCACCAGCAGCGGCACGGCTGTGGGGACAGGAAGATCAACTGAACCTGGGTTTAATGCCTCAATTAAGGTTCACTCTGATCAGCTTTAAAAAGCAATTTAGCCCCACTGAGCTGCCCCAGGTCAGGAGCAAGGACAGATGGCAAGTCTCATTTGAAAGCCAAACACACACACTCCCATCATTAATGGTCCCATCCCATTAATGACAATAATATTGTTGGCTTAAAATGTTGCTTTCATTGAACAACTGGAGAAGAATTAAATGCTTTCCTCCCGTTTTTGGTCTGGAGCCAGAAGCTGCCTGTAAAATCCAGATAAGAGTTCTCAGCACAAACTTCTGATAAGGGAATTAGCAGGTAAACTTTAAACTTTGGTGAAGGCAAAGGCGAGGAGGGAAGGGAAAGCATTTGTGATCTCTCCACTGGTGTCATCTTGCCAGGCTGAATCTCACCAGACCCAGATGCCACGTTCCCTGAATCCTCATCCCTATTATCTGTCTGTACTGACAAATCACCTGTTTCCAAAGCTGAGGCCAGGGCCCCATCCCCTTAAAAATCTGCCTTTTTTCCTCTCCTTTCTATTTTCTTATCCCCCAGAGACCATCTTCCATCCTATTCCTAGAACTGCTCTTAAGTTGAAGCTAATTCACTGTCAAGCCTTTCAGGGTTCTTTCATCCCATTTTTTAAAAACTTCACCTAGATTATGCACAAACTCAGCCAGAGCTAAAATAGAATGCATTGACTCCAGACAAACGTCCGTCTTGCAGATGCTGGGTACAAGAACATCTGTAAGCCAGAAAGAGGCTTTCACCCAATTTGTCCTCTTTGCCAAGGCTCAAGTTCATGAAATCTAAAGCTGATGCACCAGAAGAAGAGGATAATGCAGAAATTAGTCTGCTCCTACAGTCGGTTCAAGCTGTACATCCACTTGGTTTAGGAGTGATAAAATTCATTCATCTTTGGTCACCATTTGGATGGACAAGTTAACTCCAGGGATATTTTGAATACTCATTCCACTGCTGTATCCAAGCAGGATTAAATGAGCAGCTCATGATTGTGGAGGAAATTATGGCCAGAAGAGCAAAGATGAGAGCATCAACTCATCTCTCTGTCTATCACTGAAGCTGGAGTGCCTCCTAGCCAAGTTGTCCTGTGCTCTTTTTTAAAATAAAGTGGTGATACACTCAGCTGGGAGGTGAAAGGGTTTCTCTGATGCTCCTAACACTGAACACCTGATTTTGCCCTTCCATCCCCCTTACCCTCTGCTCTTGGGAAGGTGGGTAAGGCACAGGAACAGGATGGGTCCTCACAGAAGCACCACGATCTAGCCAACTGCTCCTTCCTGTTCTCCCATCCTGGTGCTTCTCTTCAGGAGCTGCTGCCTGAGCTGAACAATGTTGTGGAGGCAAGGCCAAAATCCAGCCACCCCAAATAGAAATCACAGAGTTTTTTCAGAAGCTAACGGAATTTGTCAATTTGCCCAAATTTGCTGCGTTTGGACTTTTATATCCTGAGAGGGAACACCAAAATAACACATCAAGGGCCATTCATGACAAATTTCCTGCTTGCACCTGAGCAGGCAAGCTGGGAATGTCACAGCTTGATCAGCAGCATTAACACATCCACCCCTTACTTTTAGGATTGGTTGAGACCTCCAGGTCCTCAGAGTTTGGGAAAGGCTGAAATCCTTGTCACCCCTGACTCCTTAAGGCTTCCATTCTACATTTTGAACCCTCCTTGTCCCAAAACTTCTGTCCTCTGCACTGCAAACTCACTATTTCTAGAACAGCAAGAGCCAGGCAGGAATATCTTGTTGAGATATCTCTTACAGTTTCTGCTGAAATGCTTGGAAGAAAGAGACCCAGTTTGATGAATTTCTTCTGCTGGGGAAAAAAAAATTGAGACTCAGACAACTTGTTTTAACTTTTTATTCAAAGTCATTTTGTTTTGAAACTTAAGCTGATTACAATAAAAATATATTTTTAAAATGAAAAACAGGTCATGCATGAAACACTTTGATATCATCAAAATGAAGTATTGCAGACTATTTTTTTTTTTGTCACAGCTCAACAGAAGTCTCAGTGATTTTGACTTTTTTCATGCCAGGACAAGGAATTTTAAGCCTCTATGCTTCTTTCTGGGATAAGCAATCATTTATAGTAATGTAGTTTTTCTCAGAGAAAAACAGAAACAGCTTTTCAGTTTGTAGCTCTGCTTTGAACTGAGACTGAGAGTTAACTAGAGTGATCCAAAGTTGTTAAAAACCAAGAGAAAAGCTTTCATATTTCAGACTTCTATCTTCCTCTGCTCCCAGCGGCCAAAGAAAATGCCATTAGCCCTGGAGGTACTTTTGGTAAATAAAGAGAAGGGGAAAAGAAAAAAAGAGAAGGGAAAAAAGACAAGAGACTAGTCTTTATCTTTTATTTTTCTGTCGTAAATACATTATAAACCATTTTCTCCAAGGCGTCAAAGAGTCTCACTTCAGCCCTACAGAGCCATGGGAGTCTGAGCTTTCAAAGTCGCCTTTTGAAAGGGACGGGTGGCTTTTAAAGCCCGTCTCGAATGCAGCTGATGGAGAGGGGCAGCTCACGGGGTGGGTGCAAACGCTCCCGCAGAGACCCCGCAGCTCGGATGGTGCGGGGAGAGGCTGAGCGAAACCGGCTCAGCCGCGGCTGCAAACCTCAGCCCCTATTTGCACATCAATCCCCAGAAGGAGGGGACAAAGCCTCGCTTATCTCATCTCCCAGGTTTTAGTTCTTGCTGCTCAGCCATTTATTTGGAAGTATTTACCGGAGGGAGTTGTTCAGGGAGGGGAGCAGATCCCGGGGTCATCACTGCTGGCCCTGGCTGAGGGGATCAGGGATTTGAGGGGCTCACTGGTGACTTTTGCTTTTCTAAAGCCAGAGCTGCTGCTGATGTTATTACTGACAGCTTTGCTGCCCACACCGCGGGGACAGGACTGGGAGCTCTGTGCTGTTGTATGGAAGCTGATTTAGAAAAAGGCTATTTCGAGAAGTTTGGCTTGTGAGAAAGCCCCCTTTGGATCTCAATTTGTTGTGGGCAGGTGAATCTGTCCACATAGAAAAAGCTGATCCATCCCTTTGACCTTCAGGATGGGGCCAATTAGGCTTTTCCAGAGATTTTAACCTTTTACACTTTTAAAATGAATTTTAAATTTTTGTCAATAGTGCTATCCATCCTTTTGATGTGTAATGAATTGCAGCTCCAGGCGGGGTGGGAACATGTTTGGGACCTAAAGAAAATGAAAGAAATGAATGAAAAGAGCAGGAAAAGAGGAGAGGAGAGGAGAGGAGAGGAGAGGAGAGGAGAGGAGAGGAGAGGAGAGGAGAGGAGAGGAGAGGAGAGGAGAGGAGAGG
>JACBWW010000035.1:1175980-1252882 GCA_020086605.1 Lanius collurio | reverse complement strand
AGCCACTTGTGCAGAGAACAGGACAAACCCAGATTTTTATCACAGAACCAGCCACATCCCACCTTGCTTGTGATGTGCCAGCCCAGGCGTGGCTCCATCCTCCGAGGGGCCAGGATGGTTCTCACACCCCATTTGCAAGGTTTTGCTGGGGGGAAAAGGGAAAGCAAAGTCGTTGCAGAATGACAGATCCCTCAAGGTGCAGGTTTTATCATCACACTTGTGACTCTGGTGGCTCTGTCAGTGATTCCTGGCACCAAGGGACACAGAAATTTTGGGACTGTCCCCAGGGCTGGTCATGATCACTCACAGCTCTCAGTTCAAGGGAACAAGCTTGGGCTTCCAGCATTTTAGGAGCTCCACAAGACAGGTTTGAGCTGAAAATTTCTACCACTCTCTCATGGCTTTGGTTGGTTTTGCAATCAGTTCAACCCAGAGGTCACTTATGAGCAATAAAAGGGAAGGAGATGAAGGTGGCCTTTGCTTTTCAGCCACGTGTGTGACAGGAAGCACCCTGGTGTGCCTGCTTGGGAGGAAGAAGCTGTGCTTCCCACTGAGGAATGGCAAGGGTTTGTTTGGATAAGACAACCAAGAAAAGCACTGCCTAAATAGACTCCAGGTGCTCTCAGATCCCCTCTGTTCCCCCAGGAATTCTGCCTTTTTTGGGGTCATTGCCCTGTGCTTTCAGACAGAGCAGGGAATACAGCTGCTGCCTGGCTGGGGTCAGGGCTCTGCCTTCCCTCCCTTCCATGGTGCTTCAGTTTCCTCTTCCTGTTGGTGCCACACAAGGAATTTGTAAAGGTGAGTGTGGTATCAGCTGAGAAGGGTTCACAGACCCCTGGAGTGAAGAATTGAGGACAAATATAATCTAAATAAAAGACTTCTAAAGATGTAAAGCACAGAAAGAGGATTTTTGCAAGCCAAGCAAAACAGTGTGTGCTATGGCAGGGACACCTCCCACTGTCCCAGGCTGCCCCAAGCCCCATCCAACCTGGCCTTGGACACTTCCAGGGATGGGACAATGATGGTTTTCTCCCTTCCAACACCAGTTTTGTTCCCCAGGCTGGGCCAGAAACAAAAAAGGGCAATCCCACAGGGAAAGGGACAGCCCCACACTGCCACCAGTGAGCCTGGAGAGCCCTTGGGACTTGGAGGTTTTGTTGTTTCTTGATGCAAAATAAAATGAAGGAAAAAAAAAATTGTCAGCAAATTGGAGGGGCTCCAGCAAAAGGAGATAAAGATGATTAAGGGTTTAGAAGGATTGACCTATGAAGAAAGATTAAAGGAACTAATTATGTACAGCTCAGATAAAGGATGAGTAAAGAGGTGATTTAATAATGCCCTGCAAATACTCAGGAAGGTGTCAACA
The DNA here is from genome assembly GCA_020086605.1 of Lanius collurio. NCBI lineage: Eukaryota > Metazoa > Chordata > Aves > Passeriformes > Laniidae > Lanius > Lanius collurio. The sequence continues at coordinate 1,251,516 of JACBWW010000035.1, read as the reverse complement.
GTAAGGCAGGGGGAGGAATTATTTAGAGTCCTTCACCAAGGAACAACACAAGGGATGCAGTGAAAGGGGAAGGTGACACGGGACATTGGCACAACACAGACAAAACCAGAGAATTCTTTTGGGAGCAGCAAGTGAGTGAGGAGCACAAATCCTCTGGAAGCACTCTGCCCTTCCATCCCTAAATGATCAGAGAAAGCACTTTCCAAGGTATTTAGGTGCTTAAAGGTGCAGGGAAGTGCTCTAATAGGATTTTCAAGTGCATCTAAGCAGGTTTCAACAGGAATTAGGCACTTAAATAACTTCAACAGTTCCACCAGTTGCTTACTCCTATCCTTGCACAAAACAGCTGGAAGGTCTGGCTGTAGGACTCTCCAGAAATCCCCCAGCACAAGAAGATCAGGCCTGAGTCCCAAGCTGCTGGAGCAGCGTGAGGGTGGGTGTCTGGTGTGCAGGAGGACGTTCTGTAGGAAACCATCCTGCCTTGTCAGGGCATTGTGCATTGATCTGCACGGTCCATTTGAAAGTCAATGAGATTCAGACTCTCAGGCCCATTAAAATAAAAATTTAAAAACGCTTTTGGCACTTCAGCACCTTGGTCAGTTGGGCAGGTCCTTGTGCAGGTTATCAGTGAGCACAGCCATGGTGACAGAGCTGTCCCAAAGCAGCCTGGTCACCTTGGGCTGACCTGGAATGTGTCACCAGCACTCCAGGGAGACATGTGCCATTTTTTCTGTGCTGCAATTAAGCCATCCATGTTTTCTTGGGGACATGGGGATATATTTCCCCTGTAAAAATAATCAGCTGGATGGAGGAGGGCTGGGAAGGCACTAAAGAAAAAGCAGGATGACAATGGAAACTGAGAGTCAGGAGAGCCCCAGGGTGAAAATTTGTAGCTAAAACCACTGTGAAAATATAGGGAGAGAATATCAAGTGTGGACCTAGAAGAGAATTACTGACCTCAAAGCTTTCCTCCCAGTGCCTCATGCAGGCAGCACCAAGACTTCAAAACCAATCTGCTCTCCAAGGAGCTCAGCCATCAATGCCTGCTTGGAGGGTGTCATGCATGGAGATTCCCCAAGGCTGCCACTTGCCTGGCTGCTCTCCTGGACAACAAAGTCCCACAGAAAGTCACTGCATTCCCCCCAAAACCCCTCCAGATCCTTGGGGCAATTCTATCAGTGCACTGTAAATGGTCACAATGAACTCACTTCTCTGCCCCAAGCCCAGAGGCACAAAATTTGGGAAGTGTTGCTGCCTTCTGACTGTTCCCAAATACACACACACATACATCAAAAAAAAGAAAAAAAACCCAAACAAACAAAAAAAACCAAACCAAACCAAACAAAAAAACCCCAACAAAACAAAACAAAACACAAAACCAAAATCAAAAACAAAACAAACAAAAAAAACCAAAACAACAAAAACCAAAACAACAAACAAACAAAAAAAAAGATGAAAACCAGTCCAAATTGCCAAAGCCTGAGCTCGGTCAATCCCCAGCCTGTGACTGCCACAGCTCTCACAGCTGCAAGTTCAGATTCCAGAGGAGAATTTTGAACACAGTCATAACACAGGGGAAGGTGAGAGGAGAGAGGCTGTGACTCGTTCTTGTTATTGCCCTGAAGGGTTTTTCAGGGCAAATATTCCAGCGGCACTTTTCATTAAACCACAAACTTTTCAATTCAGCCTAGTGGGTATGTGTGTATATATATATACAGATAAATGTATTTTCAAGTAATTGCCTAAAAACAAGGAGGTGTTTGAAAGAGTGGTTTAACCCTTTTGCAGAACTTGAGTCCACTTGAAAGTGTAGGAGACAGGAAAGTTAAATATGGAGATAAATGCATAAATGGCCAGAGTTGCTATGGAAATGGGAGAGGATGGAAATTGAAAGTCAATAGAGGACTAACTTACTGTTCAATTTTAAAAATAGTCTTTCTACACAGAAAGAGAACATTTTTCAAATCTCAGTTGGCCGGTATTATATGAAATGGGAAGTGGTTTTGTGGCTGGGTACATGGATTTAATGCTGCATGCTCCACCTGCAGCCTGTATGGTCCATGGTACATCCTGAGTGGGACCTGCCCTCAGGTTTGTGCCAATCTCCGTGGCAGCTCCAGAGCCCTGGTGCTAAATGTCAGCATGAAAAGCACAGATAATGTGGGTCAGACTTTGTGGTGTGTAATGACAAATAATCTGTAGGGATTTCAGGTTAGTTCTATTTATTTTTTAACATCATTCCCCATGGAAAGAAGGTTTACCAGATTGGGCTTGTTGCCCCATGGGCACTGCACAGCAGCTTTGCAAACCTGCAGGCCTGCAATCAGATTTGATGAAAGAAGAGGCAGCTCAGAAGAATGAAGTCCTAACAAGCTTTATAAAGGGGGATATTCTCAAATGAGCACTTTCCCCCATTGCCCTTCCATTTTCCATCCTGCTCCCAGGGTGTGATATGAGCTCAGCCAGGGAATCCACACAGGAGACGAGTGTGGAAAACCAGACTTCCTCTGTTCCACCACCTCCAAAGGCCCTCGTTTTATTAAGATAAATACAATACACTTCCCTGTTTCCATTCAGAGAGGGAGAGCAAACGGTGTTTGAACAGCGTCAAACCCCATCCATGAGCAGCATATCAAGAGGAAAGTGGGGCTTTGCTTCCACCAGCCCACATTTCACCCTCCCTCTCCATCCTCAGACACTTCTGAGGCTTCTTGGTATGAAATGTAGGGGAATAAACTCTTTTGTCATCGACAGCCCAGACTTCACAGCTCATCATGTCCCACACCACAAGGACTTGACTCTTTCAGCCCCTTGGTCTCCTCTGCCTGTTTGCTTCCCCCACAGCCCCTTGCGACCCCTTCCCACAGCCCTGGGGGAGAGCACAGCAGCCCTGGGACAGTTCCTGCTCACACTGCCCATGCCATGGATCCCTGTGCTCCTCTGTTCAAAGCACAGGGGTCTCTCTCAGCAAATTTCAGACAGCTGGAGGTGTCTCACTGACTCAGGTACAGCAAACCTGAAAAAAAACCCTCAACAGACCCAGAAGATGCTGAAATTCAGCTTCCCAAGGCAAAGAGCTGGCACAAGCTTCAGACTTGGCAAGAAGATTCTGCCACTTCCTTTCTCTCTGAGTCATGGTCCCCAGGTCTAGCTCCATCCCCATCTGTGAGGGGGTTTGAAAGAATTACACAGTACCAGCAGGATTCTCACCAGCCCCATCTCCCAGCCTGTCAGAAAAAAGGCCTTTAAAAATAGTTCTGTGCTGCTGGGTGGGATTTTCTTCTGCAGGTGCTGTGCAATAGAGAGCGAGATGAGATTCTAATCATAGCTCCTTCGCAGAGGGAAGGTTCAGAGTTGAGCTGTGTGGCAGCAGCCTCATTTTCACAGCAATATCACTTTATTCTCTGGGTGTCAGGGGGACACATATTGCTGTCATTTCTCTGCACCATGTTTGTATAACAGATGCAAAGAGCAGCCACACAACATGGAGCTATCACTGCTCCATCACATCAAGGCAGGGAAAGCAGCCTGGTTGGTGCCTGATGCTTCTGCTCTCAGCCCCCAGAGAGTGCATCCCACGGGGAAGAGGGTCCCTGGGCTGGTGGGTGCTGTCCCCTCCAGCTGGAGGGCTGAAGGGGGAGGAATTCCCATCCAAGCAGAGAAATTGGAGCTCAAGGTTGCATTTCCCCACTGCATGACGTGGCCCTGCACTCACCACTGAGGACTGGCTCAACCTGCCAAATTAAAAATTCCCCAAGTCATAAAACAGTTTTCCCAAAAATGGGTCAAACCCACCACATTTCTCTCACAGCAAGTTGCCACCACCCTGCTCAAGGTGCAGGACCTGCTTGGCTCATTTCCTCTCATACCAGACCCTCCTGCTGAACCTGAGCACTTTCTGGCAGGTCCCTCCACGCCGAGCTGTCAGTCCCCAGGAGCAGAAGGTCCCTGTCAGAGCCTCTGCATCTGGATCTCTCCGGAGGAGGAAGCTGGAGGCCTCCACACCCCGGGGGATTTCTGACAAGGTCTCCCAGCACAGCCCAGCAAACACAAACCTCCATCTGCTAAAGTTCAGGGGACTGCAATGCTCGTGGGAATTGCAGTGCCAGCACACCCCCAGACAACCTTCTCCTCTTCGTTTCCTCTTTATCTGGCACCATCTCTGCGGAGCTGTGCCCTCTGCCAGCTCTCACCATTGGGGCTGCAGTTGCTCTGGGGAAGTGCTGCCTCACCCACTGATCTGCTGCTGCTTGAATCCAGCCATCTGCAACTTCCCCGAGGGCATCACCAGCTGATTATAGAGGAAGAGTGTTTCCTAAACGGAGGCCCAAGCCAAAACACCACTCCAAGGGCTCTCCCCAACATGAACAAATCCTGGGACAGCTCGAGAAGGGATGCACTTTGGCACAGCATTTATCTTCTCTGGATGTTTTGCCTGCTGTTCCTTCCTCTCCACGTCCAGCTCCTTGCTAAGCAGATTTTATGAGTCTGTTTCATTTTTAGCCATTTGTTGCAATAGCAAAGTTTGTTTTGCTTTGAGGACATGGAAGCAGCCTGGGTGCACTCAACCCAACAGCCTGGCATGATTTAGGACCTTTTGGGCCAGCCCTGAGCTGGGTAGCTGGGTGCCCAGCCTGGGCCTGCACCTGCCCTGGCATCCTGTCAAGGCCACCCAGGCTCGTACCTGCACCCTGCAGGACCTGCAGAAGAGTCTGATGGAGTCATGGTGAGAGAAGTGGCACCCACAGCTGGGCTGGAGCAGCCACCTCACCCTCGGGGGGGAAGTTTTCCAAAACAGAGATTATTGCTACTTAATGACACCTTCATGTCACCCACAGCCAGGAAACCATCGATGACAGAGCCACCCCAGCGTGACCACACTGCCATGACATCCATTCACTGCACCCTTCCACGTCCACAGATGTTTTATCAGGTGCCTGAGAGGGCTGGCACACCCTTTGTCAGAGCTGTGCTGTCCTTACCAGCAGCAAAGCCATAAAGCCCTCCTTGCAGCCCCATATGCATTCACTTCATGCCTTTAATCCTGACAGCCCAAGTAAATTCCTCCTGAAAAGAAAACCCTTGTTCCCCCCTCCCTGAGCTGCTGCTTCTTGCTAAATGTCATTAAAAGCAGAACCCACGGTAACATCAGTCCTTGCTGAAGGTTGAAACCACCTTGACTGTAATCTTGGTGTGGCACTGGATGGAAAAAAAAAAAAAAAAAGCAACAAAACCGCAGATACTTCTTCCACTTCTCTGTCAGCTCCACTTTGCATCAAAACCTCCTTTGTATGTCACAGCTATTAAAGTTGTGGATTGTAGCTGGGCTGTGTGTGTGTGAACGTGTGTGTGCCTGTGTCTCAGAAACTGGGTCACCCGGAGAGCGCTCCGTGAAAACTCTGCCCTGACAAATCCAGCCTGGCAAGACTCAAAGATACCCCTTATAATGTTTTTCTGCCTCCCATCATGCTTTGAAATGAGCGAATAATACTACTTTCTGCTGTATTTTTGTATCTTTTATTCAGCAGCTTCCTGAGGTAAATAACCTCAGGCAGGCAAATCCAAGGGGATGCTCCTATCTCTCTTGCTGTCTGCTCACACTGAAATCATGATATACTTTGCTTTCATGATGCTCTTTATAAAACATTCATTTTTTTCCAGGAGAAATGGCTATCAAGGAGGGCAAGAAACTTTACACATTTGGCTCAGGCTTCGTCCCAGCATTTGTCATCCTCCTTTCCCTGCCAGTGCCCCAGCTGTGACAGGAGGGTACTTCCAGAGCCCACAGCACCTCCCCATCACACTGGGGACCCACCTGGGCACCACCCCAGCCAGAGCAGAGCATGACTTCTCAGAGCCAGGGCTCTCTCAGCAGGCAGACATCCTGTAATTTCCATCTGGGCTCTGAATAACTCAGCTCAGGCAGTTTCTGGCTGAGGCTGTGGGGTGAATCTTTTCACCCTCCTGCCCTCCCTGGGGCACTGAGAGGTGAGGAACCAGCAGAGCACAGAGTAGGGCTGGCCCAGCTCAGCACCAGGCAAAATCTGGGCTGCTGGAGGGGACAAGAGGGGAAACTGAAAGTTGCTGAGTCCATGCAGGGCAGAAAGACGTGGGCTGAGAAGGGGAAACCTGTGGGTTTTCTAATTAACAGCTTATTTTAACACTTACAGCATGAGAGAAGGGGTGGCAGGAAGAAATACCTGGGCAGGAAAGGCTTTTCTGCTAAGCAGAATTGCAAAGAGGGTCTTGGGGGCCGAATACTGCTGCTTTTTTGTGCTGCTCTCAGTGCACTCATTCCCCTTAAAGAAAGCCAAACTTAAATGACCACAAACAGAAGCAGTGACAGCAAGGGGGGAGGAAGGATCTGGCTTCAGACAGACATTCACTGGCCTGCAGGAGAGCTGTAGAGGCAGATTTCAATATCCCAGGATGAGGGAAATGGAGTTGAGGAACAGAAAGTGCCATTTGCATGGGCTCTGATCTAGACTCTGTCTGTCTCTTAAGTGCTCCACGCCAGCAAATCCCAGTATGCAGGCTGTGAACCCCATTTAACCACCAGAGAAAGCAAAGCAGGGCAGAGATAACAGGCAGCATTCATCAGCTAAGGGAGCTTGGCAGCACCCAGAGCCAGGCAGAGGTGGGAGAGAGCCCTTCCCAGCAGACCACACTGGAAAAGAAAACAGAGGGACTGCAGTGTGGGAGCAGGGGAGGGGGCACAGGCTCTCACAGATCCATTGTGAGTTCCAGGTGTTGCCTTGTAAATCTTACAGCAAGGCAGATGAACCACCCAGAACATCCCACATCGGGCAAGCTTGGGGTGGTTTTGGGTCGCTGAGGAGTGGAAGTGCTGATCCAGGAGCCCGTGGTGGATGGGTGGGTGTGTTCAGCTGGACCAGCAGGCTGCAGGCAGGGAGGACACGGGATATCACTCCCCCAAAGCCCGCTCCGTGTCCTCTGGTTAATGTATTCAGCGGTGAGTTTAGGGGATCTCAGGAGAATGAATTGTCAGAACGTCGGAAGCAAGAGATGGCAGGGGAATTACTGCTAATCCTTTCTTGTGGGACACAACACTCCAAAGGATTTAAAAGCTGTTCAAAAATGTAGAAAAAGGAGAAGCGAGAAGGACACCCCTCCCTCTTTCTTAGGTTTTAGGTTGGTCACTTGCTGCTGGCTGGGAAAGACAAAAAAGAGAAACTTTGAGGAGAGGGAAGCGATGAGAGGGGAGAAGAAAAGATGAAGACTGAAGATTTGATCTGGAGAAAAGTCGATCTTACCCTCTCCGGGAGTGTAGGCTGCAATTAAATCTCTTTTGCCTCACAATACTCGATTGTTATTTGCGTGGTAGTACTCAAGATGTGGCTGATAAGGGAGGAAGGAGCTGCAGGCAGGGGAGGCTGCAGTTGTTATCCTTGGAAATCCTCTGTCTGAAGGGCTGTGGGCCCCAGTCCTCGGGGGTGACCCTTCTCCTCGGCTGAGGATCTCCTCATCACCCATAATAAATGTATTTTGAACAGCTCTGGTGGGAGGATCTTGGAAGTGTGGAGTTTGAATATCCTCTCCCTGCTGTTTGATTTGTAGACACGGTCAAGGGTTTGGTCACACAGAAGGTGTGTGACCACAGGTCACAGTGGTCACTCCCTCTGTGACCTGTGGAGCCTGGCAGGCACAAAGGCAGATCTGGGCTCGGCTGCTTTTGCCCTCCAGCGGTGCTGCAGTTCTTTCATCCCAGTCAGCTGGGCCAGCTGGACCCCAAGGGCTGCCAGTCTCTGTCCTGTCACCTTCAAAACATGGCTGGTACCCATGCAATGCTCATTTCCACCCCTCTTCTTACCATCATGTAAAAAAGTGGCATGCTGTTGTCAGGGAATTCTCGCCACAAGTATTATACTGTGAGAGGTGTAGAAATGAAATATGGAGCGATATTGGGTAGGTATTCAGAGATGTTTATCTCTCCCAGCCGCATGGCATCGGGCCTGCTGGTCATCTCTGAGTCACAGGACCCCCTGGCACTTTTCCCCAGCCCAGGAACCCCCACCAACCACTCTGGACACGGCATCTGGGCACACACGAGCAGGGAGCAGGGGCAAACCCTGTTCATCCAGGGGCCTCTCCCCCAGGACCTCCCGGCTGGGAGGTTTCTCCACAGTGGCACCTGAAATAAAAAGGGCAGGACTGATGGTCCTTTTTAAGCCTTTATTAAAAGTGATCAGCTCGGGTGGGGGCTCCAGCCAGCTTCGTTGCCCCCAGCTTTGACTTGGAGGAGGAGGAACTTCGGCTCTGCCACTCCCTGTGATAGAGCCGGGCCCTCGAGTGTTCCTCATAGGCTATGGCTGTATACCCAAGGGGTATACGAAGGCGATGGTGCTAATTTGCCGTCCTCAGGGCAGTGGCTCCAGTAGACTTTGTCATTAGGGTGACTACTTGAAGAAACCCAAAAGCTGGCCAGGTAGTAGTTGCCGATAGAGCAACCTGGTTCATTTTTCTTAAAAGTTTGTTGGCTCATTTTAAATTATTATTTTCTAGGGATTTTTTTACTCCCAAGGGTCTTTTCGGCTCTAGTTTGCATATTCAGCCCCTTTTCTTCTCTTTTTTCTTGTCTTTTTTTCTTTATCTACTACTCTCTAGGCAGGCCAGCTTCGAAAGGGGTAAAGAGGGGGTTGTAAATGCAAGCCCTGATAAGAGGTCGGTTTCTTCACAACTAAGTGGGGGTTTCTTTTCTTAAACTACAAGAGAGATCCTAACTTACAAAGCTACAACAAAGCACAAAATTACATTCAAACACAGCTACAATGTAGTACAAAATAAATGGATCATTGTTAAATTGATAATCTGGTCCCTTATTTATAACAGTACCTACAGACTCACCATGAACCTTCTGCCTTGTAGGTGCTCTGGTTAGAGCTGGAAACCCTGGGACCAAGCCACCTCCAGCATCTGGGATCCACCCAGCTGAACTGGGGCCACTTTCCCACCCTGAGATCCTGCACTAATATCTTCCCTGTTCATTTTCTTCCTTTTTCTTGCTCTTCAAGTGTTTTAACAGAGCTGTCCTCACTTCTGCAATGTTTCTCTGTGTGTGCAGAGCAGCACAGCGAGGTCCAGGCTGGTGCATTATTGACAGTGCCCTCTGGGTGACCTTGGAGCTGAGGAAGGTGAGGGCTCCTGGCAGATGGGCTCCTCTCTGCACATCGTGCTCTGCTGTCATTTGCCCCAATTCCCAGCCTGAGCTGGCAATGGCAAAGAACAACTTATTAAGGAATTGCTTCTTTCCTCCCCTGTTCAGCTGCTCTCAGGCTCAGGCAGTTCCTATCGATCCACTGCACCTACTCAAGATGTTTTGCAAAAGGCACGTAGTGAAATTCATTCCAGGGGTTTGTCAGTGGTTTTTGCTGCCTGAACCACACACGGGACACAGGCAGCTGAAGGTTTGACTCTGAGGGGATCACAGTAAGAGCTGTCTTGGAAGAGGAATTTCCATTTTGCCAAACATAATTTTCAGTATGTTAACCAAAAAAAAAAAAAAATTCCCACAAAATGGAATCAGGGGGTTTTAATTTGGGTGTGTGGGAAACATTTTCACATTTTGGTGTTGTTTTGGGAGGCTAGTCCGATTGTATAAATAGAAACAAATTTTAAAATGAAAATGTACTCTGAAAAACAACAGCATAAGCCTAAACATACATTTTTTAAAATGACATTGTGGAGCAATTTAACTTCTATTAGAAATTCCTTTTTCAACCCGTCCAAAGCATTTTTAAAAATCACTGTTTCCATGAAAAATATCTGTTCCGAAATCACAACCCCATGCAACACTAAACCAGACACTCTGCTGTGACAATTCCCATCCTGTAGATTCACCATGCTACCTCATTAAATTCCATAAACCACCTACAAAACAGCATTTCCCAAAGGACAAATGCTCTCCCTGAGAAGTTTCAACCTGTTCCTGTCAAGCATCAGTCGGGCTGGGGGAGCCAGCTGCTTTTCCTCGTTCTGGTGGGTTTTTAAGTGACACTGGAAGTCTGTGCTCCTGCTCAGGGGGGCCAGGGGAGCATTCCCGCAGTGCTGCTCCTGCAGCCAGCCAGATCCAGGTGGGAAGGGCTGCACATGGCTCTGGTTTCCAGCTTTTCCAGCTGCCGCAGCGTGGGGAGCACAAATGGAATCCCACTAATGAGGGCACGCTAATGCAAAGCACAGCTTGGTGGCAGTGCCAGCACATGAGGATGTCCTGCCCTGGGACAGCACCCTCCACAAGGCAAGGAAGTCCAGAGCTGCCTCTGTCCTGGCATTTTGCACGGGTCAGATGAAGCTCAGAGTGAAATGAGGGCACATCCCCATTGCAAATGAAATTGCTTGGATGCAGCAGCGCTTTGGAGCTTTGTCTCCATCTGTTTTTATGACCCGGGCAAAAGAGATGCTTTAATAACTGGAATATGTTCAGGTATTTACATGAGAGATGAATGCAGACCTGCACGGGTGTTTCATTTTGGCTGCTCATTTTTTCACCCAATGAGTAAATCCTATGAAAGCCACTTGCTGCAGAGTGGGCAGTTTCAAACTGTGCACACCAACAGCTCTGCAAACACGAGAACGTTGAGTTTTCCTTTGGACATTTGCTTCCTACAATAAAGGCAAATGAGTGCGTGTGTTTCTGTGGGAACCACAATATTCTCCCATTTATACTATTGGGGAAAGCTGTTTTAAGTCTTCCAAAAAAAAAAAAAATACTGTTTCTCTGCTGGGTAAATGGTGTAAATATAATTGTTCACACAGTCTTGTCCGTCTTGGACTCATAAACCTCAGTGTGGAGCAGACAGGCACTGCCTGGGAAGGTCACAGAATTACAGAGTGGGTCAGGCTGGAAGGGACCACAGAGGGTCATCTGAAGTTAAGATGCTTTTTGTGGCTTTTTCTTGGACAATAAGGAAGCCAGGGGCAATTCATGTATCCATCTCTGCTGTAGAGACTGAATAGAAAGAGAAAAACAAGTGACCAGTTTCTTTTTAAATTGTACTGGTGTGAGCCTCGTCCCAGCATCACTCCAGCTCTCCTAAAGTTGCTTTGATATTCAAAAAAACACTGACTTTTTAAACAATACTGTCCTGAATCCCTTTCATAAATGCCCAGAACCACTTGCAGGATTTCTGAAACTCATTGTTATAATTACAATCAAGAATCATAGGACTCGGTGCTTTGTGCCAGAAATACACATCCACTGAATTGTTTGCAGAGGAGCCACAGAGAGAAAGAGTGAAGGAGAAACACAGCTTCAGTGCTGCTCAATTCAGGAGCAGGAACTCCTACTCTATTTAATTTTTCCTCTTTTGTTTCCCAATTTAACTTGGAGCTGCTGAAACTCAAGATAATGTTTGCTTTGTCCTCTGTGCCCTCCTCTGGCCTCAGTCCAGGGAGCCTTGTGCTGTGCTTTACTGTCCCCCACCATCTCCAGCAGCCTCTGTCCCCAGAGGAGGGGGAAGGTGTGGGAGGAAGGCTGAGGTGGAAGGTCTGCAGGACCCATCAATCCCAGCAGAGGTGAGAACTTCATCTTGGGAATTGCTGGAATAGTATTTAGCAAAGCAGAACAAACTCTCTGGGCAAGGGAATGCAGCTTCAAGCTTAGTTTTATTAAAGCTTCATCTCTTGGGTCACAGAAAAGCTTAGGGAGAGCTGTGGGGGGTTTTGGTAGTGTTGTCTGACACAGCACATGGGGAGGGAGCTGTGATTCAACTTTTGCCTGCACAAGGCCTGGAACTGCCTCTGCCTCTCTCTGCAATAATGTGTGATGTTGATCCCTGATCCTGCTTCCACGGAAATGTCCCTGTCTGGTGCTTAGAAAAGTGAGCTGGGCCAGGCCTTCCTTCTGGATAAATATCAGATCTGATTCACCACTCAGTTGCTTCTGTTTTACCTCGGCAGAGATGTTGATTATAAAAGGATTTGCAAGTTTAAAACCAGAGTAATTCAGTGATTAATCCCAACCAAAGCCTTTGATAAACAGCGAGCAATACTCCTGCCCCATCCAATATCCCACACATTGCTGGAGTACTCTGTGATAGGATTCCATGGCATTTAGACCTTCCTTCACTTGATTCAGGATGGTGCTGGGATACATTTAGTTCAGCTAATCCAGACTTTTCCCCTCTATCTTTTCTCCCTGCAAAATGTCAGGCATGTTCTCAGTGAAACAAAAGCAAACTCCCCACCCAGTCCTGCTCCAGGTGGCAGCTGACCCCTGGGGAAGGCTGAGCAGACAGGCAAACCTGAACTTCATTTCAAACCCTCAAGGCTCCTACAGCACCTTCCAACAGTGACTTAAGGCTGGTCCAGAGAGCGAGAAAGCTTAATCTAGAACTGCTGTAAACATCAAAACACTTCATTCAGGCTCAATTTTGCTCACTTAGGGCAGTCCCAGAGTATATCCACAAACACTGGATGAGGAGAAGCAGTTGGAACAAAGATTGCTCTCTGGAAGGTCTGTCCTCTGAGTCATGGTGCTCACGGACACAAGACTGTTGGAATCCAAAGTTTGTTTCTGTTTCACACCATTTTTAGAGCCAAGAATCCTGTGTCTTTACTCTGCCTTCGAGCTTCTGGGCCCTACTCAAAGAAACAGACTGTTGACGTTCCTCTGGGTGAATGGTCTCAGGACCCAAATCCAGCCTCAGAAGCAGCCAAATGGCAGTAAGAGCACTGGTCTATTCCCTGACCCACCAGACCTGAGGTATTGCTGGGCCACCTGTGGGTGACAGCCATGGGCAAACACAGAGCTCAGGCAGCTCTTCTGGCTCTTGTCCCTCCTGAATTTGCAAATTCCCTTGAGAAAAGGTGATCAGCAAGGCAGGAGTTCCTGTAGTGCTTTGGCAGTGCCTCCATCCACTCCCTCTGACTCTGAATAGCAAGAGAAGACCCAGCTTCTGAGCACAGCCATCAGTCAGGCCAGGATGGCAGACAGGGGAGGAAGAACCACTCTTTCTTTTCACATGAGTTTTACCTCCTCCTGGTTCCAGCTTTTGCCCTCCAGCAGGACTCCCGTCAGCTGCCTCCAGAAGATGTGCTTATTTATTTCCTTGTCTTTCCACTCCAGGTAGGTGTTCCTCCTCAGGTACCGGGACAGCCCCAGTCTCTGCCTCAGCAGGGCCTTATTCACATCTCCCAGCACAATCATGATGATCCCAGTCTTTCCCTCCACCAGCTGCCAGGACTGGGCAATGTCAAACTCAAAGCTGCACCACTTGCTCTCCAGGAAGTCAGTGGAGATGACTGCGATGACATTCCTGCTACTGAGAAAACCCTCCTGGATGATATTGGTGACAATGGGTACCCCGGGCAGGAAGTCCCTGTGGTACAGACACAGGTGGAAGGGAGGTATTCCTGCTTCCAAGGGTTCCACCAGCTCCTTTATCACCCATTCCTCGTCTTTGCTGGAGTGGATGACAAAGGCATCGTAGGTGTCACCTCTTTCTGCGGAGTGTTTGCACCCACTGAGCAGCACCACCAAGTAGTAGAGCTGGAAGTAGTACTTGTAAATCATGAAGAGGAGCACCACTACACAGAGCAACACAACCACTGGGAAGACAACTTTGCCTGCATGGATGTGGCAGGAGGACAGATCAAAGCTTGGCAGGCTCACGTTCGTCACGTGCGAGGGAGTGTGGCACAGCATCAGCTCCTCGTTCTGCAGCAGCTCCTGCTTTTCCCTGATCCATATCAGAAAGTCCAGGTATGCACAGGAGCAGTCAAACAGGTTTTGAGAGATATCCAACAGGACCAGGCTGTCAGGCAGGATTTCCCGGGCTGCATCCAACAGAACAGTCAGCTGGTTTCTGCTGAAATCCAGGACTCGGAGGGCTTGAAGCGGCTGGTAGACTCCAGGATCAAAGGTCAGGAGCTTATTGTTGCTGATGTTTAGCTCTTTTAGCTCAGAGAGGGCATCAAAAGTACTTTGATCCACATGTACTAATTTGCAGCTTGAAATATCCAAGGTCTGGAGGTGACTTAGGTTTTTGAAGTTGTTTGCCAGCTTATTGTCCTCAAAGGAGTTCCCAGCCATCTTGAGCACTTGCAAAGAGTTCAAGCCACAAAATGTACACTGGGATTTAACTTCAGTTTTGGTATGGGAAATATCGAGGTAAATCAGTCTCTGAAGGGACAGAAAGACAGGGTAGGAGCCAGGACCAAATAAAGTTGTGTGCTGAAAGTCCAAATATAGCAAATTCTTCACATTAGTGAAATCTCCAGACAATTTGATATGGGAATTGAAGCTTAAGTTCAAGTGCTTCAAATTTGGACAATTTTGAAACTGAGTGGAACAGCATCTGCCAAAGGTGAGGCTATTCTCACTTAAATCTATGACCTCCAGGTTGCTGAGACTCTTAAATTTCTGCTTAAAGTTTCTGAGTCTTTTGTTCTTGGTAATACGAAGCACTCTCAGTTCCTTGAAAAGTGACAGCATCACAGCAGGAACGTCCTCAAAATGGCATTTCTTGCATTCCAGGTGTTTCACTTTAGACAACACAGGAACCTTTGATATCTCCTCAAGTTCGAGGTCCACCAAGCGAATAGTGGAGACATTGCCTATGCAGTTAAAGAGAGTGTCTGTGCCATTCACAAACCCCCTGAAGCAGATTAAGACAAACTCTTCCATCTGTACCTGGCACAGTCCATTCAAGAGCTCTGTCTTAAAGTCTCGCAGTCTCTCACTGTCGCTGAATTCCCCAACTATGAGTCTGCTGACCTGCAAACCATCCAGGCCTGGCAGAGACATTTGCATCCCAGTGAAGTTCTCAAAAGCAGACCGGAGAGCCAGCTCAGCCAGGTGAATCCCTTTAAAGGCCTCCGGCTCTATGAGTTTTATATTGTTCAAGGAAAGCACCAGCGTGAGGTTGAGCCTGTTCCCTTCCCTCAGGGCATCAAGGTCTCCTCTGGAGATAGATGTGATCTTGTTAGAGAAAAAGCTCAGGTGCCTCAGGGAGGTCATGTTGGCGAAATACTCGGGAAGCTTCAATGAAGTAATGCTGTTGTGGCCTAAATTCAGCTCCTGCAGGGTATGCAAGTGGCCAATGGGCAGCTCAGACAGAGAGGTTCTGTTGGTTTCCACCAGAACCAGTTTTTTCAGTGATGTTAAGCCATAGAAAGCTGCTTTCCCCAGGTACTGGAGGGAATTGGCAGTTAAAATCAAGGTGGAAAGTCTCTGGAGATCCATAAAGGAGTGATCTTCTATTGTATGGAGGTGGCACCTGCTGGGCATGAAAAGAAAATATAAATGAATGAAATACTGTCCCTGCCTTCACTGAGTGCTGGTGTGACATCCTCAGGCTCAGCCTCACGCTGGGGGCTGGTTTGACTTCGCTGTGCTGGGCCAGCATCCCTGGATGTGCAAAGGGAAGGCTCCTACAGCAGGAGACCTCTTCTTACCTCCTTCTCTCCTCCCTCTCTAACCTAAAATTCAAAGCAAGAGACGTGGAGACCTGGTGGAGATCAAAAATTCATGCAGGCAGCAGGAAAGAAGAATCCTTGCTTTCAGTTTAGGCCAAAGTGACATTGCCATGACCATCACTGATGGAAGAACCAACCAGATCCAGCATTCCCTCACATCTTGCACCCCCACAGCCCTCAGGCTGCCACCTCAGCCACATCTGGGCAGCTCCATTGGCACCAGAGCGGTGCAGCTGTGGCAGAGCTCACAACTCTGTCAGCAGCTGATATCTGGGGATGGCTCAGAGGGAGCAGACCCCAGGCTGTGCTGTCTCTGAAGGTGAAAAGGAAGAGAGGAAAATGAGGCCCCCTAAGGTTTGTTTCATGTGGGAAGATCCAGAATTGGAGACCCAAATCCATTCTGCAGTGAGTCCCAGCAGAATTAGTTTAATAATCCAGCCAGTGTCTCACAGCAAACGTGCTCTGCCACTCAGCCACTTTGGAGCTCGAGCTGTGACGGGACTGAGTGACATTTCTCAGTGAAACAATTTACCAAGAGAAACTGTTGTCTGAAGTCAATGGAAATTATACATCAATTCAAATTTACTAATAGGCCTCCCCCATCTCCTCCCCCAGATATATGAGGAGAAGGGAGAAGAGAATATGTTGATATTTTAAAACAGCCTTTTAGAAAATGAATGTACCTTCATGTTATTTTTTTTTTAACTGTGATTAGAAAAACAGCTCATCCAAGATGTTCCACTTCAGAGTTTTTGAAATAGTGAAAAGTCTGACATTTCTCTTGCTCAGAGACAAGTAAAACATCTTCCTCCTCCTTCTCACATCCCAGCCTACAAGATCAGACTGACAGACCCAGCTCTGAGTGGAGAGTGTGTACTCAGTGACTGGACTAAAACCTGCACACCACTGCACCACGGGGATGTGCAAAATGACAGACACGGGGACACAGGCACAAGAGAAAAGGAAAAAAAAATAAACAGCCAAGACCATTAGACCCCAAAATAAGCCAGCATTGCAGCCCAGCTGGTGAAAGAAAAATTAACCAGTATCCACATAATAGATCCCATTACCTTGAAAGATCCAGAAGCTGCAGCTCAGGGACTGATGCAAAATAATTTGACCCCAGTGATTTCAGATTGCTGAAACTGAGGTCCAGGTTCTGGGTGGTGTTTGGGACTCCATCAGGAACTCCAGAGATGTTCAGTCCAGTGCATCTGAAAGTTGTGTTAGGGGTGATCTGTAACAGAGGCAGACCCAATCATGGGCAACATCTGCTCCTCATGAAGTGTCAGGAAATGTCACTGCCAGGAAAGCAGGAGCAGAATGACCCCCTTGCAGTTCATTTCTAAAGGAGCTGCCCTGAGTTTTAGGAAATAATCTTACATATCCTAAGCATTTTTCCCATTTCTAATAGAACTAGTCCTACTCCTCAGCAAGATCTGCATTTCTTGCTGATTGAAGCTGGGACAAAACTACAGGACAGTGTTCCTTGAGGCTACAGATGAACCAGCAGCAACCTCTGAGAGAGCCAGCAGGGCAAACTCTCATGGACACACTGCATGGCCAGCACCAGCTCCCAGCTCTCTTCCCCTACATGTAACCAGGCAGCTCGAACCTAAGTTATTCTGCAAGCAAATAATGGTCAGCAAAACTTTGCAAAAGGCAGTTGGGCAGTGTCAGGTACTTGGTGAAATCACTCTACTGCACAAATCAGGCAAAAATCTGTGTTTTGTAGAAATGAGATAAGGTTTGGATCCCTTCCAAGGGAAATATAATCTATTACAGTAACTGCACTGCAGCACCCTCAGAGGTACAGAAAGCCAACGAGAAGAAAAGGTCCTTGCTGCTGATTCTGGTTCTCAGCTGTTTTCGAGACCAGAATTTACTTCAAATACTTCAATAACCTTGATAACAACCTTGAAAGCAAAAGCTGAGCTTTCCTGAGACTACCAGGAGGCTTGAAGCACAAATCTCCCAAGCAAAGGGAAAAGTTGCAGCAGACAAACAGAAGGATTTTGTGCTCACTTGGAGCTCACATACCTCCAAACAGGGATTGAGGAGGCAACCTGCCAGCGGGGACGGGACAAACGCCAGCTGCAGCAGCACCAGGAGTGTCCCCACAGGAAGGGCTCCTCTCCTGGACATCTTCAGGAGGCCAGGAGTGCAGGAGAAAGGAGCATGGAGAGAGAAACCTGGAGAGAGAAACCTCCTGCCGTGCCAGGAACTGTTTCACCACTCCTGCTTCTCACCACACATCTCTGAGAGTTGCAGAGGATGAGAAGGGAAGTGAAACTTGGTCACTGCCTTGTTTCTACACAGTCTCTGGGTGAACTGCTCTTCTTGAAATTATTTTTTACAAAATGTTTAAAAAAAAAAAAAAAAAAACCAAGAAAAAATAGAAATAAGTAATGACAGATATAACTTGGGCTAGAAATTAAAGAAGAATATGGGTTCCATCAGGGTCACTTGACTTGATTGCTTCTGATTGGCTCAGGTCAAATTGGCAAAAACACCCCAAAACAGTAGAATATTTTGTGCAATTCTGAGCCCAGTTTCATGCTCCCCATCCCATAATTCAAAGGTACTGGTCAGAGAGGGTGACTCTCTGCCTTTGCACTCCTGCCACGCTCCCAGCTTCAGCCTGGCAAGTACTGGAGAAGTGCTCAGCTGTGGCAGAGGTTTTCTTAAGCCAGGTGAGCACAGGTTTATCTCTGGCTGAGCTCTTGTGAACAAACATCCAGGTTTTATCCATCTGGTTGGGCCTTCATTGCAATTATTGCAGGAATATCATTGCAGGAATCTCCAGGACAGGGAGATTCACAGAGTGATCAGAGTTGTGGTCACAGAAATTCCACCTCTCCCCACCCTTCCCGTGGGAGAAGTTGCCATGAGCAGCAAAAAGGAGAGGCACAAACACCCTGAGCTGGGCTCAGAGCTGCTCCTGCCCTGGTCATGCCTGAATCTCTCTTTGATGCCTGGCTACAGAACAGCTCAATGCTGAATTCCCAGTGCAGACTATTGTTTCAGGAAAAAGCTTTGTAAAACCTCACAGTGGGCAATATTAATTTAAGTCAGCTGTGAGCCTTCTAATAAAGCTCCCTGCCTTCATTCACTCTGATAAATGGTCGTGCATTCATGTATCTCCTCCTGTCTTCCTGGAGATAACTAAGAAATGTTACTGGGGATCCAGCCATAGAGTTGCTGGGTATTATCAACACCACATAGACAGAGAAGTGACAAAAATATGAGACAAGGGCGGAGTATTGGTCTAGAGGAAGATGGAATAAAGTGTGATGACTCATGACAGTCTGTGAAAATTAATATTAAATATAAGATGCAATACCAGTCCAGTGAGCAATCCACTTATAAAGAAAAGTTTAAAATATTTCAGAGGTGGGGGGTTGACTTTTTCGACAGGCTAGTAGAAAGCCAGAGATAGATGGGGAAATCCTAAAATAACTGATGATCTCTGCAATAAAAAACACATGGCAGCACAATGGGAGCTAAAACCGACACCCTGATGTGCAGCCAGATAGTGCCCATTAAGCCAGCAGACAAAAAGTTTGTTGAAATTGGACAAGTTCTACAAAATCCCTGTTCTGAAAAGCCTCTGGTGATTGCAGGTATTTCCTTTTATAGATGGAATCAAAAGTGAATGGAAACAATTGCTGACTGCTTCTGTGCCTGGATTAAGGAAATTGGCAGAGCATCGTGTGTCTGCAGAGAGAACAAATGAGTGCAACCCTTGGTATTCAGTATGCGGAATGAGGCAATCCACATTTAATTTTTATCTAAAGCTGAGATGAGCCTGAAGTATGCTCTAGAAATTACCATTTCAATGGAGACTTACTGAAGATGCTAAAGAGTTTGGGAGCATCACAAAGTCCCTCCCACAGCCACGCTCAGAGGTCAAGTGGGAAGTGCAGCTTGAAGGGCGTTCAGAGAAGGAGCTGCTGCTGTCACGAGGGACAGTTTCACTACATTTGTTCAAGGACAAATCCTACAGACACTGCAAGGGATGGGGCACTAGCAGAAAACATGCAAGTTAGCAGATCAAAGAGGCCACCGGTTTAGAAAGTCAGTGCTGGTTAACTTCACATGGCTCAGCTGGCACACAGCAATGTGCAGAAAGCCATAACGTCTGTGTAATTGCTCACAAAAACCACAAGAATTATGTGGAATCCCTTAAAGTGACAAGAATAACATCTAAAATCAAACATGATTCACTACTCTGGCCATTTACCAGTGGGATTATGAAAGATCTCTTAGCAAGGAGGTTTTACAGAGAATATGTTTCCAAAACCATGTGCCTGAGCAATCTATGTCCTCCTGAACATTATTCTAATGTAAGTAACACAGTGCAGACAGTGCATATGCAGCTTCTGTGATCTCAGGCAAGGTATTACAGAGCACGAGACAGCCACAATGTAGATGGACTAACAAAACATCTTGTACTTGCTTATTTTAAAAGAAAATTATTTGTGAAGTCCAGCCACAAAGCAAAGTTAGCTGAACTCCTGGACAAGACAAGTAGTGAGAGCCATAAAAACAGGATTGGCTGTGCACAGAGTGGTTTCAAGGTCACAGTTAGCCCAGTACCACATGTAGATCAATGGCTCTTACCCTGGAGAGAGGCTCTATTGCCTCAGGAGTCATCTCAAGCAGTTGCCCAAGTCCATCTGCAAATAGAGGCTGAGGAACATGACACAAACTATTTCAAGATTAAACAAACCAGGTCTTGTTTTAAGTGAAAGGATGATCTACAGCAACTATTTGGTTATGAGCTATGGATCAGATGGGAGAGATTCATGGATCAGAGAGGGGAGCATTCCTGAGGGGCTGGCACTTTCACAGAAGAGGACTTGTGGAGCTGAAGATGGAGAGCGCCACAAGAGGTTCCAAAAGTCTTTGAGAAGCTCAGGATGCACCAGGTGACCCAGCATTGCTCTCAGATGGGCTGCAGCACTGGCCTCATGTCCCTTCCTAACTATCACAGGGTCAACTTTGCAGTCCCCTGTGGTGAATTAGGCTGAAATCAGCCTCTGTGCATGAGGGATCCTGGCTCGGGGGGGGGCAGTTACCAGGCCTTGGGATTCACCTGACACATCACCAGTTCTTATACTCAGCAAGTCAGTCACCTGTCCAGGTCTGAAAGGCTGTCTGAGAGGAAAGGAAGAGTGACAGGAAATGTGGCACAAATTTGAATTTTCCCAGCTATTCTGCTGGGAAAAACAATTTATATAAATTACAAGGGAAAATGGGGGAAAGAATAATCCGAAAACATCTTTAAGATCTTTTTGCTGCACATTCCACAAATACATTGCTTCCTGGAAATGGTGAGTGACTGCCTTGCACAGTAACCCCTGCCTGACCTGGCAGCCACAGGACAGAGCCAGTGCTGGAGCACACAGAGCCTGCACCAAGGCTGGGGAGGGAGCTGACACCCTGATTGCATCAGAACAGGTCCAGAGAGCCTTCATGCCTGTAACTCTCACTTGTGATGCTACCCTACATGAAGGGTGACTAATAATGGAATCACAGACTGGTTTGGATTGGAAGGGACCTTAAGGTTCATCTTGTTCCAACCCCTGCCTTGCTCAGGGCTCCATCCAACCTGGCCTTGGACACTTCCAGGGATGGGGGAACCACAACTCACACTTGATGGAAGATCAGCCTGGAATATGTATATGTATATGTTAAGTCTTTTGCAGAGAAAACCCTGGAACCACAGTGGGAAGGACCGTTCCAAGTGCTCCTCACCACCTTCACTGCAATCAAGATCAAAGAGCAGAAGGCCTGGATTCATCACTCCCAGGTAAAGGCCCCCTGAGGGAATTTGGAAGGTGACACCAGGCAACAAGGAACTGAAGCTGACCCGAAAAAGCGATTGATGAACTTAATTATGATGGACATAATGTGGAAAGCGGTGACTTTAGTGATCGTTGTTACAACTGTGACAGAAGTCAGAGCAGCACCATGCCAGTACAATGACACTGAAGTATATCTTTGCCAGTATGATCCCCACTCTTGGAAGGCTTTGAGCAAAATGCTCAGAGTCACGAATGCAAGCCTGTGGGAAGGAAGAGATGTTTGGGGATGTAGCTCTGCATTTGTGCAGGATGGGTTTCATGAGGCCTACCATCCACCCATGAAACTCATCTGATTTGACCTCAAATGCTGTGACAAATGCTTGAGCAAGTGTCCTGAGTTATAGAATAGAAATATTAAATACAAAATAGAAGGGTGGGTGTTGCAGTGGACCCCCCTGGGCCTCCCTGGCCAGGTCCCTGCTATGTGGCTCTGGGTCTGTCCAATGTTCCAGCAGCCTGGGCTCTGATCTGGTTGGTTGTTTATCCCAGCTCTGCCCTGGGATCCCCTTTTTCCCTCTCTGTGACAAAACCAACTGGACACAAAGCCTCGTTCTCTTACCCCAGCTGACTCTCACCAGGTCAGGTGCTCTGTCCCCCCCCAGGACAGAGGGAATAAATGATTTAACATCATAAAGGAGGTTTGAGCTCTATTTCTCTTCTCAACTTCTGCTTCTGGTGAGTAGCTGTCAGCTAACACTGGCTTAAGTGGGGCTGCCTGTCGAGGAATATTTAGGCTGTTTGTAAAGTTTAAGATTTTCCAAGACATAAAGAGGCAACCTCACCACAGAAATTAAGCAGTGGACATGCTAGTCAACAACCAGAGGTGGGCAACAAAAGCATAGGACACTGACTTTAATACCACCCAAGTGTGTATAAAGCCCCATGAGAATCAAGCTGGAATAACCTCACCAGTACCAAGGAAAGCCGAGACAACAACCCAGGCACCAGTTCCTTCAAAGGAAAAGCAGCCCATGATTCCCACAGTTACTAAGACTGGACCATATGCTGTCAAGAAGACTGGGATTCAAAGGCTGTTGACTAACCTGGAATGGTCTTTGAAACGAGTAGAAATGGGGATGCAAGTAAATGTATCTGCCATTTGGCCAGAACGTGCCCCATAGCCTGTCTGGGTCTCCTGGCTTTGAAGAAGAGAGCAACACTCAGACTGAGAAACTCCACATTCAGTTTGGGGTGTCAGACCCAAAGAAGACCCAGCATCACTTCTCTCTGTCTGAGCAGTGGTTGACTCCAGCTGCAGCTCCAGAGCAAGGAGCATCTGTAATGCAAGTTTCTTGTCATGCCTCGAAGTGTCAAGGAAGGGCACGGAGGTGCAATCACAGTCTCTTCAGGCTGCCCAGCACAGACCAAGCCCAGCCCATTGACAATGGTGGCACCTAGCAGAGTTAAGCATGGCTGAGGTGTTTCCCATTACAGAGAAGGAATGAGACTGGGGTACACAGGGGACAGAAAATAACAACCCAAAAGCCAGAGTTCAGGTTAGTTTGATGAAAATCAGCCAAGCCTGCATTGGAGCAGCAATGTGTGCCATCAGATGGGCTATTCCCCAAAGCCAAAGTCATATGAACACCCCAGAACTATTCCAAAGCTATTAGGGAAGAACTGTGTCAAGTAACCAGGGACAAATACACTCCTAGAAGAAGTGATTAATCAGTGTCAGGATAGTCACTATCTGTGGCAGCTACTCCATATGGACTATGTCAGGTCATTAGGAGCCCTACATTTTACTGAAGTCAATGTTTGATCTAAATGGCTGGAAGGATTTCACACAGATGGTGGAGGCAGCCAGCCTCGCCTGCCAAGCATTCCTGGGCAGGCAGTGAGTGACAGTGGAGCTCCCTGGACCCCTGGAGAGACACAGGCTGGCAGCAAACAGCCCAGCAGCACCTTGTCCTTCTGCCTGGCATGAACCATGGTCACCCTGGGCTGGCCAGAGCCGGGGATTCACTGTCACCGTGGATGTGAGGGTGTCCTCAAGGCCTTGGCACGGAGCACTCTGTGTTTAGAGGGAGTATAAATTCCTTCCACAGCCCTGAGAAAGGTGGATTGGCCACCTCAGACTGATGCTGGCTTTTCTACTGAAACAACAATAGGACTTACTTTCTCTTTCCCCCTCCATTACATCCTTATTATGGTGTCTCATAGCCTGATTTACATATGTTTTGTGTCACTGTGGCTTTGACTTTCCCTACTTATTCTACCTCCTCTCCCCCACTTCTCTTAATAATGAGTCTGCTGTAGAGCAAGGATTTATTCAGACTATCAAACATGAAATGTGCATAGGGCATGGAGCACTGCAGAGCTCAGATTTTTAAACTGGATGCAAAGAAGGTTGATTTGGGCACTCAGTGCCACAGCTGAAGCATGGTTAAATATCGAGCCCTTACAGCACTGCTGTGACACTCTGGGAAAGTTTAAAACAAGGGGCAGCTCTAATGGTGCCCTGGAGAGATTACAGATCCCTGCTTTGAGGGAAACCCACAATGTAAGGGCAAAAAGCTGTGTAGCAGACCTGCTTTCTGGGAACACTGAGAGCACTGCCATAAGCACTGACCAGTGCCAAGAATCCTGAGCCTCATGTTTGTGGTTTCACTGCCATGGCCTGACACCACATGACAGGAAAATGTTGCAATGGCTGCAGCAGAAAGTGCAGACCCAGCTCCTGCAAAGTTCTTGTGTA
The DNA here is from genome assembly GCA_020086605.1 of Lanius collurio. Taxonomy (NCBI): domain Eukaryota; kingdom Metazoa; phylum Chordata; class Aves; order Passeriformes; family Laniidae; genus Lanius; species Lanius collurio. The sequence goes on along the minus strand of JACBWW010000035.1, from coordinate 1,227,513 downwards.
CACAGTACCCAGAGAGAAAATGCAAACCCCTCCTGGGGTTAGTTCATGGCATGCTTCAGACGTCAGCTCTCAGACATTAAGACTTTTATGGCATTTGCCAGGAGAAGAACCCAGAGTATTAACTGTCTGCACTGCTGAGAGCCCACTTCCATTACTTGCAAAGCAATAAATTCCAAAAGAGTGGTCGAGCCAGACCCAGATGCAGATTTGCCTGCACGTGGAGTGCTGTGAATTGGAATCTACAAAACCTGTGTGGGTATTGTGTGCTTTTTGGAGAGCAAAGACTTACTTGTGCACAGAGTAAGACCTGAAGCAGTGTTCCTGATAAAGAGGAATTTATTCAAACACCCCTTTTCTCCCAGTTCTGTTCAGTTTGCATGTTTTGGGGAGATTTTTTAAGCATTTCTTTGGCCTTGAGGTGCCTGCATCAACCAGGAAAAAACCACTTGCTATCCAACAGAGGAGGAATCGAGCAGCCACAAGCAGTGGGAAGAGCATTAACTTTTCAGATCACAAGACAGGGTGTTATGGAAAGCTGTCAGGGCTGAGATACCAGAAGGGAAGTTACCCAGGAAAAGGAGTGACACAAAGGGGACAGGAAGTGCCCTGACTGCCTGACCACAGTGAAGGGGAGAGAGGAAGGAAATATGAGGAAAAGCAGAAGTTTCACCTCCCATGGACACAGCACATATGGGTGCTGTACTGATGTTTGACACCCCAAACAAAGCTGCTGCCACAGGTGCAGCCTGCTCTCACCAAACCAACCCCACTTTTAGGGTTTGCCCTCTAATAGCTGTGCAAGAGGAGTCTTCTTCCCGATGAACACCCTGCTCAGAGGCTGCAGCAAGGTGCAAGGTACATCACCTTGTACACCCATCACCGTGGGTCCTTTCTGCTGGTAGAGGCAGCATTTTAGAGAGGTGACAACTGAGGTGAACCCCTGAAGGTGACAGGCCAGGAATAAAGCAGCAACAAGGGAAGTAAAGAAAGGGAAATATAACGCAGCTGCTCCTAGAAGAAAGCAGAAGAGGATGAGATGATGTGGCTCCAGAGGTGGAATGGGGATGGGGCCAGCACGTATAAGCGGTGGTTTAAGGTGGCTTCTTAAATGTGGAAGATCTTCAGCACACAAAGACTTGACAGCGGGGCTCCATGCTTAAAACAAGCTGGAAGAGACATGGAATGCTCCCACAGCATGCCAAGGAAAACAACAGTAATAAAATAAGAAGGCTCATGAAGCCATTGGAAGACTTCAGAGGAGATACAAAGGTAATTTTCACCTCTCCTCACCCTAAATCCCCCTCCCACATGAGAGTGTAAACTCCTTGAAACCAGAAGTGCATTTATTTTCAAACAGAACAATGAAAGAACATTTCTTGCCTCCTGCAGACAGTCATGTTTCCCAACAATTAGCAAATCACTGAAATCTCTGAGTGTTCACCCTGGCTCTTTTCCAAAGGGATGAGTATGACTTTCCCTCACTCCAATTAGTTTAGGAAACAATCTGTAACCCCATGGTGGTAGGACACCCATGCCCCCTCCCTTTCTCAGGGACTAAGGATGGATTTAGCATCTCCTTTTGGTGTTTTTCCCAAAGAACTGATGAGCACAGGGTGGCTGCTTACAAAACACGAGGGGATTGCCCAAGGACTGTGCAACATCCCACCTCTGCAGTCAGCCCTGAAAATCGGGGGCCAACAAAGCATCTCAGGGCTTCATCTCCCACCCCACAAGAGACAGGACAAACTGTGACCTGCTCAAACCTGTAGGTGCCCCTATGGAAAACACCTTAGTTGGAAGGGGAGGCATTTTCTGTCTCTTTTTTTCCCAGAGTGACCCATATTGCAGTAATGGCTTGGCGCAGTTTTGTCCTGGTTTCCAGGGTAACCAAAGCTTCAGCATTGACCTCTGGGCACATATGGAGGGTTTAAGTCCAAAGCAATGACTCCTGTGGTGGCAGATCTCTGAGAAAGGGAAAGAGCCAGCATCTGTTCAGGATTTCAAACTCATGTTTTTGTAAAACACCCTTGCAGCTGGGACCAGCAGCTTCTACCACACTCAATACACGAAAAAAAATGTAAATAAAACAGGACAGGTGCATGGACAGCACCTCCAAAACTCAAACAAGGAGCATCTTATGGAAAGGTTGTCAGAAGATGAGGGCTCATGAACACAGAGCCTCTGGGCTGGTAAAACACAAGAGCTCTGTGAGAATCAAAAGGCTTTGAATGGAAGAAATCACCACATCTTTTAACAAATCCTGTAAGAAATCAGCACAGTTTTTAATAAATCCACATCCACAACAGGCCTTATAGAAGGTCTCTGCATCTCTCTCTTTTCCATGTGCCTCTCTGTGTGTATTCCCTGCTGGCAGCCCTCATGTGACACCTCACTTCTAATCCACACATTAAATGCCTGTCCCTACCCTGTGTGCTGCATAACCAGCTCCTGCTCACGCAAAGCCAACACGGCCAAATGCAAACTCAAACACTGCCCTGACAGCCCTGGGACTGAGCACTGCAGCCACCACGCTCCTGAACATGCTCCCTGGTCCCCCAAGCACTTCACATTCCTCGCCTGGATTACCCCACTTTGCCCTTTTTAGCAGGGAAATGTACTTTTTTTAAAGCATTGCTTCACCAGGAGACCTGACATCAAATCTCAACCCAGCCAAGAGTCACTGTGTGACCTTGGACAAGGTTGTTTACCACGCCAGGCCTTCAAGCTTCCACTGCATTTGTTGCAGGTTATCAACATCCTCATAAGTGCCTGGCAGGCTCAAAGTTAATTAAAGATTGCACAGCACTGCCACAAAGATCATTGGCACCAAAGACAAAGTATCATTATATCCATTAATGAAATAATCCTCCATCATGCAGTGATGGGGAAAGCTGTGCTCCAGAAGCAGTGGGTGGAACAGCCAGCCCCAGGCCAGAGAGCTGTGAGAAGAGAGTGTTTTAAGGAATGCCAAACAAAACTCCTCTCATTTTACACTAACTAATTACCAGTAATGGCCTTCAGACAGAGAAAGCTCAGGAACATGTATGAGAGGGCTCATACAGCACAGCTGCTAATCAGCAGAGAACCAGGTTAGCTGAGGTCTGGAACCACAGACAGAAATGCAACTCTGAAGAGGGATTTGACTTGCAGAGTGGTGGTGGGGCAGCCTGGAATGAGAATAACACTGCAGTGCTGGGAAAGGGGAGAAAAGTCTGTCTTTGCTGGTAGGAGCAGGTCTCCAAACATTAAGCAGTGTTTGATATCTGATCATTCCTCTATCTATGCACGTTTGGGGAACACTTATTTATCCTCCTGTTGTTTGTCCACAAGAGGAGAGAGGGGCTGGATTCCATTTCCATTTCTAATTTCATTTATTCATTCATTTCATGACAGAGCTCATGACAGCCGTGACAAAGCTTCACTGATCAGTTCGACAGTGAATCTTCAGATTGTCCTTCAGGGGACATTTCCCTCACCGTCTGCATCCCACGTTCTGCTGGCCTGTTGGCTCACTTGGAACGGTATCCAGATGCCATCAGGCAACACCTGACTGAATTTAACCCTGTTTCCTTCCCTGTTTATCTGCACACAAATCCCAGGCTGTCACCCATCAGCAGCCACTGAGACACTGATTCATCCAACAAAATTCCCCAGACACACAAGGCATGGGTGACAAACCTTCTGAGAAAGGCCTCTCTCCACACAAAGGATGCTTCCTGTGAAAGAAACCGAGCTCATTTCATGCTAGCCCTTCCTAAAGGCTTTCAGACTGTGGCCTGAGAATCAGTGATAGTTCAGGAGATCTAAAGAAGTCGAGAAGTGCAGGGTCCTGAGCTCATAACCATGTTGTCCTGTCTCCCAGCTCCTGGACATTTCAGTCCCATGAACAGCCAGCCCCTTGCCAAGCACATGAAGGGCTCCTGCACAGAGGAGTTTAGGTGGAAACAGATGGAGAGCTACTGCCAAAGTTATGTCAAGCTGTTCACAACCTTGAACAGCTTGAGTTTTAGGAAATCCTTGGCCTCAGGTGAGCTTCATTTGTTGCTCCAGATAGAGCCAGGCAGTGACCAGGTTGTGGAATGGCCACCAGGCACTCTGGAAGTGACCATCAGCACCAGGGATCTGCTCAGTCCACCTGAGGCATCTTCATGGCACAGACTCTGCTTCATCCTGCTGCTCCTCTGGCTGCCCTGCCCAGCCCTCCAGCCACGTAAAACTGCATGGACCAGAGGAGCTGGGGGGATGAAACCTTTCTCTCCCTGTTTTTCCAGGTGCTCTGGCCCATTGAGATAATAAATAAGCACCCAAACTCCCTGCCTGGCAGGTCCCACCAATACCCTGAGCCCAAGAATCAGGACCAGAAATGATGCTCAGGATCAGTGCAGCTCATCTCACCACCTGCACAGGGCCCTTGGTCCTGGCCATCCAGGAAGCCCTGTAGGCACATAAGTGCTTCCCAGAGATCTTTCCCCCTCACAGCCCCACAGTTTGTCCTACCAACATGGGAAAGGAGCCTGCAATTGCTGCTTTGACTGCCAAGCACTAAAGTCCTGTGATCAGCCCTGCTAAGCCACGGAGTTTATAGTGTTTGGGTGTCTGAGTTTGACTGACAGCCTTACAGGGACAGCATCACAGCTCCAGGTGACATTTGGTGAAAAGCAGGAGCAATATTCTGCTCTCTTAGAGGGAGGGTGCAGAAAGTGAGAGCTCAGCTTCCCCATCTGATGGTGATCATCTAATTATCCTCAATGAGCTTGGTACAAATCCCAGCTTAGCAGGGGGAAGCACACTACGATGCTCTCAATGCACCTATACCCTGGCCTGGAAAAAGATCTTTGGAAGTCTGATTAATCCATCCAAGCAAATCCTACTGCTCACTACCACCCTCTGGAACACAGAGCTGGCAGCTGCTGCTCCCCCTGGTCATACCAAGGAGCTCCAGTGATCCCCCAGTGGCTGGCTTTAAACGGGAAGCCCTGAGAGCCTGGTGTGCTTTGGGAAGGCAGGGTGCTTTCCTGGGTGCATGGGTGTGCTTTGGGAAGGCAGGGTGCTTTCCTGGGTGCATGGGTGTGCTTTGGGAAGGCAGGGTGCTTTCCTGGGTGCATGGCTGTGCTTTAGGGGAAAGATATTGGGAGTGTTTCCCAGAAATGTCTTAGAACAAGCTGATCTCTGCTGGCTGCAGACCTGCTGCAGGCGTGGGAGGGGAGTGAGGGGTGCCCTTCATAGGCTGCTCCTTCTGCTTAAAAATGCAAGGAAATTGTTCTCTTGGCATTTTTCCTCCAGACAAGGCTTGCAGACTTACGTTGCACTCTCCCTTACAAACAGGGCTTCCCTTTCTTCCTGCATTGCCAAAATGTGCAGTAAAAAACCAGATGTGATGCTTTCAGCCTCTAACTCCACACTGGGAGAAGAACTCCAGGTCTGACAGTAATTTTGCCCTTGCAGTTTCCAATGCCTCTCATCTGTCCCTGGAGTTAGGACCAGCCTGGCACACTGAGGAGTTTCTGGCTGTTTGTTGCTGCTGGGCTTGCCCTCGGGACAAATTGGAGCCCAGGGAGGGAGAGCAGCTACAAGAAGTCCCATAATCAAATACAGCAACCACGAGGAATTAATTTAATGCTTTGCACTTAGGTGAAGGAAAGAGAAAAGGCCAAAGTACTTAAAAATACTGCTTTCTTTTAATTCTCAAGACATGATCATCTAAAACCATTCCATCTGTCCTGCACCAGGACTGGAGCAGGGGCTGGAAGAGGTGGAGGTCAAACAGTTTGAGACCTTTTCTCAAAAAGGTCTTTCTCAAAGCCTGGCTTTCACCAACACCTGCCTCCTTGCCATGAGCAAAATAATCCCAAATATTTATATTTGCATATATGCAAAATGCAGCATGGCTGCCAAAGGGCTTCATTTGCCCATTTCAGGCCTCTTAAGATTCTTTTCACAGAGGCTTTTTCTTTTTCTGCGTGGTTTTTTTCCTCCCATTTTAATTAAAGTATTTGTCTCCACAGCAGGAAATGTAAACTGTGCAGCAGGCAATCTTGATATATACTGTAAAAGAGAAAAAAAAATAGCTAAGTTATTATCTTCAGCTATGCACAGAGGAACTCTCTAGCCCTTTTTCTGGAAGCCAAAAAAATTATAGACAAAAGGAAAAAGAGGGAGGCTGATCCTTTAAAAAGTAGGGGGGGGAAAAAAAGATAGACATTTTTTTATTTTGATCTTGAAATGTAGGGTCAGATTTTTTTCTCTGCCAAAAAACAAATCTTCTCTTAGCAAAATACAGGATCTTTTCTCTAAGAAACACCAAGAGCTGAGGAATAACTGAACTATTTGGAAAATCTGCTGCTCAAGGCCTGGCTGCTAAGCAGTGGTGAAAATCTCATTTTGTCTGACTTTAATTGAGAGATGGCAGTGCTGAAGTGGGGGTTTTTGTGCGTGTTGACAACATGCTGCATTTGGAAATCAGTCCTGTTCCTGACACTGTTCTTGGTGACAGGTGATCTGAAGGAAAAAGGACTGCTTTACTACTGCTTTACTACTGATTTACTCTTCTGTGCCCCAGTTTCCCTGCTTGCAAAATGGAAATTTTCATAGCTTAGGCTACAAACCTGGAATCCCTGGCAAAGAGCAGCTATGAGTCCCTGCAATAGACCAAGAACAATGCAAAACCACCCCAAAAGACACATCACTCTCCATTCTTCAGAGAGCAGTGGATGAGTTGAGCTGCCCTGTCCATTTTGTCCATCAGAGACTTCAAACTTGGAGACAAAATGCCTAGAAAATGGGAGTGCATTTTGCTGATTCTCTTTCCCTCTTCCCATACCACTCCCAGCCTCTGTCTCCCTTATTCCAGAAAAAACAAAAAAAAAATTAAAAATCAGCTTCCCTAAATATTGTTTCTCTCACATCAGCCCAGAAGGAGAGGCAGAAATCAAATTATAACCACTGAAATAACCATCAGTGCTTAGTGCCAGAAGGGTGGGTGGAGACGCCGGAACATTTTGCTTCAGGCTTCCAAATAAAATAAATCTATCTTTATTAAAATAAACAAGTGCAAAAGAAGAAACAGAAAGAAAATCAATCAGCTGCATTTACAACAGGGAGATATAAAGTAAAGCGTGCTCCATCCAGAGAGAGTGACAACAGCTGCAGGAATCAACCCCCCTCTGTCTTTCTCTCTTGGAATAGGGTTTTTCCCCCCTCCTCTCCTGCTTCTGAGTGTATTTTCTCCTGGATGTATTTCTTCTTGCTTATGGAAAAGTCCTAGTGAGAACTTTTTCCTGTGGGGACACGGAGGAGAAAAAGCAGAGCCATCCACCTTGTGCCCACCAGATAATTCCAGATAATCTCTGTGAAGGGGATCACACTGTTTTCGATCTGACAATAATTTGGGCAGAACTTGCTGCGTTTATACATCTCAAAATCTTTGTAGATAAGGACAGATAAATACCAGGATTGTCACTTCCAGATATTTTAACAGAGTTTCTCTCCTGCAGGGATTATTTCAGGAAAAAGCCTGTTCTATATGGAAATGATGTTGCAGCTTTTCTCTTCATCCCTACGGTGCTCTCTGGTTTTTGGCTGGAGGAGCTGCACCTTCAGGAACAAGCAAAGTACCGAATGCCTCTCTGTCTCTTTTCCAAAGCTGCCAGCCGAGCAGGATATTATCATGCAAGACCTGCACTGGGGCTTCGTTCCGACCAGCGCCGTGCCTGGGGGAGCTCAGGAGGGGAAAGCAGAGATTTGGCAGCCACGGGGGCTGAGCCAGCCCAGGGCAACTTCCCTCAGTGCTGGAGGAATTTGGGACACGCTGCCTTCTTTTGCTGCCCAAATTAGCCCTGGGCTGCCCCGTGCTGCTGCCTGGCTGGGAGCAGCCGGTCCCTTTTGGGGCAGGAGGGAAGGTCCCAGGTGTGTCGCGCTGCGGAGAAGCAGCCACTGTGCATTGTGGAAGATGCCAGCACGGTGACACGCTCTGGCCACGCTGCAGCTCTGTGTCCCGAGGAGATGGGGGGGCCTCAGCTCCAGATAGCTTTGGGAACAGCACAAGTGTGGGTGCGGCATCCCCCCGTTTCCCTGCACGCCTTGTCCCCGCAGAGCGGAGCGCTGGAGGGGCCGCGGAGCCGGAGGAGCGGAGCGTTGCGCGCTCCTGCAGTGCCATCGTGTGCTGTCGGTGCACATTGCACAGACGCTGCTGCCACAGCCCGCACGGCCGGCCCAGGACAGGGAAAAACCCCCCTGCGTGTCCCTGCTCCGGCACTGAGCACCCCGCAGTGGGAGCCGCTGCGGCCGCCGCTGCTCCGGGGGCAGTGGAGAGGGGCCGGGAGGGAGTGTTTGAGCAGGGTCCTTTCAGCACGGGACTGAGCCAGTCCCATACTCGGCAGGGCTGTTGAAGGCTGTGGAGATCTCAGGAATCTATAAGGATCCCTCAGCAAAAGAGCCATGGAGTGGAAAATGGGGGGGCTTGCCCTCTGTTTCACCTGGAATATTCCTTATCCTGGGGATTCCCTTCTTGCTGTTTAATAAAAGCTGCTCCAGCCATGGCAGGTCCCCACTCCTGACATAAAATCACAGAATCATGGAGTCACAGGATCACAGAAACAGAGAATATGCTGAGCTGGGAGGGACCCATCAGGATCATCCAGTCCCACCCCTGGTCCTGCCCAGACCCCCCAACACCCCCACCCTGGGCATCCCTGGCAGCGCTGCCCAAACGCTCCTGGAGCTCTGGCAGCCTCGGGGCCGTGCCCATTCCCTGGGGAGCCTGGGCAGTGCCAGCACCCTCTGGGGGAAAAACTTTTTCTTGATTTCCAACCTAAACAGCCCTGGCCCAGCTCCAGCTGTTCCCTGAGTCCTGTAACTGATTACAAGAGGGAAGAGATCAGTGCCTGCCCCTCCACTGCCCCTCCTGAGGATGCTGAAGGCCTCAGTGAGTTCTCCCCTCAGTTTCCACTTCTCCAGGCTGAAGAGACCAAGTCAAATCAGTCACTCCTCATGTGGCTTCCCCTCCAGACCCTTCCTCATCCTCATGTCCCTCTTTTGGACATTCTCCCATGTCTTAATGTCTTTTTTATATTGGGGTCCCATGGCTTGGCCTGTTGCCTCTTCCTGTTCCTCAAGTCTCATCCAAGGCACAATTACAAGGGAAAATCTCCTTCCATTCTCCTGTTTTCTCCAACTGCTCTCATGCCACTTTCCAGCCCAGAGCTTTGTCAATCCCTCCTGCCCTCCTGCAGCTCCAGCCCACCTTTCCCCCAAACTTCAGACAGGCAGCAAGGATGCAAGCAAGCCCTGGAGCCTAACCAGGCCCTGGAAAATTCTGCAAGGGAAAAGTGAGCTAATGCAAGAAAACTCCAACCGTTCACGGCACACTGCCTTTCATCCTGGGGGATGAAATCCCAGGAGCTGATGACACTGGCCCACCAAAGCAAGTGGCTGAGGGGGGTGTTTTAATGAGAAGCTGCTTTTCCAGGCTCTACTGCTTCATCCCCAGCCAGGTTTTCTGGGAAGGAGCAGGCAGAGGGGCAAATGGCTCCACACCACACAGGGTGAAGTGAGCTGGCAGGGACAATGTTCCCCTGAAGCCAAAACCCTTCCTCTGTCAAAGTCTTTCAGAGAAAATTTGACCTTTTTAATCCAACTAACAAGGAGCCAAACTATTTTGGCTGGAAGTGTTATAATTAACTTTGGTGATGCCCCCACCTCAGCACCCAAAATATTCCCATTTCCCTCTCATACCACAGCTCTGCCTTCACTGCAACACGTGGCTATGGCTCACCACCTCCTGTTATCACTTTTTAATGAAAAAAACTAAGATATTTGGGAGAAAGTAGGTTCTTTGCAATCAAATAATAAATGAAAGGATCTGCCCCAACCAGCTCCTGACAAGAGAATTGACTCAGAGTAAATGTATTCCAGCATAAGCAGATGAAAAAAGTTATTAGAGGGGAATCACAGTATTTTACTCATTTTTTACTCAATATTTTATTCATTTTGTAGCAGTCCAAATGACAGCAAAAACATACAGTTAGGGGTGCTCATACATTCACATTTCCTTCCCCTTTGCATTTCCACACCTTTCCTAGCCTGCTCCATCTGGAGGAAGATTTCCAGCCAGGCATGGCTGGCAAGGAGTCAAGGGCAGAGTGACGCCCTCAGAGCAGTGTCCAGGGCTCATTTTGGGTAGCAAGAGAGAATCTCTCTAAGCTCATGCTCTTTGTTAAAGCTTTCTGGAAAGGCCTGTGGTGGAGAGGACTCTGGCACTGCCCATCCCACAGACACCCCCCTCCATGTGCCTTCAGTGTGAGCCAAAAACTTCCCACAGGCAACTCTTCCCTGGGTCCCTTCTCTGCTCCAGCACGTGTTCAACCACGCTGATAACGGTGGGATGCAACTGGTTCTGCTGAGATGCTGTCCTGATGTGGGTGTCTAGCTGCTGATCAGCCCTATCCCTTTTCCTTCCCCCACTTTGAGTCACACTTCCCAGTTTTTTTGCTGGCAGTGGGATCTATTTTAATAGACGGAAAGCGATGCCTTTCCAGCTCCCTGTGCTGCAGCTCAGAGCTGCTGGATTGCTGCTGTCTAATCTCCCCTTCCATACCCCAAAACCCTGCAGCTGGTGGCACAGGTGGGATGAGGTTCTGCCCATGCCTAAAAAAGCAGCAGGCAGCTCCACTGATCAGCATCCACAACTCCCACGAGGGCCAAGCCTGTTGCAATGTTTTGGCCCAGAGGCAGAGAAAACCCAGCTTTGATTAAGATAAGCAGGATGTTTTCCATTCAGAACTTCAGAAGAGACATTAGGCAGGATCGGTGGAGCAAACCTCTCTTTAAACACCAGCTGCAGAGGACAGAGACACAGTTAACAGGGAGAAGAGCTGCCTGACACACAAGTTCTGTCCTTTGATTCCTTCTTATCCCTGTGCCAAAGCACAATGGAAACATCCTTCTGTGGCTGAGGATTTGCACAGGGGCTGGGGGAAACCTGCTTTGCCCTGGAGCAGACCCACACCGGCAGGGAAGGGTCACTTTGCCACCAGGACCAGCTCCCTGTGCTGGGGAGTGCTCCTAATTCCATTAACCCCTCTGGAAAGCAGGTCGAGCCCTTCCTGTACAGGTGGGAGCTTTCATTCTGCATATTTGCACAGGAGGGATAAACCAAATCACCAGAGCAGACAGAGCTTGAGGGCTCTGCCAGGTATCTCTGGGTAGCTTGAGCTGAGGTGCTGCATGACCCTGGGATCCCCTGCATGCTGCCATCCCACCAGCAGCAGCTCTGCTGGAGCCCTGGATCCCCACAGGCTGCGGGAGAGGCTGAGGAGGAAGCAGGAAGGCTGTGCCTGAGAGCTGCCAGCCAGCCACCCACGCCTGCCAAACTCCCGGCCCAGAGGAACAGTGTAGGTTTGGTCACGCCAGCGAGGAGCGTCACCGCTCCCCATCATGAGACAGCTTAAAAATAATAAATGGTGGTAAGTGAAAAATGTTCCCTTCCTCTTCATTTCCCCAGGGTTCAGGAGGATTTCACGAGCTGTTAAAGCTGGTTTCCATCTTTTTTTTTTTTTTTTCTGTGGTGGATGAAAGTTTGTGTTTGCTTTGGTGAGACCTTATGGCTCTTTTGTAATTAAAAGTTCCAATAACAGAACTTAGAAGTTAATAAAACAAAATAAAAACCACCAAATATCACAATATTTGCAATACAGGATTCAGTTTGGTCAGGCAGTTTTCTTGCTTGTATTTACAGGATTCCTTGAGGTGACTCCCATCAGAATTACCTTATGCCTGTCCAAAACCACCTTGATACAGGTGAGGACTCTGGCTCCCCTCCAAGCTCACAGCTGGAGGAACTGGAGGCAGAATGAATCCACAGGCATGCACAAGCTGACATCCTCTGGAATCAGACTGTCCACAGCAAATTCCCAGTCCTGGTCTCCATTAACCCAGGCCTCTCTCTGCCTCTCCCTGTTTTGTGAGCCAAACATGTTCAAGGGATGGGAGGTGAAGACAGAATGATTTTTCACTGTCTCTTTAATGCAGGAACTGGAATCGAGTTAAATTAGTAGGAGATATGCTGAAAATAAAATAAGAAATTCAGCTTCACACAAGAGAACTATGGGACTATTTGAGTGAAGATTTTTGTGGATGCCCAAAGTTTGCATATCTTTAAAATAAAAATGACTAGGCAAGCTCACAGAAGAAAATTCCAGCTGGAGCTAGAAACCACAAAGATCTCCCTGAGCTCCATATTGCTGGAGGCTCTAAGAGAAATGGCACTTTATGACTGAACTAGTCCTAGACATTTCCCAAAACATGAACTGTGGGTCACTGCTGGAACTGGAATACCTGGCTGGATGTACCTGTGCTCTGACCTAGCCTGATCATTCTTTTTCCTTACTTATTTCAGTGTACAGCACTGCAGGAGGTAAAATCTGTGCCTTTGAGAAGCTGTTTGCCCATTTTCTGAAAAAAAATCTGAAGGCTGAGTTTGATCAGGAATCAGTGGTGGGACACTAGGATGGTAAATCAAGGGTCCAGTGACTGAGAGGAAAATCCCCCAAACAACCAGCAGGGCTTTATGAATAGACAGCACTGTCAGGTAGCTGGGATGGAAAAACACATTCCTGCTATCAGCTCCAAAGGCTCAGCCTGGCAAAGAGTGTGACTGCAGATTGTGAGTGTCTGTTTCCTTTTCTTTGTTTCCTTGTTGTCTTTTTTAAACAATCTGCCAATTCATCATTAAGAAATTAAATATTTTATAGCTGCTGTGATGCTGATGACAGGTGCCAGACTGATTGGTTCTGGCAGAGGAAATTTGCTGCTCATTTCTTCCCTTTGCAGCAAGAAGTTGTGTGCACAGGGGTAGAGAGAGGGATGAGCTGAAGTCTCCAAGCTGTCCAGATCTGACCCAATAAAGAGTTTAAAAATAGGTACAATCTGGAAACATATTGGTGCCAAGAACCACGACAACAAAAGCCCAGCTTGAGCGGCTGCATGTGCGAGTCCTGCATGCCATGGAAGGGGAGGCTCCCTGGCGTGGCTTGTGGGGGTGTCAAGGTTGCCCTGACTTACAGGACCTCTAGGACAGTGCTGCTTCCAGCCAGCCACAGAGCTCCAAAAGGAGCAGTCATGTCATTACAGAGACCCTGAGCTGTGTTCTGGCCTCTGCCCCTGACTTCCCACACAGCCCTGGGTAACTCCTGGGCAAAAATACACCTCGCTTTTTGGGCCTGTTTCAGACAGTTTCTGATTAGGAATGAGCTTATCTGAACTCCACCATCAGGTCTCTCAGTGTGGCCCAGCTGAGCTCCCACACCCAACCTGCCTGCCCTGCCCTTGGCCCCATCCTGAGCAGGACTCACCTCATGCCCTGGGAGAATTTGGGGATTTGGGAAGCTCGTGCCCATCTCTGATCGCCTCCTGTGCCTCCTTCCCCACAGCTTTTCCATAAGCCAGGTTCCCCTGGGGCAGCCTGGTTTGTGCAGCACCGAGGAGACAGACGAGCCACGTTCCTGGGGATGACACTAACAAGATTTAGTACGTGACTGAGGCTTGCAATCGGTGGTGATAACTAGAGAATTACCCTGATAAATATTTGATATGATTTGGAGAGTAATAATAGATTTTTCTTGCCCACGATTTCCATCAGGAAGAGGCAGGGGGAAAGAGCTGCTGAAAAGGGGAATGTAATTGTGGCATCCATCTTTCTGGCTGAGGTTACCTGTCCTTTGCAATAGATCAGTGGGGAATAGGGCAGGGGGACGTGGAAGGGCAGGAGGTGACAGGGCATCCCTCAGCCCCACTGCATTCAAGATCTGCTGGCAGGCCCGAGGCTCTGGGAGGATTGAGTGTGTGATTCTGTGTGTGTGTGTGACAAGCCAAGCTGAAAAATGGAGGGGGAAAAAGAAGTAAGGCCAGAGAAAGAAAATAGGATGGAAAAATCCGTGGGCAGCAATGGAAAAATGTCTGGGCTGGTGATGGGAAAGTTGGGATGCAAAGGGCACTTCCTCTGTGTTGTTAGAGGTAAATGTAATGACAGCACCCCACCACCACCAAACCCCAATAGGATTCCTGCTCCTCAGAGCCAAGACATGTTGTTGGCATGTAGGTGAGAGGAGCGTCTGTTGAGAAGCTCAGTGACACACAGCAAGGCCTCAAGGAGTGGGAAAGCAAATCTGCCCCTTCTCCCCCTGGCATGGGGTGGTCCCAGAGACCCCACAGCTTTTGCTGTTGTTGGTGTCACGGCAGGATGGCAGCACTGTCCTGGGGTCACAGGGCTCCAGCACACCCTCAGCAAAGGCCACTAACTGGCACATAAAGGTTCAGTTTCTACCTTGCTGGGTCCTCCACAGAACCATGTTTGAAACCACAGGTAAGTTTTCATTTCTGAGGAGTCACTTTTCCTCACATTGGCAACAGGACAGCCCTGCCAGGACTCTCCAGCTGAGGATGTGGGACACCCAGCACCCAGAGCTCCTGTCCTGGTTGTGCCACCCGCCTGCTGTGACACACAAAGCAAGTCACTTCATCCCTCCACACCTTTGTTCTCTTCCCAGTGTTTCCTCTGCTGATGGAGCTGTTCCCCTTGGAGCAGAGGTTTGGCAGTGCAGTGGTGCCTGGGTCTTCAGTTTCCACCAGGATATAAATCGAGGTGTCCTGATTTCCGGAGGGTCTGTCACTGTGGAAGCAGCACAAGCTATCTGAGACTGTGGGCCTCCTTTCACTTTGGTGCCCAATTTGAGGCCTCTGACAGTAAGTGTTCACCTCATTCTTTATTCCTGTCCTTATTTTGCACTCAAGTCATTACTCAGGCTGCATTCAGTGGCATCAGCTAAAGGAGATTTTCAGATAATGCAGGCAAAGCAAGTGAGAACAAAGATCACAGCAAGGAAAGTGGTTCTTTGGCATGTTCACATAACAGCTACTCCATCAGGTGGAACATGACAGTTATTGTAGGAATCTCTTCATAAACCCTAATACACACTCAATTATATACTCTTAAAGTTCCCTTTTTGTTCTGTATCACTCATCTAGGAAAGTGTCAGATGGAGAAAGGCAATAATCCACAGAGACACCAATTCATTTCATCCACATGCTCGGGGATAGTTATTAATAGCAGAGCTGCTGGCTAATTGCACATGTCCTGTTACAGGAGATCAATCACACACACAAGAGTTTGAAAACAACTTCCTGTCATTTCACATGGAGCTGTTTAGTCAGGGCTACACTTGTGTCCTTGCTGGATGTGTGTAACCTTTTTAAGGCTTTGGGTTTGCTGTGCTTGAGCTGTCCTGGGAGCTCTCCTGCCCTCCACCTGCACAGACCAGGCTATCCTTTTGGGCTGTGGTGGTGACACAATCTGAGGGGCCAGGGTCTGTAATATTGATAGGCACAGCCTTCATGTCCTCCCTATGAAAAGGTAATAGGAACAATAATCCCAAGGGCTTTTTATCTGCCAGAGGCTGTGGACAATGTGGTCGTCTCTTCCACCAAGGAGAGGGAATGCTCAGCATGTAACAAACTAAACCCACCACTCTGCTATTGATAAATCACCCTGCTCTTATTTAGGACCACATAAAGTTCCCAGACAAGGATAGGGATCTTGTTGCATGAGATGCTGCACACACATACAAATAAGATTTAGGCTGTTCTAAATATATATATATATAGATACTTTTTTATAATACCTAAACAATAGTCCTGCAATGAAATCAGTATAAAGAGCCCCATCAAAGACAAACCCCACTCCCACCTCTCATCTGTGGTGCCAAATCCCAGTCCAGTTTCCATCACTTCCAGCTTCCAGCAATCTTCAGGGGCTCTTGAAATGAACAACAATTTCCATCATCACATCGTAAAGGTTAATCTCCCCTTCAAGCAATCATCTTCATAAGAATGACGAGTTTAATTTAAGGAAAGTTTCTAGACAATAAAGCTACAACTTACATGGCTACGCTGAAAAGAGAATCAGACAAACAAGGCACTGTGTCCAGTGATGGATTCATTCAGACCTGGAGAGCTGGAGTTGAAAGAAAAATTCAATAAAGCCTCCTTGATTTTTTTGCTTTTCTGCCCATTAAGTTGTCGCCAGATGTTTTAATTAGATATTGTTATTAATGAGAGTGTAACACACAAATTAAACCTGCTCCATGCTTCATCTCATTTGGCCAGGAAGGTAATTTTACCCAAGTGGTTTCTCTAGAGAGCAGGGGATCTGCTTTGTCTATTGTTCTTGCCTCTGGGATGTCTCTGGATCTGGGTCCCAATTATGTTGTGCATCTGAGCATCCCTAAAACTCATCCCTAAAGTGGAGTAGAGACAAGCATTAGAGAGATAGAGAATAGAGACCAGTTCACACAGATAGATGTCTCACCCTGAAACCAAGACATCCAAAAATCCCATGGAAAATATAGCTGCTAGGACCCTGGGCTAGATAATTTGGGTTTTTTTCTGAGCCATGCACCTGCAGCCTGTTTTTGCAATACTGATACAGGGGGAAGATAATTCTTATCCTGCCACAAAGTGAGATGGAGATAGGCTTTGAAAAGCAAATATAATTTAGATTTTGCCTTCATATCAAGGACATTTCTTAGCAGGGCATCTTTTTGAGGGGCAGCACTGTGCATCACCTGCAAGTTCAATTCTGACCTGTTTTCATGCTCCCCAGCAGTGGTCTCATGCAGGGCACTTAGCAGGCAGCAAACCTGTCCCCTCTGCTCTGCAGCCTTGGGTCCAGGTCAGGATGGACAATAAGACTGGATGGCTCAGACAGAGAGATCAGAAATGGATCCATCTCTTACCTCTCCTGTGTGGAGGTGGAGTTCTCTAAACACCAGGGAGAGGAAAGTCAGACCTTTGGAGTGTGATTAGGAAAGAGTTAAGTGGTCTCACAGAGTGTGGAGGAATCACAGAACCATAGGATATCCTGAGCTGGAAGGGACCCACGAGGACCAGAGTCCAGCCCCAGCCCTGCCCAGACCCCCCAACACCCCCACCCTGGGCATCCCTGGCAGCGCTGCCCAAACGCTCCTGGAGCTCTGGCAGCCTCGGGGCCGTGCCCATTCCCTGGGGAGCCTGGGCAGTGCCAGCACCCTCTGGGGGAAGAACCTTTCCCTGCTCTCAGCCTGAGCCTGCCCTGGCCCAGCTCCAGCCGCTCCCTGGGTGCTGTCCCTGGCCCAGAGCAGAGATGGGAGCTGCCCTCGGGAGGAGCTGCAGCCCCCAACATCTCCCCCCAGTTTTCTCCTCTCCAGGCTGCACATGCCAAGTGTCCTTTTATGGCCCTTCCAGACCCTTCACCATCCTCAGGTCCCTCCTTTGGACACTCTCTCACAGCTTTAGATCTTTTTTTTATATTGTGGTGCCCAAAACTGCCCCCAGCACTCGAGGTGAGGCCGCCCCAGCCCAGAGCAGAGTGGAACAATCCTTTCCCTTACCCAGCTGGTGATGCTGGGCCTGATGCCCCCCAGGACAGGGGTGGCCCTTTGGGCTGCCAGGGCACTGCTGACTCACGTTCAGGCCGAGTCAGAGAAGCATCGAGGACTGAGCACTGCTTCAAGCACTACAGCCCCCCTGAAGCCACTGGCTGTGAACCAGCTCCGAGCAGCTGAGGGGCTGTCCATAAACACGTCTGTGTCTGGGAGCCCTGTACGTCCTGCCACACTAACAGACTCCTGGAAAGGCTGCCAGCTGCCCTGGCCCTTCTCTGCAGAGCCATCTGTCCGAGCTTTGAAAAGGTCGTGGTGCCACGGCCCTCAAGTGCTGGGCACTGACCTTTTCTGGAGGGGACAAATACTGACACTCAGAGTTTCACCACCCATCTGCCAACACAGAGATCCCACAGGAAAGGGAGGAGGGCTTCCTGCTCTGGTAGCTCTACACAGGCAGGGAGAGAAAGCCTGGCACTCTACATGAGTATCTGAAAGAGGATTTGGGCAGGAGCAGAGCTGTGCTCCCCATTCAGACCTGCTCTGGGGACAGCTGGGGCAAGGACAAGGTCAGGGGCAGGGGTAGGTGGCACAGAAGCCACCAGGCACATACCTGTGGCAGGACTAAGACACCCCTGATGGAGTGGTCTGGGGGGTCCACTGCAACAGAGTGGGGGAAGGATGCTCCTGTCACACAGGGATTGGATTCATTTCATGTTTATTCAAGCACCAACTGCTAAAAATTCCAGGGTGCTTTTTATGTTTTCAAACACTGCCTTTGGACCACTTTCACAGCCTGTGCCTAAGTTTCCTACTCTGAAAAATACAGATTATGGTGGTTTTTAAGAGGTATGGCAAGGGTGGGTCCAGGAGAGTGAGCAAGCTACTCGGTGGACACAGAATTGTCACCAGCTGGGACAACTGGCCTGGCATGAGAACACAGTGTAAGAGTGAAGGTGCCCCTTGCTGCCCTCACTGCCTGTCCCCAGCCCCTCTGAAGGTAAGACCCCAATCCCAGTCCTGCCCACCAGCCTCTCTCCCATGCTGTGCATGAAAAGAACTTGGATTACAAAAGCTGGCAGAGAACTGAACAATGACAATTAGGATTTCATAGAGCTCCCAACACAAGGGAGCAGGTACCCCAAAAGGACTGCAGGGCATCATGTTAAAGAGATGGGACAGACAGACAGACAGACCCGTGTCCAAGGCACGATGCAGTTCTTGGGTTGCATTTTTTAATAGGCAACAAGCCGCTCACTGAGAATCTCTAAATCTCAGCTCCTGCCTCTTCCTTCCTCAGGGCCCACCAGGCTCCCCCGTGCCTGGCACCTGTTAATGTAATCATCCCAGCAGGGGGAAAAACTTTGCAAGAATTTCCCTTAAACAGCTTTCTCCCCAGGACACCAACATCTACATGTAATTACAGCATGTGTGCTGCTGGCCCAGCGCGGAGAAGGAAAACCTGCAGGCTCACCAAAGCCTTCCCTGCTCTCCCTCCCAGCCCCATCCAGGGATGGATCACCTTGATTGCTCAAATCTGACTGTTTCCCAATCTTCTTTCATCTCACATTGACCTCCCAGCATGGCAGGAAGCAATAATCAAAGCTGTGACACGTGTGATAGCCCTGTGCCAGACGAGGCATTAGCAGTTCCTTTAGATTTAAGCCCAGTTCATATCCACCCAGTAAATAGTCTTCCCAGCGAGCTTCTCAAATCCACAGTCAGTTCATCAGGAAGCACTTGTCCCAGTTTCACAAAAGGCCTGAAAATGAGGCAAATAGCCAAAGAAAAGAGCTTATTCGAGTTAAAATGACTCTAATACGGGAGCAACAGACAGGAGGGGAAAACATGCACTGCGCAAATGTTATCAGCACGCTGGGTTCCAAATGCCAGTTTACAGCTTTAGGCAGCTTTAGGCAGCAAAATACAGAAGGGATTGTCCTGTGTTGATGTAAAGTAGGAAGCAAGTGGCAGCAAATGCTAACAGGGAGCAGTAAAAGCAGATAGCACAGGATAGCAGGCAGATCACCATGAGCCTGGACAGACAGTTTGTGTTCTCACACTGGGCTAACTCCTCTCCTGACCTGTTTTTCCTGGTTTTCTCACCTGTTCTGGCTACATTAGACTTGAGATTTTCTTATGTGTGCTGCAATCATCACTTCAGTTTCCCACACAGATGTTCTGACTCTGTCGGGAGCCTGGAGGGATTTTCGGGAGCATCAGGAATGAGAAAGCTGTTCAGAGTACTGGGAAAAACTCATAGGGAAGAGCCCTGCCTGGGAGCACAGGAATGTCAGGGGCCTTCTGGCTAGAAAGGGCAGTCCTTGTCATTGTGGGTGTGAAAGGAGAAGCTCAGACCTCAAACCTTCCCTTTTCTCTCTGCACCTTCCACCAGCAGGCAGGGAACCTCTTCTCCTGCCATGTTCTCACTGTGTTCGTGCCACAGCTGCTTCAGGAGCTGTATCCCAGCAGCTCATGGAGCCATTTTACCTCTCTGGAGCTTCTCCCCTGTCAGTCTGTCTTTTACCAAATCACACATGCTGTTCCTGACTCTTCTGACCTCCTGTAAGTGTTCTGTTCTCCATTTTCCAGCCCTCCTCTGCATTCAAGCAAGGTTAAGCTTGTCCACCCTGACCTTAAGAAGCCAGACATGGTTGGTGACACCATTTTTTGTCTATATTTGCTGACATTCCCCTCCTGATACATCCCAGGATAGCATTTGCCTCTCTTTGCCTGGCATCTCAGTCAGGCTGCAGTCACTCAGACCACACAGTCCTTGATCATTTGCTGCTCATCATCTCCTACAGTATATCTCACACTACCACAGGTCCTCACATTCCTGACCTGTCATCTCAAACTTTCTGTTTGCCCTCTCATTTCAATTATTCTGATTCTCAAGGTCACTTACTTCTTTCAGACTTGTACTCTCATTTTTCTCTGTGTTGTGAAAACTTCCAGTTCTGTGTCACTGGGCGATTTTAGCCTCAGGATCCTGCTTTCATTGCCAAGATCATCCACAAGAAGAAAAGATCAGTTCCCAAACACTTCTATGAGAAACTCGTTTGGTAAATTCCCTCCAGAGAGTTGCACCTCACCTTATAGTTTACTAATCCTCCTTTCCTTCAGCTTCACTAATAATTTCCCACATGGCACCTATCAGATACCTGACTGAAGCCTAGATAAAGGAGATCAGCAGCATTTCCTTTGTCTAGAAAATCAGGTATCTTATCAAAACAAAGCTATCATGTTCGTCTGACACAATCTACATTCCGTAAACCCATGTTGCATCTTATCTCATTTCCCCTTTATCTCTGCGTATTTAATTGTTCTTCCCTTCAAAATTCACTTTGAAATCTCCAGTCAAGGTTAGATTAAGAGGCTTGGAGTTAACTGGGTAACTTTTTCTGTGCACATTACTACTCCTGCTGTTCTCTGATCACGTGGCATTTGGAGACAAGACGTTATTAAGTGATCTTTTCTGCTGGACCTGCACTTTAATATGAGGATTCTTTCTGACCTCAGCTGAGGTGCAGTTCAGTGTCAGGGTGTAGTACAAAGGAATGCTGACACAATCCCAGAGGCCTGGGAGAAGCACTGTGGGACCCCATGCCTGCTGAGATTCACTGTAAAAGTGACTTTTCAGAAAGGAGGCTGGCTCTGTGCAAGCAGAGGGGATTAACGAGGTGAGACTGGGCTGGTTTGTTTGTGAGCAGCTTTAAAAATATGAAACTTATAGCCATGCTTGTCAAAGTGCTGCTTGCAAAGTTCCCCACTGTCACAAGCGACTGCCAGAGCTTTAATGTTAATTGGACAGATTGTCTCTGGTTTTGAAGAGAAAGCTGTGATTAATGAAACAACTGTTAACGAAGCTGGAGCAAAGCAGACCCTTCACCTTCCTTCTTTTGAGAGGAGGTAAACAGCAACTGGCTTTGGCTGCCCTTAAGAAGCAGCTGACTGAGAGCCCTCCTTAACAGCACTTCCAAAACCAAACTGCAGAGATGAATTCAAGGAGTGGAGAGGCATGAAAATGCTTCATACCTCCAGGAGGAGGCAGGAAATTCACAGCCTTGTCTGTACTTTAGTGCCTGGGCAAGTCTTCCTCAGTTTAGACATTCAGAACTGACTAGAAAGTACAGTCCTGGACCTCAGGTGGCTTTGGGCCCACACAGGTTCTCCATGGTCTTTTGCAATCAGTGACTTGCAATGGGAACATTTTGCTCTCCTAATTCAGAAGTGGCTTTAATGTTTATACTGGCTGCTGAGTTCCATATTTACACTCACAGAATTCGCCAAAGGAATGGGTATAGATCCTCCTTGGATCTAAAACCTAATGGAATAAGTGGGATTTTTTTAGTCCTCCTTTATCATTGTCTTTCCCTATTCATGAACCCTTGCTCTCTGTCTTTGCACGGCTTCTACCACCATCCCTGAATTTCACATCTGCTTCCTAAAGGTTGCTGCAGATGTTGATCTCAGAACACGGAGCTTAAACCAGACAGGACCTTCACCCTCTGTTACAACCCTTTCCCTCCCATCTCCAGGAACACGGTATCTTAACACACACAGCCTAAAATATTTCCAGTTGTTTTCAGAGAGAAACCCCATCATTGTGCTCAGGAGTATCCAGCTCTCCTTTGACTTTTTGCTCCAATTTGTCTTCTCCTGAAGGAAGAGATTGGAGTATTTGGTGTCTGATCCGTACAGAGTCTTTCTGCTTCCCCGGTGAATTCACTGGGGCATCTCCATGGAGCCATCCAGCCCCACTACCAACCCTTGGACCTTAATCTTCCTCTCCCTGTAAGCAGCAGCACACCAGGCTGAAGTGAAAGGGACACAGATCAGGCCTCCAAAGTCCACTCTGAGCAGTGAACTGAGAGTTCTCCCCCCTCTCGCAATGTGCTCGCACTCCGAGGTCTCTGGTCATTATTCTCCTTGCTGCCTCATTACCAGAATGGGCCATTAAAGTTTTGCTCACTTGAAAATGATCTCTTATTATCTCTCCATGGAAATTGCCCCGGCAACAAGCTTCCTTCAATATCTATCAAGCCAAAGAAAGCCATTAGAGAAATTACAGGAGCTGCATGGATGCTCCCGCCCCGTCCCTGGCAGGTGGGATCCCGGGGCTCTCCGGGGCCCTGCGTGGCTCTGGCTCCATCATGAGGCTGCTGGAAGAGCAGCCAAGTGTCCCTGTGAAGGTCCCTGTGAGGGTGGGGTGGAGGGGACCTGGAGCCCACCCTTTGAGGCTCCCCCCCATGAAAAGGTGACCTGGTGCTCTGTGCCAGCACCACGAGTGGCAGCAGCTAAAGCAGAGGGGAATGGCACAAACTGTCCATACAAAGGTGGGTAAATGTTCCCAAATAATCCTTCCTGGCTGTGTTCTTTTGGAGTGTCTCTCATGAGGAGCCCAGAAAGCCTCCTGTCTTCCCTCTGGATGTCCACAGTGTTTGTCTGGCTCCACAGCACCAGACTGCCTTTTCCAGGCCGTGGATGCAAGAGGTGTGTCAAGGGCATGATTCATTTCACCTGCTCTGGACACCAGCACGGGATGGATTGCACCCCAGAGGTATCAGTTTCTCTCCCCTGCCTGCAAAAGAAGAGCAGATAACTCATTGCTGAGGGTATCTGTGTTGCCTGATGAAGAAAATTCTCAGAGTATCATTTCTGGAGGTGCCAAAGCATTTGGATTAGGGACCTTGGGAAAAAGAAAGTAACATCATTTAATCATTTCCAAAATATAGCCCAAACCTGTGCAGAGGAAGGACTAGGTCTCTTGATATCTGCGAGCTTGACAGGGAAGTATCAGACTACCTGAGGCTGTATTTGATATTTAAAATGTTACAAAACCCTCTGGATTCACACAGGGCAACAGCAGACGAGGTCCCAGGTCTTTCTTTATCCTGTACTGTCTCCCGTGACTCTGAGTCACACTGAAGGCACATGGGTATTTTTTTTATTATTTTTTTTTTAATTTTTTTATTTCTCTCCTTTGGCAGAATAACAGCACTGCCCTGTCTGCCACCTTTGACAACAGAGAAAGTCTAAAGCACTCAAGGCATTTTGAGACAAACAAACTTGAAACAAACTGTGGGAGGCAGGGCCCTGCTCTGCCCTTTCGACCACAACACTGCAGGTTGCATTTCCACACTTGGGAAGAGGCTTGACTTGCTCCTTGCAGTCCTGAAAATGGGGAAGGGAAAAAGAATAGGGGCATGTTTTCATTGCCAGTCAGAGGTCTGCATTCAGGGGGTTTCAGAGTGGGAGCTGCTTTCCAGCACAGAGGTGTCTCCAGCAGCAGGGCACAGCTCACCTGGAGCTGAGACACACGAGAAGGGAGGGGTGGCATGGGGTTGTCTCCCAGGCTGGTGGCAGCAGTGATCATTATTCTGGGAGTGCTCCCCGCAGGGGCTGCGTGTTGGGTATCTGCTTTCCTTACTCGCTGCTGCTGACCCTTCCCGTGCCATGCAGCTCCCTGCTGGGGGCACATTCTCCTGCCTCTTCTATCACAAGGCTTGTGCCTCCCCTCCTTGTCCCTTTTCCCACCACCTTGTGCAGTTATAAGGCCACAGCTCTCTGCTGGCACGTGTCTGTCGGAGCAGCCAGCTCCAGGGAGATCTTTGCATCCTTCCTGCTGCTTTTCTGGACTTTATCCTGGTTATTTTCATCTGTGTAGGGCATTCACTCTGGTCCCCACAGGTCCCCCCTGGACTGGGGGAGCTGCTCTGCTCAGTGATGGACCCCAGGATTGAACCCAGGTCCCCAAGGGCTGTAATTATGCTGCTAAAAAGTAACTCAGATTCCATGAGTCCCCATATTCCATTTGTACAGCTGCCCTTGCCAAACTGCCTGGGCACAGTGGTGCTGAGGCTTAGCCCAGGAGAGGACAGGGAGGGAGAAAAAAACAGACTGAAGGAGAAAAAGGAAATTTATGAGCAAACTGCTGCCAGTACTGAAAAGCAAATGGGAGATATGGGCAGAGAAAAGAAAACCATGGGCACAAGTCATGTTCTGGTAGGGTCAGAAGGTTTCATGATAGAGCTTTTCAGAACCTGCCTGGTGTGTCCTTCTTGATGACCTGGAGCTGTCTTGGAAGGTGTATGCAGGGGGAGGATTGGGAAAACATTTGCATTTTCCCCCACAGAACTCTCACAGCCCCTGCAAATCTCCTCTTGGTTGTTTCCCTTGTCAATGCCACTGAGATGATTCCAAAGAAAAAAAAAATAAAAGAAAAAGGAAATAAAGGCAATAAAGAAAAAAACCCTAATCTCATGGAAGAAGGGACACATTTTGGTAAGCACAAAGCAGATTGGGGTCTCTGGAGGCTGAAGCAGCATTTATAGGACTTGGTTTGGACTTCACAGCCTGCTCAGCTGCAGTAAAGGGATGTAGCTCAAGATTTTTGTCAGCTGACTTGGTCATAAAGCAGCCAATTAAGTCTGGAACTCCCAGGGGAGGATTTCATTTCTTTCAGCTGGGCCCCATATGTGCTCTCTTCCTCCAGCTGGCCAGCAGCCAGCTCTGCCAGAGCAGCCCTGGCATTCCCTGTACCTGGAGAGACTTGTAAGGACCCCATGGGTTCCCTCTTACACTCCATCACAGAGCTGCAAGTTGGGACTCCTGTGTTCCTTCCCTGCCTCCATCTCTGCCTTGAGGCATGGCTTCAAATAAGTCATTTCCTTGCCTGTGCCTGCCGTGTGTGAAACGTGGCTAATGACACACTGCTGCCTTTTCAGATTGCTCTGAGAGTCCCTGCAATCTCAGGGCAGTGTTTTTGTTGAGATAGGACTGGATTGCCCAGCTCAAAAATGCTTTTAGGAGACCTGATTGTGCTGAAGGTGGGGTTTGCTGCCTGAGGAAGAGTGGTCAGAGGGTAAAAGATCAACAGACAGGAGAGGAGAGGTCTGAGAGCAGCAAAGATCAGAGCATCCGAGGAGGAGGAGGATGAGCAGCTGGAAAGATCCACCTTGGTTGATGTGATGTCAGGAATAAGCTTTCCAGTGTGTTATTCACCAACAAGAGGATGGGGTCACTTTCTGCTTTTTGAAACATTTTGGGAGTTCTGGGTTTGATACTCCAAAGTGGTGAAACATCCAGGGTAGTACTGGGCTCTTGTAAAATTAATCCAGCAACAGATTCAACTCAAAGTAAGCATTTACTGATTGGATCATGTTAGATCATCAAATTTATGATAACAAAGGGGCTTTCAAGTATTTCCCCAGGCATGAGGATATCAATGGACTGTAACAGGACAGCTCTGCTGCTCCAGGGAGCAGAAAGAAATTTGATCTTTGGGAAATTGGATCTGAATTTTCTGCATGGGGTAAAGAGCCTGTGCCCATGTCTCCCAGGTGTTGAAGGAAATATTTGGCCAAATCTAACCTGGATATACTTAGACTCTAGCACAGGGTGTTCTGGTCCATTTCACAATGGGGAAGATGTCAATGTTTAATTGAGATTGAAAAATTGAAGGGAAACAGAAGTAACTGAAGACCTAAATGGGGTTTGTCTATGGCCACCCCATGGGGTAGGAATTCTCAGAAGGTATTTAGCCTGGGGAGGAATGTTAATGGCAGGAGTATTTCAGAATTATGAGAGTCTTAGTGAACAGGAATTTATTGCTCTTCTTGCCTTGGAATCATAATATGGAAACTGTGATCTTATTCAATTAGATTAATGGTTAGGCAAATTTAATACAGGTCAAAGAAAAAAAAACCCACCACCAGAGCTGATGTACTGTGTAGTCAGTTCATGTAATTCACTGCTGCAGGAGGTCAGAGAGTGATGTGCTGGAGCTGGAGTTAAGAAAGAGCTCTGTAATTTTACAGCCATTAAGAGCATGTCATTATACCTGTGAATGGGGGAATGGAAATCTCAGGCCTGAGAATGCACAGAAAAAATAGCTTTAGGAAAGAAATTTCCCCATCTTCTCCCATCACCTTTCCCACGCCTGGGAGCTGTATCAGGCTGGGTTATTGCCATTACCCCTGGAATTGCCTGCTGGCAGCCCTCACAACGTGTGCAGGTGCTCAGTGGTGCAGTGAGGCACAGCCAGAACTCGACTCCTTCAGTTTGCTGAACAACACTGGCTTTCCTTGCAGGCTCCCAGGGCCCCCAGCTTTATTGGTTTAAGGAAATCCTCACTCCCTGCACCCTGGAATGCAACAGCCACAGAATTCCCCATTCCTCCAGCTCCACTGGGACTGGCCAGCAGCAGACAAGGAGAAAGGCAGTGCTGTTTTGGTGGCCTTCTACTAAAACTCCCTCTTCCCATAGAGAATTTTTGCAGTTGGCATCTCTCAGCCTGGGCCTGGGTTTGAATGAGAGCTGAGGGTGTTCAGCAGGGCACTCTCCCCACGGGGAACCAGTTCCACAGAATACTTCCTAGGCTTCCTAAAAGCAAGGAGGGAACTCTATTTCCATCGAGGCAAAGAGCATCAGGAGCAGCCTGACTCTGTGCAAGTTATTTCACCCTCTAGATTTTCACAGATCCATGAGAGATGAGCTGGGAAATCTGGAGCCCCTGTCACAGTTTGCTTTTTCCCAGGGAGAGCCATGGCATTTCATTCCCAATGTCGTGCCCCTGCTGTCTGCACAAAAACTCCTTATGTTTAGGTGAGGAAGGCGATGACAGGAGGGCAGATTGAGTCCAGGAAAGATGTCATGGGTGTGGCATGCACAGTGAGCAACTGGGACACTTTATGGGGTATCTCCATCTCCTTGGTTTATGGTTCATCTGTGCCATCGGGTGCTGAGCTGCACCTTCTCCCCCAGCAGGTAAATGGAGACATTCCTAAGAATGTCACATTCTTAAGAACGTCACAGTCGTAAGAATGAGACACACGTGGGAATTCAGTGTGTTTTCCACCTGCCTTTACATTCAAAAATTGAATTAATCTGCATTTAAACAGGCATTGTTTTCTGTGTTGTGTGAGGAACTGGGGAATAGATTCATGTTTTAGTCAGGTTCTAATTTGGTGGAGAATTAAAGTCTCATAAAT
The DNA here is from genome assembly GCA_020086605.1 of Lanius collurio. NCBI lineage: Eukaryota > Metazoa > Chordata > Aves > Passeriformes > Laniidae > Lanius > Lanius collurio. The sequence continues at coordinate 1,200,107 of JACBWW010000035.1, read as the reverse complement.
AAGGCACAGTATTTATTCAGCATGTTGTTGAAGATATCCATCCTTAGCTCCAATACAATTCTTTTTCTTCTTTACAAGCAACACAGTGAAATGTGAAACATTTTGTATGCCATGAGCACACAAAACTCGTGGCCCAAGTCCTCAGCTGGTACAAACTGGCACAGATGAGTGGCTGGCAATGCAAAAGCATCCTCTGATGCTGCAAAAAGAGGTGTCAGAGCTGACCTTGCTTTGTTCTCACGTCTCCCTAACATTGCTCCCAACCCATGCAATCACACCTGCATCTCCCTGCGGCTGCTGCTTTCCACGTGGAAGCCTTTGCCAGCGTGTGGGATGTGGGGAAGGGGCTCCCAGGGCAAGTTCCCTCCTGCTCTGCCTGCCTGAAAACTTGCTGTGCCACTGCCTGTGCTCGTGGGGAAACACAGATGGATGCCAAGAGTGAAAATGTGCTGGAGAGCATTTTCCAGGTAGGAGATTGGCCTTCAAACCACCCGAAAGGCCTTAGGCAGGAGCAGCCAGCTCAGGACCTGCAGTGAAATATCCTTTATCCATCCCCATGCCTCGAATGCCCCTTCCTGCTTCCATGAGTTTTCTGGCTTCCCAGAGGAGCACCTACCTCTCTGCTCCGTGTGCTCCCACCACCGGATGTTGGACTCTTCTGCCAGCATCCCAGGGTCCAAATGGCCTTTCTCCAGCTCAGCTAATCTGTCACTGCCAAATCTGTCAGCTGGCACGTAATGGATGTGCTCTGGCTCTGGGTGGGCAGGGAGGGATGGCACAGGCCCAGGATTCGCAATGCGTGTCTCAGGGAAGGGGGTAAAAGCTGCAAATGTGACACTTTTCCCTCCCCATTTCCAGCAGGCTCCCAGCCCATTTCAAAGGGAGGAGCCCACAGGATGCTGGTGGTTTAGTAGAAGATTTGCTGATGCTGAATTAATCCCAAATTTTCACTGTCTCCGTGCAAAGTTCCCCTGCCCTCTGAGCAACCCGTATGGCTGACACCTGCCAGAAAATGAGAAGCAGAGCCAGCTTTCCAGGAGTGCATCTCCCCTCTCTGGGTGGATTTGGATGGCACTCACTGCCAGTGCTGCTGGGGGTGGGAGGATCTGCAGGGTCCCCGTGTCAGACTGATGGAGTGTTGTGAACCCACAAGCTGTGGGTGCACTCCAGAGTTCCCAGCTCCAGCCCATCTGCACAGCAGAGAGGAGCTGCAGGCTGGACCCTGCCTGGCAGGAGCCCAGGTTGGCAGTGGTTCAGCTGGAGACCTTCCACCAGTGCCAGCCTGTGCTAGGGCTGTGTTTCACAGCTTGTGAGTCCCTGTCAGCGCCTGGGTGACTCTGGACTCTACATAGCAAACAATACCCTGCTCAGACCTTCAGCCTCTGGTTCAATAAAGCTCCTTATAATTAATCATCTCCAGAAGTCCTGCCCCTGCACACACAGGCCACTGTCCCCTCTCTGCAGAGCAGGCTGTGCATTTCAAAGGCATGGGTCAGACACCAGGCAGGACTTCCAGCAAAACATATTCCAAGTGATGCTGTGGCAAGTAATTATGGTGATCCCTGACTCAGAGATCAGCCACTGCACTCGCAACGCTGGAAAGCTCTTTGTATCTGTGCAGGAGGAGCCTGAACTCTTGCAAACCTGTCCAGTTACCTGAGGCACAGAATCACAGACTGCTGTGGATTGGAAGGGACCTTAAACATCGTCTCATTCCAGCCCCTGCCATGGGCAGGAACACCTTGCACCAGACCAGGCTGCTCAAACCTGGCCCTGGTCATGTCCCATACTGAGATAAATGAACTCAGCCACACTCGTGGAAGACCCAGGAGCTTTGCTGGCTGTGCCTCAGAGCAAGCACTGCTGGGAGCATGGGACAGGGCAGCTGAAAGGTTTGACACGGAGCTCACGAGCCAGGTGACACAGCCTCAGTGCAAACACCACATCCCCCAGGAAGATGGGCCCTGTCAGGCACAGCGACTGCACAGAGCTGTGACAGCTCTTGTGGCACCAGCTGAGTTACTCTGTCAGCTGGTCACCTGTCACCAAGAAAATAATAAAAGCTTGGAAGGAGGGTACAGCAGTGCTGTGGTGGCCTTCAAAGCACGCTCAGTCACCCCACCAAAGCAGCAGATGTTTCTACCTGATGCTCTTGTGAAGCCAGAGAGGCAGAATCCCCCTCATGCTCCTGGGGACACAGAATGTAAACAATAATTTACCACCCACGCTGCTCTCACATCCTTGCTTGGGACTTGGGACCTGATACTGCCTCCCTGAGACTGACAGAAATAGGGAATTGCTCCCTGGAAGCCTGGGTAAAACTGGCCTGAGGACTTCCTGTCTTCTGTGGTGGCTCCAAAAGCTGTCATCCTTTGTGTCTGGGTTGCAGGCCAGGGGGCTTTGCTGATCCACCCCTGGAGGTTTAATGGAGATTTTAACATTGCAGGTTTTCCTGTCCTTGACACTGAGCTTCCCCCAGCCCCCTTTCTCTCTCCAGTTCCAGCTCTTGGGAGCAGGCTGTGCATCTTCTGCAGGATTGTTTCCACACAGGCTCACATCCTCAGTGGCTGCAGGGAGAACTGACCCCTCTCCTTCACACGGTGCTGCTCCCTCATGGGACACTCAGTGGGATCCCTCTGCTCCAACTTCAGCTGCCCAGAAATCATAATGATAAACCAATTGCCTGGTCTTTTCCTATGGTCACTAGAGAAAGGTTGGCATTTCCCAAATTATTGCCATCATCCAGTGGGTGTCAGGGAAGACAGGGTTCAATTACCACCTCATTAGGGCTACAAAAAGCCCTAAGAACATGAAATTTGCTTGATTTGCGTGAAAAACCCGGTCTGCTCCTGGGGTGAGTTAGTAAAGCTCCTCTAAACCATGCCAAGAGCACATTTGGATTGATCAATAGCCCTGGCTCAGCTATCCTTTCTGCACAGCAGTGCTCATCTACAGCAATTACCTAAAAGCCTGGGAAGGGGAGGAGATCAAGCAATTTAGCAGGGGGACAGGGCCTTTGCATTGATTAAAAAATGTAATGGGAGCTTTGCAATGGATTCAAAGATGCCCCTGAGGTACCTGATGAGCCAGAGGCAGGAGTCACAGCACTGCTGGGCTTTGCCTCTGCTCTCCAGCCCAGCGGACCAGGGGACATCTCTGAGGTGCAGCCAGGGATGTCCCTACAGGCGCGTTACAAAACCAGCGCATCCCAACCCAAACGAGAGAGATGTGCCAGAGATTAGAGCACCCGGATAGAGGGAGGGGCAGGGCCCGCATGTCTAAATCGATGGAACAATCAGTCGAAAGCTAAAGCAATTTCGAGATTAGGCCTCCTTTATGGAAAGCAGTGATCTCTTTGTGATGAAAAGCCATCCCAGCCTATTGCTATAATCTTACCTCTGCTCAGGCAGGTTCCCTGTGTCTGTGCCTGACCCACTTCCTTCAGCTCCTGCGCTTGTTTCCTTCAAGTGCAGTTTTAGCTCCACATAAACACCTTGTTTAAATTGCTTTAATCTCCAAGTGCTCTTTCTATTGATTTGAAACAGTTAAGCTGTCAATCAGCCCTTTCTCCTCACACTGCAGGGAGGAAGATTAAAATAACAAACAAACAAGAGGCGGATGGGCAGGGAAGTTAGTTTGAATTTCACAGGGGCTGCCAGCTTTATGGAGTCTGGAAGCAGGTGGCAACGAGGTCCTTGCAGGTGGAAACCAGGTCATTTCAGGTGGAAATGAAGTTCTTGCAGGTGCTGAACTCTGCAGAAAGGCTCTATCCAGAAGGGAGGGCAGTGTGTGATGGCCTGCAGTGCCCTGTTCTTGCAGCCTGTGCAGTCACTCCCACCGGTGAGGGTGTCTCTTCCAGCTGTTATGCAAATATTTCCAGGAGAAGACCTCAGTCTTAATGAAGTTTGCAGTCAGCACTAATAAGACACACACACACACAAAGATAATGCAGGCAAGCAGATGCACAGAGACAAAAAGCATTTTTTCCAAGGGCAGTGCATGAATCCAAATCCAATTCATCCAGTGCATGAATCTTCTGATGAGGATCCAGCACCTCACCAAGAAAAGTAATAAATAAACACAATAAACACATTCAACAAACCAATTGAGAGTGACTTTTCTGTGGAGTACTGAGGGAAGGGATGGACCTGAACTCTCACATGGCATCTGGAAGCTGGGCTGCTGGCATCTCTGTCCCTGAGGGCTGTGCAGAAGTGCCATTGAGGAAGGATATTTGATCTGGACCACTGAAGGCGCGGATGCTCCCGCAGGCAGTGATGCATCCCCTGGCACTTCCCCTGGCTTGGAGAGCACACCAGGCCATCTGCACTCGGGGCCATCCTGATGGCAGGCTCGAGGCAGCGAGCTATTATTTCACCATTACAGCAAGGATAATGACAGGGCCAGAGAGGCTGATTGCTGCTGGAGAGGTCAAGGAGATGAGAAGGACAATAAAGATGAGGAATGGCACGCGTGGCTTTGAAGGAAGAGTGTGGCCAGCTTAGCCTTGCTCCAGTCAGAGTATCGATTACTAAAATTAAGCTGAGGGTCTCTAGTTGGAGTCTTCAAAGAGGAAATGCACTGAAGTCCAGTGCAGTGCTAGTCACACACTGAAAATCCATCAATTAATCGCATTATGCAAAGCCAATATTAGACACAGCAACACTCAGATTACTCTGCTGTCAGGGGCTGAAGAGAAGCCCCTCTGGGGACCTACTTGTTTCTGCCCCTTCCCACAAAAGGTTTTTTGCAGCCCAATGAGTATGACAAGGACTCACTCTGCACTCTTCCCCTACCAGAGGGAAAATTTCCCAGGACTCTTCCCCTTGTACCCAGTGCAGAGGGATTTTCAGGGAAATACATTTTTCTGCTAAAATCTTTTCAATGCTGTAGCCTGGGAGGGACAGGAGATTCAGGAAATGACAACCCCAGAGGGGCTGGAGGGACGTAGTGGGGCGAGAAGTGGGGCTTTCAGCCGTGCTCTGAGTTATCCAAGGCAGAGCTGCCAGTGCTGCAGCTGGAGTGCTCAGGGATTCCTGGCAAGGACTCACAGAACAAAGAGGTCTGAAATCGATTTGAATGTTTAAAATAATAATAATAACTCTCTTTGAATGGCTTTCTCTCCCCTCAAGCAATTTAAGCAGCTGCTCAATTTCCATTTGGCCTCGAGATCCTTTTATTGATAGGCTGTAAAAATTTGCATGTGGTGGAATGGCTGCTGGGGAGTTTGGGGAGGGAGGGTCACACCTTTGGAACTACAGGGGCTGTGGGGTTTTCTCTTTCTTCTGCTGACTTTTGGAAGCAGGAGCAGGAATAAAAGTTGGAGCAAAGGGGTCACAGAGGAGCCAGCACAGATCAAATGAGAAAAGATCACTGTCTGCACAAAATGAAACAAGTGTCCTACAATACACACTCCTCTGCTACGTTTCACCAGCTCACTCTCAAAAAGTGCCAGTGTTAGATACAGGATAAGGTGGAAGTCCTAGGGAGAAAATATCCAGTGATTGAAAGAATAAAGATGGAATAATGAGTTTAAATACAGGGTAGGTTTAAGGTTAGATGGACAGCTGGCCTTTCACTTCTGCCTATACAACTTCCTTTTAATATGAATATTCTGTATTTTCCTAATATAATATTACTGTATGTTTTGTTAATATAGTAATATTTTATTATTTTGCTAATATTCTTTGGTCAAAATGGAGAAGAAGGGGATGGAAGGCATGGGATGGATTCATGTGATTTTTTTGCAAGGCAAGGCTGACCCCAGGTGAGGTGAAAGTTGCTTCTGCATGGGGGAGCTTCAGAATATCCTGACAGTCAGAGAAAACCTTCTGGAGACTGGTAAAAGACAACTTACACAAGGAACAGTGTAATATGGAGAAGGAAAAATACACGTCAGCACTCCCTTTCTGATGATAGAACAAAGTGTCATTCCAGGAAAACAAGCAAATTTGAAAGAAGGAAAAGAGAGAGGCTATAATACAAGTAGATTTTTTTTCTTTTTATACAGAACACAGAGAGTGGATTGATTTCACGATTTTGGAGGGCTTCAGTCCTATGAATAAAGATGTCTTTCCCCAGTTGTTCACAGCTGGCTGGCAGCCACTGGACACAGCAGCAAAGGCCAGAGCACAGAACGGAGCAGCCAGGACTGACTGGTGGATGAGGATTACAGATGAGAGCAGGACAGACAGGGCCTGGTGAGAGGTGTCAGCTAAAATAGCACAGGACAGCAGCAGCAGGGTCACAGCACAAAGACTTAATCTGTGGACTTGTTCTCCTCTGTAGGGGTGGGCTGATGTGACACCCACGCACTGAGCAACAGCTGGCAACATCTGCCACAGCTCCTCCTCTTCTTCAGCTTTCAAACACTTGCTGTCCTCATCAGTTCTTCTGATTTCTCCTCCCCTTGCACTTCCTGACTGCTGCAGTTTGCTTTTTTTTAATGAAGTCCCTTACTGGGGCTTCAAAGGGGAGGTGCACACAAGTCCGGAAGAGGAGGGAGTGGTGCCTTTCAGGTTAAAATTGCAGACACACACATATGCATACACACTGGCAAAGCAAAGCAAGGAGGGAAATCGATAGCCCTGGTCAAGACTCATTTTCAAATCTGAATGAAGTTTGTGATCAGTAGAGCCCTGCAGATGCCACTGTTTCAGTCCTGATCTGATCCTTGTATGTCAGCCTTGCAGAACCACAGAAAACTGGGGGTGAACACTTGCAGATGGCACCTAATCCCTCCCCTTGTCAAACAGCCCCATTTACAGGGGATTCTCCAGCAGGGAGAAATGCCAGGTCCTTTTTATGCTTTGGTGTTGTGTCTGGACTAGAAAAATGCAACAGGCAGAACCTGCTTTCTTCACTGAGTTTACCTCACCCCTGACACCCAGCGTGTCCCAGGATCTCCCAGATGAGCAGGGCAGATCCCAAACTCAGACTTTCCTCACCACCAGCTCTGTCAGTGGGTTTTAGCATCTTCCCCACTGGGTTCAGAATGGGTGGGGAGAGTTGGGAAGGATGATCATGCATGGAGGAGAAGGAAATTCAGGCTATTGTAATCTCCTCTACACAATTTGTGATTTTTTATTTTAGCTTGTATTTTATCAAATGATGGCAGGCAGATAAATGGTGGGGCAGGAGGGTGGAGGACTAGGCAGGGGTAGGTGTGGATGTGAGAATGTGAGAGACGAAATGAGGAAAATAAGCTTTGGCCACCTGAGCTTGTTTCTGAAGCTGGCCATAACTGGTGATTAGCAAAATCCGATGGAACCACAATCACCTCCTGCCTGGCTGGGATGTAAATGTCAGAGTCCTGCAGCTGGGAGAGGACCACGAATGTCTGCAGCACAGCCAGGGCGGGAGGAACCTCCAAATGAGCCTGACATTTGCTTAACCTGAAACAAAGGCCAGGGAAGGGGCCCATCCCAGTGACTGAGAGGGCTGTAGATGAAGAGCAAGACCTCACTTAAACACAGCCTTTTGTCGTGGGCTGTGGAGCTGTGACAGAGGGTGAGCTGTGGGAGTTTGCACTGGGAGGGGGTGCCAAGAGGGTGGGTGGAGGAGCAGATGTGTTCACACTCCCTTTTGGCAAAGGGAATAATAACATTTGCCTCCTCTAAAGGGAAGGCTGATGAATAGTTAGTAAGCCTGGGCTGGGCTGCTTTCCATAGGCTCTGTCTTCTCTGAGGGCTTTTCATACAGGAGGATTCGAGAAGCAGGACCTCTAAGCTAAATAAACAAAAGCTACAGAGCAGGGATGGTTCTCTTTCTTGCAAACCCCAAAATTCAAAGATATTTTTTGTTTTCTTCAGGGCAAAAATGAAATCTCAAAATTTTATGGGCTGAACCAAAAGGGAAAGCACAAAGAACATGTTCCCTCAGATGAGTCAATGCATTTGTGATCAGCAGAGTCATCTAACATAAGATAAATGCAGGTTCATGTCTGCCTCCACCTGCTTCAGAGCAAGGCTGGTGTCAATCACGCCTCAGTCACTCCTTGGGTGACAGTCCTGGGTCCCACCTCAGCTCAGTTCTACATCTTTGCCCATTAGACTTGTCCTGCTCCCGTTATGAACTCATCTAAGCTGGTTTGTCCCCCATTAGAAAGAACTGATGTCCACCCATGAGCATTTTCCAACTAAAATCCATTTCAGGCAAATGAAGTCACAATAAAGGATCTGCAGTGCTGTGTCAGACCAAAGGTTCCTTGGCCCCTCACAGAGCAAAGCTTCAGAGAGGGTCTAAGATCAGGATAAATAGGGAATGGCTCTCCAGGTCAGGCAGTTTCCAAGTCCATTTTGAACTACAGGTGGTTTGTGTCACTGGAAGGACACTTGGGTTTGAGGCACCTCAGTCTATTAAAGTCTCCTGGAACTTTCCTTGAACCGACACACAGCCATCACATCCCTTTTGCTGCACACAAGTATGTGAATGGGTTTGAAAAAGCTGCTTATTATAGTTCAGTGGAGGAGGATAGACCATATTTTATCACAGATTAGTTTGTAAGGTTCATTATTGATTTTAATGTACCTGTGCCAAGAGGCAACGACGGCACAGTTTTTTAAAGAGAAGGAAGGAAGATTAAATATACTCAATCCTTGTCACCTTAGCAAACATTTATCCATCCGGTTGTGTGTGATGAGAAGTCTCTATTCCAAAGGAGGAATTAAATTTTAATAGGACAGAAACATGTTTCTGGGGCTGTCAAGGCCCAGGATTGGAGCAGACTATAGCACTGAAGGGAAACACCAGAGACCGCTGACAGAAGGAAAGCAGAAGGTGATAACTGATGCCTGAATGACTGATAGTAGGGAAGTAGGTGACGCAGGACAGGACTGATGTGGAGTGTCCTAGCCAGTGATGGGAGAGAAATTCTGCTCAGAAAGGAGGCAGAGAACCCCCAGCATTGCTGTAGCTCACAAATGTGATGCCAAAGTGAGGATGAAAACCAGCAAACCCCAGTAGAGATCAGAAGGTTCCTCAGTGGTGCCCACTCACTGCCACAGGTGCCCCAGCAGCAGCACTCTGTCGCTGTAGGACACGAGAGCTAACACGTGTGAACACATCAGCTGAAGGTGAGCAAAGAGGGAAGTTTATTTTCTGACTCCACTACTTATAGTTTTACAAAAGTGACAGTGGATTGGAGGGTGAAAGGGCCACCTCTCCAATGACACTGGACAAGTTACCAATCCATCAACTTTCTCCACCTCTACGAAGGAATGCAAAACAACTGAGTTGTTTATAGAAAATGTGTGGGAAAGTGTGCAACTGGAATGAAAACATCAGAAGGCTAAAAGATTTCTAAAAATCAGGGCGACACCACTCAGCCTGCAGGACTGTGTTTACAATTCAGCTGCTTCTCTGCGTGCAGGAAGGCTCTGCTCCAGTAGGGGAACATGCAGTCCTTGCAGGGAGTGGCTCCGTGCTAGTGAGAGGGTTAATGTCCTTCGGCAGGGACAGGCTGGCACAGCGGGGGAAGCCTTTCTGGGCTCTCCAGGTCACAGCCCGGGGTCTTCAGGGCCAGAGAGCAGCATGTGGCAGAATGAATGCTAATGAACGGGGCCAGTGGAGGCTGGGAAATGGTTTGGGCACCTCCTGTGCCATGCTGGGTACCACGGAGTGGGCACAGCAGAGCTCTCCCACCAAGGGCCCTCTGCACTCCGCTGTGAACTCACTTTACCTTCTGCCCTTTAGTGGCCTTCGCAGCTTCTTACTTCCAGTCATTACCAGCCACCGTCTGGATTTAATGAGGCCAGAGTTCGCCAGATGAAATAAATGCAGGTTCCTGAACCCTCTAAACCAAAGCTAATGAAAAATATATGCTCCCTCACTCCTGCTCTCATTTTCACATCCTGCAAATTATCTGTGCTAATGCACGCAAGGCGCTGCTCCTCCGCGGCTTCAGATGCTGAACTTTGAGTCTTTGTCACATCAGCCAGCACCAAGTAATTCTGTACAGAAGTCTGACATTTCCAGTTGAAAAAAATAAATTGATTAAAATTCAACAGGCATGTAGTGTTCAGTTTTTAAAGGTCGGCAAATCTAAGGAACTATCAACTGTAAAATAATTCAGCATTTAGAGGGGAGGGGCAGCTGGGGGTGTCCTGGGAAGAGGGAGGGAGTGCAGAATGTTAGGATCATTTACTGCCTGCATTTCACTGTCAAGAACATAATTACAGGCAATTTAATTATTGTATAATGGAAAGGGCCCATCTTCCTGAGCAGCACAGCCAGATCCTCCTTTGGCTCCCTGGGTCTGTGCAGTGCAGATGTGGGGAGGGGTCTGACTGGGTGTTCCTGTGGAGGAGTGCCTGCACAAGGACCTTGGAGAATGAAGATGGAGACTGGATGAGGCTCAGCTGGTGGAGACTTTCCGTTGTCCTTCTGTGTAGGATCACAGAACCATTCAGGTTAGATCACTCAGTCCAACCACCCTGCCAAGGCAGGGTCACCCAGAGCTGGGGACACAGGAAGGAGTCCAGGTGAGTGTGGAATGCCTCCAGAGCAGGAGGCTCCCCGACCTCCCTGGGCAGTTGTTCAGAGCTCTGCCATCCTCCATAGAAGGAAATTCTTCCTCAGGTGGAGATGGAACTTGTATTTTAGTTATTGTCCATTAATCCTTGTCCGGTCTCTGTGCACCACTGAAAAAAAGGTAAAAGGATCAGGCTATTTGGAGCAATAGCCCCATCCCTGGAAGTGTCCAAGGCCAGGCTGGACGGAGCTTGGAGCAGCCTGGGATGGGGGAAGGTGTCCCTGCCCAGGGCAGGGGGTGGGATGAGAAGGTCCCTTCCAACCCAAACCATTCTGTAATTACAGAATTTCTAATTACTAAGAAACCTGGAGGCAGAAGTCTTCAGCTTGAGCCTTTTTTGGTGGGCTGCAAGTTCTAATTAGGACACGTTCCCTTCCCTGGATTGCACTGTACATGTATAAATCATGTTATCTAATGCATGGCTTCTTTTCTTCTCCCTTACCCCACGCTCTTGTTAAATCCTTTCTTCTTCAAACGCTTTTGTGCATGAACTTGAGACCAGTTCCTTCCACCCTGGAACTTGTTTGGTTTCCCTTCTCTGTAAACTCAAGAAATCTATCCCATGGGAAACATCTCCTAGAGCTTAGAGGCACAGAGAGCAGAGGAGGGTCTGGAGGGAGGGATATTCTCTGTCCCTCAGGATCCCTGAATATCAGGGTGCAGTCAATATGCTTGTGATTTATAATTCCTTGTAATATGAAATTCTCCCCTCACACCGGTGTCAGGCCATTGATTTTGCTGGGGACAGGAACATTGTGACTGAAGGGAAGGACATGGTCCATGAAGTTACTGTTGGATTGTGGAATCCAGGCCAAAGACCACCAGAAGGACTCAGCTCCAGGCAGCAAAAATCCACATCAAAGGAGAGCAAGGAGACTCCTGCTGCAAGAGGGCTCTAGGAGGATTCTCCAGGGGAAACTGTGACTCAGCAGCAGGCCAGACCAACCTTTAACAGTAGAAAAAAGGGGAAAAGAAAGAGAAAGAAGGGCCAGCAGGCACATTGCTGTTGCTCTATCACCCAAATGCTGCTGTAGGCAGTACAAAGGAGAGGCAGAGGAAAAGGAACATTGTGTTGTCTTCATTTAAAATTCTCCCAGCATAACCTTTGCTAACTCAGCTCCATCCCTGGGCCTCTATCTTGCCTTGTCTCAACAGGAACCCACTCCAGTGCATCACTGCAAGCTCCTTCTAAGCTTTTCACCTCTCTTATACCACTGGAAAAGTGTCCCTGCCCTTTACCCCATCTAACGAGCCCCTTTTGCAATGGGACACCCACATCCCCACCCATTTTATCAGCCAGGGCAGGGATTCAGCTCTTCCATCACCACTCACAAGACCTGGACCCCCCTTCTCCAGGGCCACAAGCACACAGCCTGAGTCTCCAGCACACTGGGTACTTGCTCTGGGTGGATCAAGCACACCACAAGTACCAGGACCCCGCCAGGCTGCAGGGGCATCTGCCCAAGTGGTCAAGACTCTCCAGATCCTACCTCTGTGGATTGAAACCTGTGCCAGGGAAAGAGGAGGAACCCTTGTGGAGCTTGCACAGGGATCTGGGGCAGGTGGGGCAGCCCATCTCCCCACGGAGCAGGGCCTGCTGATGGCAGCACGAGGGCTCGCTCATGAATCAACGCCAGCCAGGCTGTGCACTGCCTCCCTTCCCTCCCACTGGTACCCAGCAGCCAAAAAGCACCATGTTGATTATTCAAGAGTGGGCTCTTAACAGCTCTAATCAGCTGATAATCCAATAACACACTCAGCTGAGCTGCACTCTCAGCTCCCAGGTCCCTGCCGCTGAGAGAACATTTACAGCTGCCTCGTGTTGATAAAAACTGCCCGGCTGGCAGCAGGGGAGCCCAGCAGGTGAACCACCCTGCCTGCTTGCCCCTGCTCCTCAGCCAGGCTGCAGGCAGGCACACCCCTCCTGCCAGCCCAGCCCCTCTCTGCTCCCAAACCCTGGCACAGCTGGCTGCTGGCAGGGTCCTGCCTCTGCCCTGTGTGCAGCTCCCACGATCCCCAGGAAAGTAAGTTGCCTGTTCTCTTGAGCTACACCCCTGGCAAAACTGCTTTAAATGTAATAAATAAAAGGGGAAGCATCAAATCCATCATTTTGAAGGCATTTGAAATGCAAGATGCCAGGGACCAGCCAGCACAGCCTCAGGCCCTTTCAGTTCTCCAACACTTCAGCACAAACTGTGAGTGTTCAGCCTGGGTGGCCTGGAGCCAGTGCACAGGGAGAGACATTAAATGCAGAAATGTCTCTTCCTCCACATCACCCCAGCTTTCCATCCCAACCCCATCCTGAGGCAGGCAGAAAACCAATCACACCTGCTTCTCACTGCTTTCACAGCTTGATTTCTCACATAGAGAATCTGGCTGAGCCTCCTGGCCAAGTCCTCTCTCCTTGTCTTACCTTCCATTCTGCAGCACTCCTGTTGTCTACCCGGGTGCCTCCCTGGGGCTTTGTCCCATGGTGGGGTCATGCTCAGCCCCTTCTGCCCCACACAGCAGCTACCTGACCCCATCTCATTAATCAATTCCCCTCATTAGCCATGTAATTACAGGTGACTGCTTAATTCCTCCAGGTATATGACAGGGCTGCACTAGAAAGAGGTGTGGAAAGCCAGTTCTGGGCCCAAGTACAGATATTCCATTAGGAAATGAAAGCCATTTCCCCAAGCACTGAAATGAGTAGTTACATCTGTGTGTGCAGGAGTTTGTGCATTCTGAGCATATCACCCTTTATTTCCTGAAACACTTTAGCTGGCAGATTTACTACTCACACAAAAGGGTGTGAAGCAATCTGTATCCCCTCTGTAGCCCTTTCTTGGGTACCAGAAGAACGGGAGTAAAATGAAATAACCCAGAGCAGGGCGTTTCTTCCTCACCAGCTCTCCCAGTGCACAAATGTCTCCAAATGGTAATTTTCCCTTGGGTGCCCCTCTGGAGAAGGTAAGTGCATTTTTTGGAGTTATATTAAGATTTTCAGGTCTAATAGAAACTAAACTGAGGTGGATGGTCAAGGAGGAGAGCTGGACCAGGCATCCTCCATTGGCCAGGGGAAGTGGGCACCACTCACCCATAGCCCCATGGGGTTCATATGGCTCCTTCCTCTCCTGCTACAAAACTTCCTGCTCAAACCCCATGGTGGGACCCACTGGCTTGCTCTTCCTCCCCTTCCTCCTCTTCCTCCTCCTCCTGGGATGCTGCTGGTTGCCATGGACACCTCACACCCAGCAGGAGCAGCACCAGCTGCCCATCCTCACCACAGCCTCCTGCAGCCACCCAGGAGGGTTCCCAGGGGGCTGTGGAGGCAACGGTCACCCGACACAGAACATCCTGTGCCTGTCCCACTTCCCCCCTTCCACCTCTCCCCAAAGCCAGCCTGCTCCCCTCCACCCCTTCTCCTGGCTTTCCCTGTCTTCTCTCCTTTCCTGCAGACCCCAATTAATCCTGGATGTCATTTCCCTGGACCTGCATCAGGAATGAACAGTGCCCTCCTGTCCTGGCAGATCTATTTCCCATCTCCAGCCTTCCCTCACTCCCTGCAAAGTCTTTCCTATGACAATTCCCAACCAGAAGCTCCTTCTCTCCCAGTACTGTTGTTCCCTGCCCTCCTTGCAGTCTGTCTCCTCAGTGCCAAGCTGTCAGTCCTGGGTGAACTTGTCTACAGTTGGACTCAATGATCTTAAACATCTTTTCCAACCTTACTGATCCTGTTGTCCACAAAAATCAGATATTACCCAGTGTGCAACAAGCCAATATTCCATGATTCTATAATACCATCAGTGTTCAGGGCCACGGGATGGGACATGCAAATACTGATGCAATCAGAATTCAGGGACCAAAAGAAAATCCCATTAAAATCCAGAGCCCAAACCTCCTCCTTGCCTCCCCAGCACACACAGCAAAGTCAGTTCAGTGCTTCCGCTTGTGCTGCTTGTTTTGAGTATAGAGCAGCTCCAGATAGCTTTGATGGGGCTTCTCTGCTCTGCTGTTTGTGTAATCCCCTCTCTTAAAACAACCCTGATTATATTCTTAGGGAAGAGGCTGGAAAACCCCAAGGGACACCAAGATTCTCTCCAGAAGGATCTGGGAAGAGCTGGGGTTTTGGAACTGAAAACAAAGTGAAGAAGTATCACTGCCTCGCTTCTTGCTCACTTTGCAAAAATCCTCACAGCAGTAATGATGTGTTCAGGGAGCTGGGGCCGTGGCAGCCCTGTCTGGGAGGGGGACAGGAGGGGTGGAAGGAGGGGAGCTGGTACAGCACATCTCCAGGGGAGCTCTGTCCTGATCGAGGCTCTTCAGGGCTGCAGAATGCAGATGGCAGCCCCCAGTGCTCCATCTGCACGAGTGACCTCAGGCCAGATGTGGCCATCCCACCTGGTCCCCAGGTCCTGGCTGTTCACTCCTCTCCAGTCCTTTCCAATTTCACATTAACTGGGCCAGTGCACAGCAATTTAGCATGATCCCACTGGGCCATGGATGGTCCACGTAGGTCTTGACCAGCCTCATTTCACACTCCAGGCACAAGGATATGTTGAACTGCCTCCTCCCTCACCTTTCAGATCCTTTGGGGTCCATAAAGACCTGAGGAAGTGGAAAAGACTTGGGTCTGTGCATCAAGATCAGCCTCTGCCCAGGTGCTTTTCTGTGCCAGAGCCTTTGAGTCCTTTTCCTGAGGTGTTTTAGGCAGTGAGGATGAGGGGTGAGGATGAGCAGAGGGTACATGGACAGCACAAGAGCTCCATACATGACCTAACGGGCTAGAGGGAACCATGCAACAGGGCACTGAAACATGTCCTTCCTCAGCCCCTTCTCCACATTTGATCCCTTTGGTTCATTCCCTCCCCAGCCTTGACGAGGACGGGCCCAATTAGCAGGAACAGCCCTCCAGTGGAAAGCACTGGGCTGAGACTCCCAGCCCATTTCACAAGTGGCTGGCCCAGCAAAGCAATCTGTGGGTAATGGCCCTGTCTGAGCACTCTGGAGGGAGCCAGGAGCCCTGAGCCAGAAGCTGTGTGATCTCTTATGGTCTCCTGCACCCCTAACCCACCCCAAATACCACCCTCAGTGCCAGGGGCATTCCTGCTGGGAAGCAGTGGTGGTGCACAGTGGTTTCTCCTGGATCTTTGCAGAGACCCTCCTCTCACAGGATTTCCCAGTGTGCTGAGGAATAAAATGCATCTCTTCCCGCTGGTAATTTTGACTGAGTGCTCTTTGGGGTATACTTGATTTGAGCCTGATGATCAGGTGTACCCCAGTCCCTGGCAGGCAGCAGCTCTTCCTGAGGAGAGTTTCTGCTGAGAACAGTGAAAGTCATGCAGGAACCTCCCCAGGATCACTGTGCTCACCAGAGCTGGGGCTGGGAAGGGCAGCACTGGCCAGTTTGGGACAGGAAACTTGGAAAAAGGGAGCACCTGCAGTCAGAGACGTGGCAGCAGTGTGGAGGTTTTGGGATGGTACCCCAAACATTTGGTACCTGGCTCAACAGAGACCCAACCATGCTGTGTGAGCCTTCAGCCCTGTGACAGCAGTGTCCCTGCTGCCACTCCAGCGCTGCTGCAGCGAGGAGCCCACAGGGACTCCCTGGTGTCCCCTGGCAGGATCGAGCCCATGGCTGGGCTGGGGTTTGGCACGACCTGGCCCTCTGGCACTGGTGTGGTCCATTCCACCACGGAGCGTCCAGAGCTCCCAAACAGAGCTCAGCGTCGCCTCCCCTCCCTGCTCTGCCCCCTCCTTGCTGTCATTCTGTGACATAATGGAATCAAATTAAAGCCCCATTTACCAGTTTTATTGCCTATTATTTATAATACTCCAGCTCCAAAGTGCTGTTTTATAGAGTGCTTAAGCTGCCATTGCTGGATAGAGTTTGCCATAAATGTCTCCACATGCACAGAACATAATGTCCTTGTGTCGTGCAGGAAAAGGGAAGAGATTATTCTCAATTATTTCATATAGTCTGTTTTATTGTCTTATTGTAATAAACTGTCATACCCTACAACACTTTAAAATCAATAGTTTGCATTAAAAGTAATGAAAAGTAGTTATTAATCCCGCTTAGTGCTTCCGCTCTTCCGCTCACCGCGAGGCCCTGGAACAGGGAGCGGGTGATAATTATTCATTTCCGATCAATAGGAACATTTCCCAGCGCTCCTCTGTGTATCTCTGCTCTCACAGCCGTGCAAGATAATGACACTGGAGGGCAGGGGTGGAGGCTGGGGATTGGCTGTGCCTCAGTTTCCCCCATCCCCTGTGGCTGCGAGACAGGAGGGTTTTGTTTGAGAAACAAGGCTGGGTTTAAATCAGACCAGGGGGATTATTTAGTTTTGTTTTGTCTCCCTGAGAGCTGACAGATTTATGGCACACAAGGGATTTTTTCAAACACAAATCAGATCTATTGGCTCATGACAGGTTTTTGCTCATCCCTGGCCTAACTCAGTTAGCACCAGGCTCTTCTCAGTGACCGAGCTGTGCATCCCAGACATTGGACCATGTGACTGAAGCACTGCTGAGCATTTCACCCAGCAGTGCTAGCTCACAGGCCCCAGTTTGGAGGGAGTCCAGTGGCTCTAGGTGTGTGGTGGTGTCAATTCATTTACTGTCTCCACTCAGCATGATATCAAAGGCCTTGTAGGGATTTCAGAGGATCCTGGAGCCCTCATCCCCATGGGTACCTAGGAAGTGCCAGCCTGAAGCATGCCCAGCTTCTCTCCAGCACTGAGAAGCATCCAGCCATCACCAGCTGTTTCCAAACCTAGGCTTTAGGTCTCTCCAGCACCTGATAATCCCCAAAATCTTGGATTTATGCAGAGCTCTGAGGCATAGAATTTATCTTCTTCAGGAAGAATCCACCAAGCCACATCCTTCATCCGAGGTGTTCCCTTCTCCCATTGCTCTGGGACGTGCAGCAGCCAGGGAGGGCAGGGTTAGGCAAACACACATTATTTTGCTGGTAGATGTGTGCAAAACAGGATGAATATTTAGAAAAAAAAATGAGCTGGATTCAGGTTTCTTTGGGACCCTGCTGTGAGGCATGCAAATCTCACACTAGCTGGGCCAGACCAAATTTGACCTCATTCACATCACTCTCTTTGCTTTATGACTGCCCGCATATTGTGTGGGACATGGGAGTTGCTCCTTGGATGTTGTTGGTGTTGCCAAAAAGTGACATGGAACCACAGTGCAAATTGGTACCTTGGAAAAGCAGAGTGGCCTTTTCCCAAGGACACAATTTGGGGTCACAGCTCACTGCAGATGTGGCAGAATGCAACAAAATACAAATTATTTGTATTTTCTAAAACCTGAATTTTGTAAAACTGAGGTGTTGAGGTTATGATCACCTTCCCCCAGGGCAATGTCCTGCTCCAAGCTGGGGCTGTGCTGGTACACATGGCACAGCTGGGAACAGCTGCTGAATTTTAGCTGGGGAAGGATGGAAAGAGCAAAAAAAAAGATGAAGGAGCATGTTGAGCATCAGGGCCATTCCGTTCTATTCAGTATTTTTTAATCATATTTCAAAATAATAATATTTTTCATATTTTTTTTTCAGTGGGAAGGCCCAGCCAGTTGTTTGAATTGACTCTGTCTCAGATCCAATACAGTTGTAATGAAAAGAGTGCAGTAGCACATTAATTGTCATGATAAACATCAAAATCACCCCTCCACCTGCACACACTCAGCTCCACGGCAGGATTGTTATATCGATATCAGAGCAGCATTTCTTCACTGCTGCTGCCTGTGATAGCTGAGAAGCAGAACAAAATACTGGCAAAGCCCAGGAGGAGTTATCAGTGCCTGATCAGATCTCAAGAGATTTTATTTTTATTTTTAATAAAGTCTATCTTCCCTCTTGTTTGTCAGAAGCACTTGGCTTTAAATGTTGTATGAGCTGAAGCAGGAATTACGTGCCTGCATTCACTCAGGGAAGAAGTTATAAGCTGGCACTTCCCCTCCTTCCACACAAACATCTCAAAGCAGTTAAAAACATCCTTACCCCAGCCAAAAGGCTCCATTTTTGCAGCACCCAAACCTGCCAACCTGGAGAGCCACAGGTATCAGGAGCAGGAGTTGGAGCAGGCTCCTGCATCTCAGCTGACTCTGACCCAGCGTGCACAAGGGAGAGGCTGAGGGAGGAATAACATTAAACTGCCAAAGAATGACTTCCCAGAAAGGTAGAACACCCTCCATGCACACTGCTTCTCATTAGCTGTCAAGTACAGAGAGAGGTGTCTAATTTAGGGGTCTTTTTCATCTGATGATGCCATTCTAAGTGTTCTTAATTTCTGTATGTCTCTGGCAGAGCCAGGAATAAACCTCTCAAACCAATAACCCTTTCTTACTCTGCAGGCACCTCTGGAAGGGCACTGGGGGACAACAGGGAGCTCTGCAAATGCTGTTTTCACCTCGTTCTTTAGTGGCCAACCCAGTCATTCTTAAGAATGTGTGCTTTTCTCACACTCTTCTGCAGTGGAACCTCATTTTCCCAGTGCCCACGGCTGACACTACATCTCTGCCTCCCAGATCCTTTTCTTATCCCTACATAAAGTGCCCTGAGACCACACAAGCATCATTTATGGAGGGTAAGGGGCTCTGGTGTCCAGGGGCAGGATCTGGGAGAGGAAGGAAAGGGAGTCCAACCTCCCATGCAGGAGCCTTCATGGTGTGCCCTGACCCAAGAGTGTTTGAAGGGAGAGGAGGGAGGGATGGCAGTCCCTGTCCTGGCAGCTTGGGGAGGTGAGGGGGAAGGATGGGTCTCTTTTCCTACCTAGACGATGGGGCTTTAATCTGGCTTTGACATTATCTGAAATTAAAATCAAACCTGACACACGGACAGTGGCAGAAATGAATTACACCTCTCCTGCTGGTAGATAATCCCCTTCTAATACCCCCACTTTATTCAGATGGGAGATGGTTTAAGGAAGGAGCAGGTAAGAAATAGTTTCCCTCTCCCCCTTTGCAGACAGCAGCTCATCCCTGCACAGCCCTCCCAGGACACATCTGTCAGCTGCCAAAACCTCACCACCACATCACATCACCCAGCAAACTTCTCCCACCCTGAGCAGCAGCCTCATCTCTCAAAACTGAGAGACCAAAGCAGAGCAACTGAGAGGGCAGCTTGGGAGAGGCAATGCCTCAGTGCAAAGGGAATGGAGACACAGAAACCTGAATGCTGGAACAAAGAATTGCAGAATGAGGACACGAATGTTAATGCACAACAGCTCTATGTCTTCTTACCTGCCTTTCCTCACCTCAGCTGGGGATCTCTCGTGCACAGCAGCATCTCATAATTTTTTTTCATTTTCTGAATTACTGTAGCTGTGCTGGTGGGGTGTTTCTCTCTCTCATCCCTCCTTTCCTCATAATTTCTGAACCTGAATGCCAATGTCAACCAATTTAAGAGGAGCTAATGCAAAGCTATCACATTCCTACAGGTTGCATAAGAAATAGGTGGCCAAGTGGAGGAAAGAGATAGGAGCTTTATCAGACATTGGAGAGGCCACAATCAACAACACCAGGAAACCTGGGATCTTCTGTCCTGCTGCCCATGCAGTGAATTTCTCACACTCTCATTCTCACTACACCCTTTGGGTGGGGATGCTGTTACCCTTTGGCCCATCACTGGCTCCAGAAGGACATCAGGGTGTGGGAGTGAGCAGAGATGGGACTGACGAGCTGTTTGCTCGATTAAACCCATCTCAGAGCAGCCCTGAGTGAAAGCAGGGGAAAGTCAGATCTTTTAGTGGCTGTACAGCACCTCTGCCTTCCTCAGACAGAGGTGAGCAAATACCCCTTGACCCTCTCCACCACTTTGGCAGAGGAGATCTGATTAGGGACAGTGAGACGTCCTCACTGTCCCCAAATGTGGTAACACATTGACTCAGTTTGGCTCGATGGGTGTAGAGCAATTTTTATTGTGGTTCTTTGTGTGTCTGCTGAACGCTTCTGCACGGGAAGAAATTACTCACAGAGCCCTCCTTCCCAGCTGGATCCCCTCCTCCAGCCACACTTTCCTCTTCCCCAGGTCTAATGCAATCCCTGCCCGTAAGTGAGTGTGGGTAAAATCAGTGAGGAATCTGCAGCACAATTCAATTTCAGAGCCATTCCAGCCAATAATAGCTCCAAAAAAAAAAAATGTAATATGTAATTCACATCGTAATATTACCTTAATTACATTTTTTGGAACAGTCTTTTCTCTCTTGGTCTCTCCACCCTCCAGCCCCAATAAGCGTATCTAAAACTAGAGAAAGAAAGTCATCCATCTCTTAAAGCATCACAAGGGATGGGAGGGAAATTGCAGGAAGAAGAGATAAGAATTGCAGGGAATTTTGCTCTTTTTGTGGAGCAGTGTTCTCATCGTCACCTTCATGTGCTGGGTAATTGATTTTCCATGGAACTCTTAGAGGCTTTTTTTTTTTTTCCCAATTTACTTGTTGAATTTTAAATTAATTTCACACCAGTCAGCTGGACCTGCACATTGCAGTCTCCTGTGTCATCCTCAGAAGAAGCATGGAAAAGAGACAGCAGGGCTGATTCTTAATCCACCTGTCCAACAGCTCTTCTTGAATCCCAGAGGAGAAGCTTTGTAAACATTGGAGATTATTGATTCTCAAAGATCTGGTGCTGGAAATGGAAAGGCCATACTGCCTGACAGAGCTCTTTGATGTGATCTTCTCATGCAAGCATAGACCCTAAGTCCAGAGGGATGACCTGGTTTGACCTGTGCTGTAAGAAACCATGGGATTTTCCTGCAGTTTTCTTGGAGTATAAACTTTGGGGGGAAAAAATCCAGTCTTGATGGATAAGGATGGAAAAATCAAGGGCTAGAAAGTGTGAAGTCTTCTACCCCTGCACCACGGGAAGGAGCCACACTTCACAGCAGGTATCTCACATAGCAGTGTCATGACAGCTCCCTCAGCAGGTCCTGAGCAGAGAACAGGACCTCAGGGAGGAAATCCAGAGGCAAAACTGCAGCTCTGCTTGAAGCACCAATGGATTGCACTGCAAGTCTCCAGCACCTGAGCTAAAAAATGCAGCTCCCTTAGCAAAACCTGCCTCAGGTTCAGCAGCAGCTCCTTGTGACCCTGGCAGCACAGCAAGGGGGGATGGATTACAAATGCACCTTCTGTTGGAACAGCTGATCCACCCATGGAGGCAGAAAAACAGCTCCTCACACCTGTTGAGGGAGTGCTGGAAGGAGCAGGGTCTGACAGCAGCTGCTACACACAGGCTATTTTCCTAACACGGACACAAGTCATAATCTTGAGTGAGATTCCCAGCAAGAGGCTAACTGGGAGCCTACAGCTAGCAAACCTCACAGCTGTGACTTGCCAAGGAAGAGCTGAGCCAAGAGCAAGAAGCCATTAGAAGGTAATAGTGTGAAAACACTAATGGCCTCCAGCCAGATTCGAATTAACAATCCAAGTCCAGAGAAGCCTATCTACACTTCTTTGTTTTCCCCTTGGTTTCTTATAGGGCTGCAGTGCTGTCAGAAATCTGGGAGACAAAGGTGGCTCATGCTGTTGAGGATGCTGCCCCCAGCACTGCAGTGCATTAACCTCTGCTCAGAAGATCCTCTGCTCACTTCCAGGCTGGGAGGGTAATGAAGAGAGGCACTGAACGGTGGACCTGGGAATTAAAGACCATTCAGGCTTCCCGTATGAATTTACAGGTGACTTTAAAGTGTGTCCCTTTTCCTTTCCAGCCCCTACACACCTTTCAGCCATCCTTTACCCCCTGTTCCTAGACCCAGTGCCTTTTCCTCCTGCTTTCCACAGTGGTATCCCAATCCATGTAGCAGCAGGGCAGCCAGGGTGGGAGACCCCCAGGCTGAGAACCCCGATGATCTGGCTGTAGAAACAAAGCACAGTCAGCACCCCCTGTCCTTTCCCAGCCCCTGCTGCCCCACAGCTGCTCTCAGCACCCCTGTTACACGCTCTCACAGATGCTAGATAAATTCCAGGCACCTCCTAGCTCAGCTCCTCTGGATGTGACCCTCCAAGGCCACCTCCTGGCCCGATTCCCTTCCACAGATGGTTCCTGCCCCTCGCCTGCCTCCCCTCCCAACAATAAATAAGAGGTGTCTCTCGATTCCGCGCTCTGGTGTGACCGGCAGCACTGGGGTGAAACCACTCAGCACAGATGGCAAATTATCCTGCCCAGCTGCTCCTGTGTGACGTAGACTTTCTCTGGCTTCATCGCTCTTCAGCCCTGGGCTCCTGTTCCTCCATGCTGCAGTGGCTGGGATGAAACTGGGTTCCAGTCCTGCTGGATCCCAGTAACTCCCAGTGATCTTGGTGGGGGTGCATTCAGGCTGAAAAGACAGGTCCCACCACAAGCTCTCTTTTGGCAGGAGGAAAGGGAGTTTCCATCTTCTAGCCTATGTTTTCATCTCTTAGTTTTCATCTCTTTTCAGAAGTTCTTCAACTTCTTTCTTGGATGCACAAAGTTCATAGAGGTTGTCAGGGTGGACTACAGTCTTGTAAATACATGTGTGACATCTTATGTCTCTTCTTTGAAAAATCCTTTTTTTCCCCATCAAAACAAGTCAGTAAAACACGGAAAACATCTTCCAGAGATGCCCTCAGGGCCCCCTTTTTCTGCCTAGTCTGAACATTTCATCTCCTGCTGATACTTTGTCTGCTTTTCTCTGTTCTCCATCTTCAGTCAGTCATTTTTCAGCTGTGGTCCCAGCAGAGCAGCTCTTTCTGAGAGGATACAATATGGCCTCAAGTGGTTTTGCTTATAGTTCAAACAGTCCTCCTCTTTCCACCCCAGAAATGATCCTCTTGTCATTGTTCTACTTGGACAAGGTGACAAGGTCTCAACACAAAGGACTGGTGAGAGGACAGATTCTGTGCCTCATGAAAGGCTGAGAGGATTGAGATTGTTCTGCCTGGAGAAAAGAAGTTTTGGAGTGACCTAATTGTGGTCCTCTAGGACCTGAAGGGGGCCTGCAAGAAACATGGAGAGAGACTATTTACAAGGGTCTGGAGTAACAGGACAAGGGGGAAGGGCTTCAAACTGACAGAGGGTAGGTTTAGATTAGATATTAGAAAAAAAATCTTCCCTGTGAGGGGGGTGAAGTCCTGGCAGAGGTTGCCCAAAGAAGCTGTGGCTGCTCCTGGATCCCTGGAAGTGTCCAAGGCCAGGTTAGACAGGGCTTGGAGCACCCTGGGATAGTGGGAGATGTCTCTGCCCATATCAATGACATCAGAATGAGATTACTTAAGATCCCTTCCAACCCAAACTATTCTATGAGTCTTTAATTCCATGAAGGAATTCATCTGCTGCCACTGCTAGACAAGGAAGCCCACCAGTTCAAAATCCCCTGGGAAGGAAAACTGCCAGTACATGTGCAGAGGGGTAAGCCTGGGTAGACCAAAAGTGGGGTCTGTTCACCCCTGCTGAGGAGCCTGCCATGGAGAAGCACCCTGAAACTGGCCTGTCTGTATCCATGAAGTGATGCTCTCTGGCTCTGCTTTCTGTTCACTGGTTCTCACGGCCCAGGGGAACCCCAAAGAATGTATCATCCACATTCTGCCCTTTCCTTTCCTTTCCTTTCCTTTCCTTTCCTTTCCTTTCCTTTCCTTTCCT
>JACBWW010000035.1:1147498-1175591 GCA_020086605.1 Lanius collurio | reverse complement strand
AACCTTCCCTTCCCAAACCTTCCCAAACCTTCCCTTCCCAAACCTTCCCTTCCCAAACCTTCCCAAACCTTCCCAAACCTTCCCAAACCTTCCCTTCCCCTCCCATCCCCAGGACTGGATGAGTTCCAGCGCCCAGCCCCGCGCTGGCTCCTCCTGACCCCCCAGGTAAGCTCTGCAGCACAGAGTGCCGATGGCTCCCTGGTGTGTGCTTGTGCCAAGCATAAGCCAGGCTGCCCTTTGCTCACATTTGCAGCCTCCCAGATGGAGACAACGATGCCCTTGAAAGTCGGCTTCAAATAACTCTGCAAGACACAACGTGTGCCCCATTCCTCCAGGGAGACTCTGCCTCCCATCCTCCGATGGCGTGGGTCAAAGTTCCAGTCCTCGTTTGCTCAGATAAAAGCAAATCTTGGGAAAACAATCAAGAAATGCCATTCATTATTGAGGGGGAACTGGGGAATAGGTGGAAATTACTGGCAAAATGCCTTGAAAGCCCTCCCGTTTTCTGAACATTTCTCTTTGGTTTCTTGTGGATTTGAAAGGTCGCTAGGAGCTAATGAACCTCAGATAGAAAAGCTGTCTCTTGTTTGTTTGTCATTTTGAGTTTTTCTGGTTGATTAAGATCCATGCTGGCAGTAACGTACAAAATAGCAAATTTCTGTGAGTACAGCGAGGTCACGATTCCTACCCTCAAAAAATGATGAATTTACCAGGAAAAACAGTAATTCCCTAGAATTAACAATGCAGCTCTCAGCAGAGGAAGCTTCTCAGTGGTTTGGTTGGCCATATTTATTTTAATTATTCCTGGTTCTATAGGTTTTCAACATCATCCCCCACTGCAGTGGTGTGTCAGATAATCTGCACCCCAAGACAGGCTCCTTGTAGGGCTACCACAGAATGCCAGGATGGTTTGGGTTGGAAGGGGCCTCACAGATCAGCTCGTTCCAACCTCCCCACCATGAGCAAGGGACACCTTCTGCTAGATCAGGTTACTCAGAGCTCCATCTGGCCTTGAACATTTCTAGGAATGGAATGTCCACAATTTCTCTGGGCGACCTGTACCGTGTATTTGGGAGTGCTGAAGGGTGTCTTCTTTCTCCACCTGAGAACTTGGTCTGGGGGGAGTTTGAGGACTTATTTTTGTCTGCTCACTCGCTAGGAGTAGCAACAACAGAATTCCAAATGCACAGATCACCTCCACAGCAGAGGTCAGCGAGCCCTGCACATCTGGACACGTCAGCCCTTTCACATCTGTGCTGCCCAGCTCCCTGGTGAATGCACTGTGCCCATTGCATCCACGTATCCACAGACCTGCTGGAAGTGACAGCCACATCAAGCTGAAAAAGATGAAAAATGATGCAAAAATGCCCATGACTGTGAAGAAACAGGCTCTGCACAAAAAGTCCAGCCTGGAGAGCCAGCTGTGTACAGGACATCCTACTCTATGTACTATGTGTACTGCACATACTCTGAGGACGAACACGAAACGTGCCCAGCAGAAGTTGTGAGTTCTACGTTCTGGTAGCTGCCTCGAGCACAGGAGGTTGGATTACTCTGGATTTGTCAGATTCATTCTACTTTGCATTCGTGCTGGCAAATGTTAGTCAAAAGTATGTTAATACCCCCCGTCACCACCATGACTGATGACTCATGTTAGTCCCAGCCCACTGGAGAGCCCTTGAAGGCTGATTCTCCTGCTTTTATCAGTAGAATCATGTCTCTTCCCTTACAGCTGCAGCTCCAGACCCAAGTGACTGTGGTAAAAATGGAAAAAAAGAAATTAAAATTCCATTTACCTGCTCCTGCTCTCAGTCTACTCGGAGCTAAAGGACAAGCACATCACTGTGCTCCTTCCTCTCCCCTCCCCATTTGGGAGAGCTCGGGGCTCACAGCACAGCACTGAGCAACACCAGATGTTTCTGCTGAGACCCTGGAGGAGCTGAGGGAGCCTCAGCATTTGCTGGACATCAGACCCCTCCCAAGAGCTGTTGACTGAAGTGGGAATTTGCTGTTTCCACTCATACCACAAGTGAAATAATTCCAGGCAAGGAAATCTGTCTTGATGGAAGCTATTCTGTCCTTTTTACTCCAAATGCACCAGTTTTTGCAGGCACTTCAGGGGACCCTTCAGACAGAGCTGTGGGCGTTCTTTGCTTTGTCTGTATCAGAGCCAGTGCCCACTGCAGAGCTAAGAGAGACCTAAAGCAAGTGAAAAGTGATTTCACAGACTCAGCTCAAAAGGTTTTAAGGGTTCATGGCTGTTTCCACCAAACAATTGAGCTCCAGAGCTTGATATGGCCCACATTTCTGAACCATTTTGGTCTCCTACACAAGGCCCTGTGGTCGTTTCCCTGATGTGCCCATGGATTTCCATGCACCCACAGAGTTATGGAGCTCACCAGTGAAACATAGGGAAAGCTTGGCCAGGGCAGAGCCCAAATCTGGGCCAGCACGCCATGGCCAGCTCGGCTGTACCTGCACAGAACTGCAAAGTTTAATGGGCCCAGATGGGGAGCTTGAAGAGAAATACCCTGAGGGTCTGAGTCCCCTGTTAACATCAGCATCTGTTCAACCCATCACAGGAAGGCACCACCATCGTGGGACTCCCCTCATCTTCCCAGAGAGCAGCCACCAGCCTGAGGCTGTGCTTGTTCTCCAGCCCAGGCACGGCCGAGGCTGCTGAGGAGCCAAACATTGGTCACACAAAACTGGAGCTTCTTATGAGCTCCTTGTCCAGCCCAACAGGGAATTGTGAGCAGGATGGAGAGGAAATCCATTTCCACCTCCTCCATCCACTATGGCCTCAGGACCCCCGCTGTGGGCAGACCTCTGCTGAGTGGTGTCACCTCCCCAACAACCCCGACCCTTCCCCTGGAACGCATCCCCATCCCACAGGGAAGGGGCAGCAGAGGTTTAACCACACGTGGCAGCACCACAGAGCGGCTCAGGCCAGGCAGGAAGGTGGATTCCACACTCCAGTGGAGCTGCAGGATGGATTTGGGTGGACAGAATGCAATTACCCAAATCATAATTTACTCAAGACATAAATCTTTTTTACTTTATTTAGAAACAGCATCTAGCACATATGAAGCATTATACATGTTCAAAGCACAAATGGTAATGTTTATGCCAAAAATATTTGAACTTGAACTTAATTAATAACAAGCAGGGAAACTGCATATTTGAAAAGTCTTTTCTCAGCTTTAATTCACAGAATTCACTTTTTTTTTTTTTACTGGGAAGATTTTGCTCAGACTTCTCCCTGTCTTCTGCAGATCCTAGATTTCCTCCCAAGCTGAGTCAAGAAATAATAATAAAAACAGACCTCATCCTGTAAAAAAAGACTGCTGAGTCTTAGAAAAAGCAAGGAAAATGAGAGGAAGATGTGACTCTATAAGTGAACCACTTTTTAAAACTCATATACACAAATTAGTCACGTACATAGCCAGACATACATTTTTAATATGCATGTAAATGTATGTATATGTATAAAAAGCTACTCAAAACTCACACTTTGGATATGAACTTTTGGTCCAGCCAAGCTCAGATAATGGTACCTGGCTCATGGTGTTTTTTCCTGTTTCCCAAGGTGTAGGATCCAAAAAGGAACAGCTTTCATCACCCCATAACTTAAAAATAAAAACCATGGAGAAGGGTATCATATCTATGGGTTGATAAGCTTCTCCTTCTGCCTCCTGCTGCCACCTCTACTTCCAGAAAACACTGGAACATTTGAGAAGCCCATGTGGGATCAAGCCTTATTCCTGTGGGGAGTGGAAGAGCCCCAGCTCCCCATCAGTGAGGTAAAATGGGCACATTCCTTCAGTTTTAACTTTGCCATGCACTGCTCCTCTACCAGTTCACACCCTTCACATGCAGAATTTGGTAAACAGAATTTGCTTGCCAAAAAACCTGATCCACATCCAAAGGCTCATGAGCAGCCTGATTTTCTGAGCCTGACTGGGATGGGGCTGAACAGCCATCACTCACTTGAGCAGCTGGGGGAGGCTGGGATGGCTCTTCAGGAGAACAGTGGGTATTGTGTCAGAAAAAAAGAAAAGAAGCCGTGTCTCTGGACAACTCTTAGAGCCAGAATTCATTTCTCTCCCTCTGATCTCCTAAAGCATCAACAATGGCCAATGTTTGGAGCACTGGTGGCTCATTGGCAAACTCACCAGAGCTCCAGGGCCTCTTTCTCATTTGTGTATTTACATAAATTTCCATATGGCATGGAAAACCAATAAATAGAGGCAGGAATGTAATTTTGTAATTTTCCATGGATTTGGGGTTTTTCTCCTGCAAGTGGCCAAGCACTCGCTGCCCAATTCAGCACAAGGGCCTGAGGTTTAAATTAAGGATGTGCTGAGATGCCTGGGGCTGCAGGGCTGGGCCTCCTGTGGCAGCTCAGGATGACAGCACGAGCACAGGCATATTTTAACAGCTGGATACATCTTCTTAGAGATGCTACAGGGATAGGAACCTTGGAAACAGGCTGAGATGGAGAGGGAAACTGCTGGAGGAGTAGCCAGGACTGTGTTCTTGTTGAAATGCAGTTCGTGCCTGGTGCTGGATGTGCTCAGCAAGGAGCTGCAGCCTGGCCTTGGTGTGGCAGGGAGTGGACCCACCTCACACACACAGAGAGCACGGACACACAGCACCACACCAGGCTGGCTCCCTGGGTCATCCTCTTCCCTCAGCATGTTCTTATTGACAGGGAAGCTCAACAGCAGTATCTCAGGCAGATACTGTGCCTGCAGTATCCCAAACCCACCTTCCAGACTGGGGAACACGTTGGTGCTCACCTCTCCCAGCCTCTCTCCTTCCCAGGAGAAGGAAAGGCAACATGAGGCCTTCTGGATTTGGGAAGAGAGATGCATTAAGTGTCCTGAAGCTGTATTTTTTAATTATAATCCAGGGAAACAAATGAAATTTCCACCCTGCCAAGGCACCATCAAAACAACAACAACCTCAGCTTAAATACTTTTTCTGGGCACAATTAAACAGAGCAGACTTCTTGAACCTTCCCTGCAGCAGGGTCCCAGTGGGGTTAAGGCTTTCTGAACTCTCCTGCCCAACTTTCTCCCCCTCTCCTGCTCAGAGCTGGAGGGGAGATTGACTCATTTGGTTAAAAATAAAAACACTACTATCTAAACTTTAATGGCTTTGTTTCTCATTGCTGCAGGCAGTGGTTCATATGCATTCCAAACAGCACTTTGACTGCAAATGTAGCGTTTTGGAAGCTATTCCACCTGAAAAACAATATCTTCCATCTCTCTGCCTTGCTCTGTTGGGGGCTGGGAGCACACCCATCCTGGCTCCAGGTTCAGGGAGGTGCTGGTGTGGAAAAGGGAAGAGCTGGCTCTGCTGCAAGGATGGTGCTGGAGGAGGGCTGGGACGGAAAGCAGGAGTGCTGATGAAGAGGGCTTCAATCTCTACTGGGAGAGAAAGTGTTTGAAATGTTGGGGCTGGGGGTGATGCCCAACGCTGCTACAGTCAGGACTTGTGAGGGGCCATACCAGCTCTACCCCTTGGACCCCTGCAGACCTCCCACCCACAGATTTCACTGCCCAGAAGCTCCCCTGTGCACCCAAAGTGTGAATGTTGCATGCACTGGTGTGCATGGGCAGTGGAAAATTCCTCACGCAGGGGTCCATGGCAAAGAAGAGGGGACAGATGGAGCTGGAGGTGGCTCTGCTGCCCAGCACACACACTGGGCCAGCACCAGCTGCACACTCTGGTGGCCCCTGTTGAAGCCTCTTCCATGACACAGAATCATCGAATCTGGACTGGTGTGGGTTGGAAGGGACCTCTAAAGGCCACCTTGTCCAGCCCCCTTCAGCATCTTCAACTGGAGCAGCTTGGTCAGAGCCACATCCAAATTGGCCTTGAGTCTCCGCTGCTACTTTTCTGGCCAGGAGAGCTGTGACAGGCCATGTGTGACAGGCCATGTGTGCCATCCCCTGCCCAGATGCACACATATTCCCCTTGGCTTCACAAATCCCACACAGACCACAGCTTACCCTGAGTTTATGGAAGGGAATGGCCACGGTGAGGTCTGGGATGGGTGATTTGTCCAGCCACCATCACTCCAGCCCTGTTCTTTGAGCAGCAGTGTGTCTTGGCTGGGAGCCCCATGTCTAATGTTGAGTTGCTTCATTTGTTCAGGTCTTTTTGTCCAACCTTTGAGCGACAGTTCCCTGCATTGTTCCTGCTCCCACAGAAGTCAGGGATGAGCCTGTCACCTGGTCTTACATCTGTTTGAAAAGGGACAAAGGAATCCAAGTTGGGGGTCCCCATGGGATGGCCAGATAACCTGTCCTCAAAGGGGCTAAGGTATTCATCTCATCCCTCTAATGACTTTGTGGGGTTGCCCTGGCAACTGACGCTCAGAGATGATGCAATCAAATTTGGGAACGATGTGATTAGAAATGACAGACAAGGGGAAACAAAGGGAGGCAAAGTTGCTGTGGCAGCTGGGATGCTGTGCTCGGTGCATAATGCATGGATCGGGGCTGCAAGACATTATTCCGAGCAATTACACTAAAGATCATATTCTATTTGCCAGCTAATTACAGAATATCACTCAGTGCCTGCCGTCCAGCCTGTCGCTGCTCTCCCCACTCTGGGAGGCCTGGGAATGGCCCTCTCATTAACCTGCCTGTGTCTGATCTGCTCCTACATTTTCAACTGGCACCTGCCCAGCACAAACTGCCATTTGCTGCTCCCCCCTCTGCATATTCCCTGTCCCACTTCACAGTCCCTTCTCATCCAGGGGCGTGCTGCTCTCCCGTGGCAGCTGCCCATCCCTGTCTTTGGCCACCTCAAAGGAAGAAGTGCTGATAAGTGTCCTAAAAGGGAGTGCTTTGCTCTGGGCTGCACCTGCCTGGCTGCAAATGCTCAGCCACCCTTTAACCCCAGGTGGGACAGCCCTGGAAGGTCTGTGCACCAGCTGAGGACTCATAACTCCTGGATATAAAGCTTAAATATCATTTAGAACTGTGATGCTTGAGCACAGCTGCCCAGATGTTCTGCCAGCTTCACAGCCCCACATGATTTGGTGTAGGATGCTTTGCTAAGCCCCAAGCAGATGAGGGGACACCCTGCCACCCTCCAAGGGACACCCTGTTTGCTGTCACCCCCCTTGTTTGGAGCAGGTGGCATGGCTGGGGTGCAAGGTGTCCATGAGCTCTGTCAGACACTTTGGGCTTGGTTTATTTACATACCATGGGGCTCTGCTGTGTGTTCCTGCAAATAATTGCCCTGGAAAGGACAAGGAACAAAGTAGAAATATAGGGAATAGGGATTTGCACTGTAAATATTACTGGTGATTCATAATCCCTTTTCCTCAGAATTTCAGCTTTCTTAACTATTATCCCTCTCGCAGGAAGCCCAGACTGTTCTTTTGACAGTTTTATGTGACCCAGCAGGCACTTTTCATTCATTTTCACCGAAAAATCAGGAGGCTCAATTCCCTGTGGCTGGGTACCTGGTGGTGTCATTAGCCCAGTGCCAAGGATGAGGAGGGGCAATGGGAGGAGAGAAGAATCGCTTCTGCTCTGATGTGACACCTCTTTACAGACATCCACGCTGTTCTCAGCCTTCAGGCATCTCTGACAGCAACCAAGTGTCACCTCAAGGGTGCAGTAGCCAAATGCTTTCAAAGAAGCACTGAGAAGGACACAAACCTGATGCCATTTCTCTCCCAGGCCCTCCGGCCTTGTCTCTGCTGCCAGAAAAGACAGGGTGGTTTGAAATACCCGTAACCTGACATGTTTTAGGATCCTTGTGGTGACAGAGTACCTTGGTGGATGGTCAAGATGAACCTTGATGTTGTCTCCTGCTAGCACATGTGTTCAGGAGAGAGCAGGCAGTGCCTAAATGTGAGCCAGCCACTGGGTAGGTGATATGGTAACTTATTTCCCACCTCCACTCCCCCCCTCCAGTTTTGGCATCCCACAAAGGACCCCCTCTCTCCTCCTAAATAACTTCCCCCCAGGTGGGAGCTGAGGCCAGAGAGAGGGGAAGGAGGTTCTCATTCACCTTATTTCATATATTTTTGATCTCTAAAGCTAAAGCCCCACCTCCTCCCACCCTGCAAGGGCACAGTGACCTTGTGCTGGCAGGGAGAATGGACACACCTCAGCATAACCTGCCACATTCCCAAAAACCTCCTTCCCTTCTGTCCTAATCCAGGTGATCACATCAACAGGGTGTGAGAGGAGACAGTGACAGTGGGGGCCAAGGTTTGGGCTTCAGCTCCCACCTCAGGGTCACTCTCTGGTCCCATCCCTTGTTATCCCCAAGGGGTGACCACCCCAGCTCTCCTGGGCTGATGCTCTCTACAAGTACCTGACAGGAGACAGTGGCCAAGGGGGGTCATTCTCCTCTCCCAAATACCAAGCAGTAGAAGATGAAATGGCCTCAAGTTGCACCCGGGAAAGTTTAGATTGGATTTTAGGAAACATTTCTTCACTGAAAATATTATCAAGCACTGGCACAGTGCCCGGGGCAGTGGTGAAGTTCCATCCTTTGCAGAGATTTAAAAGTTGGTTAGATATGGCACTTGGGGACATGGTTAATGGTGGCTTTGGCAGAGCTGGGTTGGACTCAGTGATCTTTGAGGGCTTTTCCAATCTAAACAACTCCATGATTCTGTGTCATGGGTTCCACTTCCTTGCAGCACATCAGTGGGGAGCCACAGAACCTTCTCTTTTCTGCTCCTGCAAAGCAGCACTTGAACAGCAACCTCTTCTCCCCAGCCCTCTCCTGGGAGTCCCCATCCTGCATCCAAGAGCAAGCTGTTTGGAATGACTGGGGCTGGGATGCACTGAGCCCTGGTGGGTGTCTGAGAGCACCCAGGGGCTCCAGAACCCAGGCAGATCAAACCACCGTGGGATATGAGAGAGGGAGAGCAGCTGAGGAGGCAGCAAACCCAAACAGGGGAGCTGCTCCTGCCAGATGGGGCTCGGGGAGCAGAACTTCATTTGCATTGCTCGCAGGCTTAGCAGCCAGGCAGAAAGAAATCATCACAAATCCATCTAATGCAAACTAATGCTGGTCATTAGGAGGCAGGCTGGGAGAGCGCTGCCTGATCAGGAAAAAGACATTAGGAAAAAAGTTCCTGAGCAGATTTCTGAGCCAAAATAGATCATCTCTGAACAATTTACTCTTCGTTTACTCTTGTTCTCCAACCTGGGGAAGGGAGGGTTGGTATTTCTAATTTTTCTTTCCCACAAAGAAAAGTACCCCAGGGTGACCTCATCTGTCATGTACTGAGCTAAGTTTTCAGCAATCATAGAATCGGAGAATTATAGAATGGTTTGGGTTGGAAAGGGACCTTAATAACCATCTAGTTCCAGCCTCACTGCCATGGGCAGGGGCACCTCCCACCCAAACTGGCCTGTTGGGAGGAGGACAGTGCATGTGGCTGTCAGCAGGGGACCTGGCCACTCAACATCACTTCAAAGCAGAGCAGCCCTTCCCTCCATACGTGGATCAGGGGTGATAGCTGATATTGGGTCAATGCAGTTGTGGAATGGAAGACAGAACAGTCCTGTCTGTGCTTGGCACTGACCACAGCCCCCCACCCCACAAACATGACCGTGCTTCAACAAGAATCAAATGCTTTTGATGACTGTTTGTAAAAAATAAGCAAATCAGTGATTCCCTCTCAGCTGCAGACACTGGATGAGTTCTCCCAACATACCTGTCCAAGGCACACTTTACTATTAAAAAGGTGATCTCGCAGAAATAACCCATCTTTCTCCAAAACAGCTCTTTCAATTATTCAAAGTGACTTCAGTGCCAAGGCCCTTCCCACCCCAGCAAACACAGCACCGAGCACAGCACGCCCCAAACCCTGTCCTGCACCCCAGGGCGTCCTGTGCAGGCTCTCAGCAGGGAAGGAGTTAATCTGTTTGCCTTGAACAAGCCCCATTGAAGCCAGGCTGGGCTCAGCTGGAGAGAATCTCTTTATCAGGAGAGGTTATGAGAAAAAGAAACTCTTAAAAAGGCTCTGGAGCAGAGTGTGGAGCTGGTGGGGAGTTGTGCTGTTCAGAGCGTGTTGGGAAAGCCTCTGTTGATCTCTTGGCAGGGCAGATTTTGGTGCTCCCTGCTCCCCATTAAAGCTGGGATTTGGGGGTGGTGGCAGGAGGGGGCACAGAGGGGACTGTGCAGCCAGGCACGACTTTTGATGTTCTTCTGATGGGGAACTGCTTTCTTCACAAAACTATTTCCCAAATCAAAGGCAGGTTGTTTTGGAGGTTTTTTTTTGGTGGGGTTTTGGGGTTTTTTTTTTTTTGGTTGCTATTTTTGTCTTTTTTTGGTTTTGTTTTTGGGTTTTTTTTGTTATTTGATAAAATGAAAAGTTCGGGTTTTTTTTTTCAGAAAGTTAATGAAATGCTTGTGTTTTGGGTCAATCTGAGGGTTTAGTTTCAAATCAAGCAAATAAAGGAAACATCTGGGATCATGTAAATACTGTTTTATTTCTTAGATTTTCCTGGTGTGATATGCATGAGCAACAGCTCTGCTAAGCAGAAGATTCTTTCTTTAATTTAGAAAACATTAAATGTGTAAATATACATTAAAAAAACTACTCGGAATTGAGAGAAAAAGTCACGTTGAGTCAGACTTTGTCAGGAACTGTAATGACAGGACATGAGCAAATGGCTTCCCACTGACAGAGTGTAGATTTAGATTAGATCTTAGGAAGTAATTGTTCCCTGGGAGGGTGGGCAGGCCCTGGCACAGGGTGCCCAGAGCAGCTGTGGCTGCCCCTGGATCCCTGGCAGTGCCCAAGGCCAGGCTGGACATTGGGGCTGGGAGCAGTCTGGGATAGTTGGAGGTGTCCCTGCCCATGGCAGGGTGGGATGGGATTGAAGATCCCTTCAAACCCAAACCAATATGGGATTCTGTGATAACACCGTGATCCCAGCATTTAAAGGCTGTCACCAATCCTCAGCTTCAAACCTCACCCTTTCTGTCTAGGATCAGGCTCAGAAGCTCTAGGATTTTGGCTGGGTTTTGGTTTAAATTCATGACTGTTAGTTCCTGGCTGTTCTGCCACTGCTATTCACTCCCCCTCCTCCTTTTCCCTGACATGCCAAAAAAAAAAAAAAAAGGAAAAAGAAAAAGAAAAGAGCTTAAACATATTTTGCGGTTAAACCACTTTTTTTTTCATGTCTGCTGGTTCCCACTGGGCTGAAAAGCAATAAAAAGTCAGGAAGAAGTATGGGCTCCCCTCTCAGCTTTGTCATGTGGATGAATAGCACAGTAAAAAGCACTGAATGCTATCGGTTAAAACGAACTCACTGCTCTTCCAAGTACATTTTGCAGTGCTCTGATGCAAAGGGGTAGCAGACTGGATGGTGAAAAACCTCTCCCAATGATGGAGTCTTTGTCAGGCTAGAGGTTTTTGCATTAAAAAAGAAATTCTTTTTATAATTACTTTACCCACAGCAACATTTTCAGTCCTCACTTGCTCTGCCCTCAGCCTCCTCACTTTTCCATGGCACTGGAATAAATCTCAGGGAGCTGTGACCTGCAGCAAGGCTATCTGTGAGCATCTTGGAGGCTCTGTCAGTAAGAGGCTGGAAAAGCACACAGCAGTGCAAAGATCTCCTTATTATCTCCCTTCACAGCCCTTCCTGGGCATTTCTCTCCCTTCTGTTCCTCATCAGGTCCCTGATGATGCTGGTAAGAGGGGGAAACAAAAGAATAGATTGGGGGGCTGTGATAGCAAAACTAGATGTCAAGAGTTTGTACTGTCTACACCTGGCAAATATTCTGGTCTGCACTGTTAATGTGTAATTGCAGGTAAAAGTAGATGAGCAATTCCTGGGGACTTTCCCATTAAGATATTCAGGTACTTAAAAATCACTTCTTATTTGGGTTTTGATCTCCTATTGTTGAGAAAGCTGAAAGACTTCAGGGGAAAGTAGCTCTGTTGCCTGAGATCTCTCTCCAGCAGTGACAGCCAGGCTGGAATTTTCAATAAAATAGGTTTTTAATCCGTCTCTTATTTTCTCCTACTCCCCATCCCTTTTTATTAAAGCCAACTTCTCAACCCCCAAACCTTCCCAAAGCACATCTCTACCCTGATGAGATGGTTTAGCCTGGCCAGGAGGGACGTGTGGCTAAACCAAAAAGGAGGGATGTAGCAGGAGCCTCAACCCCAGCTGGAGGAAGGAAACTGGACAGGAAAGGCTGCACTGCAAAACCACACACAGCTGGAGCTTTATCCAAGCTCTCTTCAACCACCCCTGTTGTAGAATCCTGGAATAGTTTGGGTTGGAAGGGACCTGGAAGATGCTCTCATTCCAACCCCTGCCATGGGCAGGGACGCCTCCCACTGGACCAGGCTGTCCAAAGCTGCATCCATCCTGATCTTGAACACTTCTAGGGTTGGAACTTCACCCAAGCTCCATGAAACCACCCTTGGGAAAGTTTTTCCTCATATCTAATCAAAATTCCCTTATTGTTACTTGTGACTGATGCCACTCATGCTGTGCTGCTGGCTCTGATTACACAGAAATTTGGGTGTGAGGAAGAGTCTGACTTGTGCAACTTGGTGCCACAAAAAACCCAGGGAGGGCAAGGGATCCAGAGTGATGGACAGATAATGGACATCCATAGATAAGAGGATAAAATGTTTACAAGGGATATAATCCCTTCTGTTCCTGGTGATAAGCCGGCTGCTGACTGACAGGCAAGGAGGAAAACGTTCCTGGGAAGATTATTCCAAACCTGGTGAATTTAAGGCATGGGTACTTGCAGAACTGGTTATGGCAATCTCAAAGTCATTAGTGATTATCCCTGGATGCACCAGAAGATTGAAAAGGGACAAAAATGCCCAACTTTTATAAATTATTGGGAATATGGGGAATTATAGACCCACCATTTTATCTTCAATTCATGAAAAATCCTGATGGAAAGACATGAATGCATTATTTACTGCTATCTGGAAGATGCCAAGGACAAGAATCTTGGAGACCATGGATTTGCCAAGGACACCCTTCTTTAACCACCTTCATGACAAACTGAGGAAATGGACTGAAAAATTAAGAGATTGGCATTCATGTGGGACAGACAGAAAGTAATATGCCCTGGGCTGATGGAGTGCACAGGTGAGTTTAGGCTGCACTTGAGCAGAAAAAGATCTGAGGTTGATTTCTTTCCACAGCACAAGTCAGTGATATCACGCTGGCACAGAACTGGCAAACATCATCCCAGGTTGTGTAAGAAGGCAGACATGCAGGAGCCATCATTAATCCCAGGGGCTGAGGATGCCACAGCAGAGCTCCATGGCTGCAGGAGTTACCACATGGGAAGGAAGAGGTGGGGGAAAAGCAGAGAAATCAGGGGGAAGCAACAGGAATTATGAGAATTAGAAAAAATCATTCACGAGGAAAAAAGCAGTCTGGAAAAGAAGGAAAGTGGAAAATTTTTTGGGGTAATGCAAGGCTTGTTTATAGAGCCAGTTTTGGAGGGAGAAGTTCATTGCAATTTCTTTTATGCCTGGGGTTTGGATTGGACTGAAAGTTTTAGCCAAAGGCAGGGATGGGAAGGGCAGCTCAGGGGAGACCTGGGGGAAGAGACTGAAGACTTATCTGAGGATGGGTGGGTGGGTGTAAATAGAGCTTAGCACGTACCCATGGCTGGGAACTGCCCTGTGTGGCCCCAGCACGCACTGCTGCACTGCAGACAGACTGGGAAAATGTTTAATTTAATGCTTTTCCTTTGGCTAAATGGCTCCTGCAGCTTTTGCAGGCGTGGCAGGAGGGGGAAGTGCCAGAGCCACGGTCACCTGGGAGGTGGCAGAGTGACAGCCTTCTGGGGTGGCATGTGAGTCCTCACCCCTGCCAGCATCCCAGCTGCTGCTGGCTGCTCTGCAGCACCAGAGGGAGATTTGAGCAGAGAAGGAAAAACCTTCACCCTGGGGTTCATCTGCTGGTTTTAGGGGTCTTTTTTTTTTATTCTTAAAGAAAGACATCCTCCAGCACCTGGCTTTCTGGGTCAGGAGGTGAAGAGGTACAGGAGAAGGCATTCAACAGTCTGGCAGCAAGCCTGAAAGCAGCATCTCCACCAGAGAGCAGCATTCGGCAGGGAAACATCCTGTTGGACCATCCCAAATGGACCCCCAGAGGCTGAACACAGAAGCCTTCGGGTGCAAGTGGCCTGCACAGAGCTGGTCCAGCCTGGAGAGCCTCTCTGATGAGTGTCTGCAGGAAATCACTGGATTTTCCTTTGTGGAATCACTGAAACAGGAGCACACAGTAACTGCTGGGAGATGGGCAGAAGCCGAGGATGGGAGCAGAGAGAGGGCCCAGCCTTCCCCTGCTCCTCAGCCCTGTGTCAGGACCGGCGCCAGGCAGCCCCGTGCTGCTTCCAAGAGCCAGGCAGAAGAGAATGCTCCATGCCAAGCGAGTGTGAAATGGTGTGCAGACAGCCAGCCTCCCATTGTCTGTGTCCTTGGGAGGCTGCCAAGCCCTGCTGCCACGGCCAGGGCACGGGAAGGAGCCCTGCTTGGCTGACATCTGCTCTGCTCAGGCCACAGCAGAGCGGGGGGCTCCAGGAGAGCATCCTGTCCTCCTTCCCTCCCAGCTGGGGTTGTGCTGGACACGCCAGCTTTGCTAGTCCTGCAAAGCACCTCCTGGTGGCACTTGGCCACCTCCAGTCACCCAGCAGATTGCTCTGTCCTTAAATCTTGGCCCCTGCTGCTGGCACTTGGCCACCAAACCCACCGTGGGTGTCAAATCCACTCTGGGGTGGTGACACAAGCACAAAGGCTTTGTGGCTGTGGGGACCTGCTCCTCTCACTCCTCCAGGTGAGCGAGCATCAGGCAGGACTTGATCTCACCTGAGGGCATGATGGGGACCAGGAGAAACCTGTGGCGTGACTCAGAGCCCTGTGAAGGAAAGACAGAAGAGCATGGGGGTTCCTACAGCAATTAAGGGGATGATATCTGCACTGAGGAGGGAAATGCCTTGGAGCACTGCTAATGTATGCCATGCTAACATATGCTAAGTCATCAAAAACATGCCATTTTAAAAATATCCGGGATGCTTGCCGTGAATATCAGCCCAGCTTTGCCAAAGAAGACTTTCAGTCTCATTTATGGAAATCCAGAAAAGATTCTGCCTTCTGTCACCCAAGGGCAACCTCAGTATCAAAAGAGATAACATCCATGGCTAGAAAACACTCTGAATATTTATCCAGGCCCTAAAGGCTATTTTTCTAACTTCAGTCTTGGTTTGCTTTTCAATACTCTTTTTTTTTTTTTTTGTTATATTTTGGAAAATATATAAGGATTGGTTATTGGAACATGCATCTTTGTACAAAATATTTAATTGAAGCTCTTAATTGCAAGCTGTAAATGTAGTACTGGCGACAGATTGTAAAGCCAGAAACCATTTGGTCAATGCATAACAGCTAACAAGAGGGAAAAAAAAAACTAAACCAGCATATAAGACAATAATTTAGAAGAGATGTGAGTTTTACTGTAAAAAAATAAACCTTCCAGAAAATTAAGGAAAAATGTAGGAATGTGTTATCAGATCTATGTAATAAAAAAAGGCTTTTTTTTTAATTAGGGAAAAATATATACAGTCAAAAATATATATATTCAGTCAAAAGAAGTGATATATGTATATATATATATTATTCTTACTGGAAGTTATTTTGCCTATAAACACATTCAAGGCTTCAGAGCAAACCAAACCGAGGACAGGAAATCAGGCTGTGGAAGATGTTTGTTACTCCTGTTCAGCTCGTGTTTTCTCTTGTTGCTGTAAAGCTTGGGTGATTCTTCAAAGGTTTGAAATGACAAGTGCTGTGCATCTGTGAGAGACGTGCACAGCACCTCCTCCCCCTGCACTGCATTTGTGGCTGGGGAGGTGCTCCAGGTACGACACAGCAAGGTCAGGTGCTGCTGCAGTCAGGCACTGATATGAAGAAAAGAATATTTATATTAATTGGGGAATTAGTCCTCTGTCAAGAGGCACCTTGGTAAGCGTTGTTAGGAAAAAAAAGGACGATAACTTCTTTAATGGCTGCTCAAGTTTCAAGGCACTCTTTAAGAATTAACTAAATTAAAATCTATTTGGAGAGCTGGAAGGTTTCTATACATGAAAGTGAGGTCGTCTGGGCTTATTGGAAGCAGAATTTCAGTCACTATTAAGCTCTGGTGAAACTGGAAGAATTATTCAGAAAATTGACTGAATAAATGAAAAACTCTTAAAATGCTCTGAGAATTTCCCAGAGCAGCTGTGGCTGCCCCTGGATCCCTGGCAGTGCCCAAGGCCAGGTTGGATGGGGCTTGGAGCAGCCTGGGACAGTGGGAGGTGTCCCTGTCATGGCAGGGGGGGGATGAGAGATCTTTCAGAACCCTTCCAACCCAAACCATTCCATGTTTCCCTTTTAAGGGGATATCAGATGCTTTTATAACTCATAATACTGAGAGTTTATCCAGGAAACACCAAATTGGTTAGAATTTTTTTCTTGCAATTGAGAGACTGCCCAAACTTCAGTCACAGGGCAAGACTGTGATGTTATTCAGATGTGAGCATTGTTAGATTCTTTGATGTACCTTTCTTAAGGTGCATCTTCCTGTGGTTTCTTCTGAATAAGTGACTTAAGCATTTGCACTGGATTCACAGGGTTTACTTAAGATTATTCGTGTTTCTGATTATCAGCTATTTACGTTATCCTTAAAATACCAAAATAGGATTTACAAGTTTGCCCCTGCTTACAAATAGACAAGCCATGTCTGTGCCTTGTTTTTTATCTGCCATTAAAACAAGATTACAACTCATTTTAGGAAAGAGGTACTTAGATCCCCTCCAAGGGTAAATCCACTCTTACCATATATAATCTGTTACAAAGTGTCCTCAGAGAGAAGTGCAGAGGAGACTGTAACTGGAATAATGATCATTTATTGTTTATCATTTCCTCTGGTTAAGAGTTTGCTTTCTTTGGCAATAAAATAGCCACAAATCATTCACTAAAATTGTTGTGTTTGTTCTTTATTGTCTTTATTTTAAAGACAGCTGTTGAGGATGGGGGAATGGTGATATCACAACTTTGTACTTCCATGAAAGACAAATTTAGAGATGATGCCCCCGTGCCTCTTGCTTTTAGCAGTGTCTAAGGCAAAGCCCAGCACCCAGAAACACCACCTCTAGTCCCAGCCTGAAAGGTCCCCTCTGCTCCTGGGAGAAGGGGACATTTAACACCTACAGCCCAAAACCCTTCCCCTACTGATAAAACAAACATCAATGAGTGATGTCACTTATCACATTGGTGGGACCCCCAAACTCAGAGGACAGATCCCCAGGACTCTGCAAAGCCACAGCTGACCCTTCCAAAGCCTGGCCATGCTGTGTTAGGAGAACAATCCTTGGGAGTGACTGATCTCCTTCCTCAGCAGAGACTGAATTACAGCCACCCTCTGCCAGTGATGCACAGGTGATGCCAATGGTGACAGGGCAGGGAGAGTTAATGGGCTCTCACAGCTCGATCAGCCTCACCTGAGCCAACCATCACAGGTGGTATTTAAACTCAGATTGAGTAGTTGAGCCTCCTTGGGACTATCTCTCCACTTTCTGTGGCTGTGCTGCTCCTCTGTGCCCCACCAAGTGGCCTCATGGATGGATTTTGGAT
The DNA here is from genome assembly GCA_020086605.1 of Lanius collurio. Taxonomy (NCBI): domain Eukaryota; kingdom Metazoa; phylum Chordata; class Aves; order Passeriformes; family Laniidae; genus Lanius; species Lanius collurio. Next base: position 1,157,932 of record JACBWW010000035.1, on the reverse strand, counting down.
CTGCCTGTCCCTACAAACCTCTCTGGTGCTGTGGATCCTTTGCAGCTGGCCCTGCTCAGGTATAGTGGGATGGGCTGAGAACCCCAGCAGCTCCTCAGCTCCTGGCCCTGAGGGAGCACCAGCCCTTGTGGCACCTGGATGTTGGGGCCAGAAGTGCCATTTGTATCACTGTTTATTGACCAGGGCACCTCAGCAGGGCTGGGTGGGCAGGGAAGGCAAAATCAGCATTACTGTAAAGCATGAGGGGAGGCTGAGCCAGGCAGGGGTCCCCGGGTGGGCTCTTTGTCCTGGGTTGAGGCTGCACACTGGAGCTGAGCCCTCCAGGGCACCTTTTTGTGCCCAGCCTTTCTCTAAGGAAGAATGTGTCCTTTGAGATGTGTCATGGTGACTTCTAGAAGCATCGAGCTGGTTTATTCCAGGGAATGGTCACAGCACCAAGCCTGATGAGCTCCAGGAGTGTTTGGGCAGTGCTTGGGCACAGGGTGGGATTGTTGGGGTGGTCCAGTGAGGGCCAGGATTTGGACTTGATGGTTCTTGTGGGTCCCTTCCAAGTCAGGCCATTCCATGATTCTGGGGCCACAAGTTCTCCCTAAAGCAGCCTGTTTATGGGCTCCTCCTGCTGTGCTCCTCCTCAGCCTTGCTTTGGGGGTGTGTGGGGCAGGGGGAAGCTCCCCCACAGCAGAGCAGTTCCCCAACCTGTTGTGCTGTGTGGCAGCAGCAAGAGCCAGGAGAGGCGATGCTGCATGTTTGGGGATTTTTAGTACATGTGATTCAAGGGCTTGAGAGGAGAAATTCTCGTCTGCAAACTCAGTTTCTGCGTGCTGCGAGCCCCTGCTTGTGCCTCACTGCCTTCCTCCCCCCCCGGTGCTCCCTCTGCTCCTCTTGCAGCTCCGATGCTGCTGACAGCGCTGATCCCTGAGGAAATCTGCGGCCCCTGCAGCCGGCGAGGAGGGCTGGATGTACCCTGCAAAGCGAGCCAGGAGCATCTCCCACCGCCGCCGGCCAGAGCCGGAGCGAGGAGGGAAGGCTCGGCCGCTCCCCGCTGCTGGCGCCGCCGCACCGAGCAGGGTGTGCGATATCCCGGGCAGCGCGGGTGGCTCGGCAGGCGGGGGGTCAGGGCAAGGGCTGCTCTTTGCTCTGCTCGCACATCAGCCCCAGCTCTGAGGGTGCTGTTCCGTGCGGGCACGGGATAAACGAGCGGCTAAATCCCGGGGATGCGAGCTGCCAGCCTGTGCGCCGGATCATATTCCTGAAAGATGCCAACAGAGGGCATCCGCTGCCAGGCACAGCCTGAAAATTCCTGCTGCATCCCCCGCTCCTGGCTCCACATAAAGAGCATCTCAGGGCTTTTCTTTTTTTTTTTTTACCCCTCTCCCACTTAGCCTCAGGTTCAGCTTTGTCAGAGGTTTCTAAGTAGATGGGCTTGTTCGGTGAGTGCTTTCATTTTCCTTTGGAGAAGGGAAACAATAATCCACAGCTGCAGTCCTTTGGTCGGGGCAGGGCTTTGATAATTAGTGACTAAGGGCTCCCCACAGCCTGGCAGAGCAACAGCCAGGTTCAAAGTGAAGGTTGATGCTCTGTTGTCCTGTGCAGCTGTAAACAAAATCGGAAGCACTGCTGTGCTGGTGTTGGAGAGGAGCAGGAGAGTTCATAATGAATGTCCTGGCTTTGGTGGATTTAAATAGTCAGTTTTATTTATGGGTGCTTATTCCTGGTGTTTAATCTCATTGTTTCATGTCTCTTGTGGACAGCCAAAAAGAAATGGAACTTGTGAAGCCTGCTGCTCTCTCTGGTAAACACATATTGATGTCTGGGCTCTGGGGCAGCTCACTCTGGGTGCATTGTCACTCTTATTTTGTGAAGACCTCACACCAAAACATCCCAGACGTCCAAAGGCCAGGGAGCCTGTCTGATAGCAAGATCATGAATCCAGTTTTGACTGGAGACAGCAAAGATCCTAAGAGGAGGACCTGGTGTTAGGCAGGGCTCATGTGAGGGTTGGCAGGAGCCCCACACATGAAACCAGCAGGGGGATGATGGGTGCAGGAGCTGGGAATTGTGCCTCTAAGTGGGCTAGAAACAAGGGTCAGTCTGAGCTGGGTGAGGGCTGTGTCTAAAGGGATGATTCCAAGTGATAGTTTCTACTGGAAATAAAGTAAGGGTAAGACTGATGCTCTGCTGCCCTTAGTTGTGTATTTATTGTGAGTTAGCCCAGAGGGAGCAGGGCCTTTTGGGGGTCCAGCTGAATCTCAGCAGTGCAGGGACACTGATTACGGGGCTCCCACAAGAATGTTCTGTTCCAGGGTTTCCAGCTGCTTTGCACACAAAATGGGGCAAAACCCTAAAAAACTAGCATGGTTGGAAGGTCTGGCTAGCCATCAGTGCTTGGAAAAGACCTGTCTCAGCCTCATGAAACTTAAGCCTAAACCAAGCTGTTTAGCCCCCATCCAGTAGCTGTTCTGTGTCTGGTTTAACTCTTTGTGTGGGAATATTTACATTTTACCTTCCAAAAAGTACATGTATTTTCAATAGTGAAGCTTGAAATACATGAACATGCTCCTCATAGAAAAAGTGTTCACTTGCTTTAATAATTTAACCAGAGTCTCCCAACTGGCCACCAAAAACAATGCCCTGCTCTGTATGTGTAGGTCATCTCTACTTCCTATTATACATCGAGAAAGGGACAGTAATATCCAGCCAAATTTGATTTATGGACTGCTACAGAGATTTAAGAAATTTATGATTTGATTAATCCATCCCATATATCTTTTTCTGTATTACCGGTAATTCCCGCCATACATCAAAACCTCCTGAGCAGGAATTTGGCATTGATCAGGCAGCCAATGTTTCCAAAGGGTTAAATTCTATGGTGAACCAGCCAGACAATAAACTACTGTGACCTGCTGGTTAAAGATGTAATCAGCAGTCCTGGGGTCTGGCTTACCCAAGCCTTGTTCTGGTTCACCCAGTGAGTGTTTTGGACAGGTAGGATGTGCAGAACAGCATTACTGGGGAACTACGGGCTGGGGTGTGGAGAAAATACTGTCAAAATTCTAATATGTCAGGGTGATCATTGTAGTAAATGAACAGGTACCGACAGTGCTCCTGAAGATATAAGCTGGGCCAAAAGATGGGCTGACCAGTGGTCTGGATGACCAGTGGTCTGGATGACCAGTGGTCTGGATGACCAGTGGGACAGCCTGGAAAAAGCTTCTCTTAGCAAGGCTGGCTGTTGAGCTGAGCCCTGCTGGCAATCCCTATTTTCCCTCAGAGGGAGGTGGGGGTTTGGCATAGGGCATGGAAAGCAAATCAACTAATTAACTCAATGAGGGAATATGGAATAGCATAGCTTGGATTGGATGAGGATGTGACCTGAGACTGTAGATGCTTCTGCTGCTGGTAAACAAGTTTTCTGTTTTTTTCCTGTAACACTATTGACATTTTAAAATGATCAGAATATTTCAAGAGCACATTTAACCAGACAGAAGTACTGGATTTCAATACCATTGAATCCAGAAAGCAAAAGGTGGGTCCTAAATTACCTTCAAAATCATAACAATTTTAAAAGTCGAATCATTTCTCATCTACCTTGTGTTTTTCCAGCTACTCCAGGTCACCCAGCTGGCCTCCTTGGAGAAGGAGGAGGCAGAGGGGTGATTCCTGCACTGGGGGAAGCGGCACGCACACACCTGGCAGCCCTGGAGCACATTCCCTGTGCAGGAGCCAGGTGTGTGAGCTCCCCCTGCCTGGCCCTACCCCGGGGGCCCCAGGGTCCCTCTCCCCAGCCCCTGAAGTCCTTGATCTCTGCTGATGGGGAGTGGGGATGCCACTTAGCAGCAGCCCCAGTCGAATTTTGCAGCCAGGGCTCCTGTTTGCCTGGGATGGGGGACAGTCAGTGTGGTTTCACCCAGAGACATTTAATAATGTTGCAGCTCTGTTAAGCTGCCCACAATTTCATCCAGCCACCTCTTTCAGAAGAGCCCTGCATCTTCATTACCTTCCCCTCGAGCCATCTGGTCTCCCAACCTGACCTTTTTAAGAAAGATTGGTTAAAAAAAACTGGAGCAGTCCCTGAACACAAGACCTTGTGTGTCATGTTTAAGCCTAGAGCAAATTTTTACGTCCAAGCTGTGAAACCTTGAAAATAAAGATTTATAATTGATATTCTGTCTGAAGCAGAGTGAACAGAGATGGTCTAATTAAATTCTGTGGTGGGTATAATTAACCCATTTATTCATTTATTACCCTTTATGCAGCTAATGCAGGCCCAACCATTGCCATTTGTTTATGGAGAACCTGTTACCTGCCTGCTTGGCTCGGGCTGTGGCAGCCAGGCCCATGGTGATGCTCTGGAAGGGCTGATGGTTCAGTAAAGGCAGGTCTGAACTGCTGGATTCATTTTCAGAAGCCAACGCAGCTCCTGAATGAGTCAGCTGGGAAGGAGCAGGGTGGAAAGCAAAGATTCAGGGTTCTGCTTTGGGCTCTTTTGCAGAGCTGCCAGGGGACTTTGATCAAATATGATGGTTTGGGGTTTTTTTAAGAGCAGAGTGGCTCTCTGGTGTCAAACACACCTGGTACCGTGGCACCAAATCCCTGCTGTGCAGTAGGCAGGGCTGCAGGAATATCCACACTGATGTGTGTGGATTTCTGCCTTCCCTCCTTCAGAGCTCAGCGTGGAAATGGTACTTCCAAACCTGTAGCACAGATAACTACTCACACATCCTTTGGGAGAGCCTCATCTGACTAAAAGCCTGTCTGGCTTTTCCAGAACGGAGCTGTTTCTTTTCACCCAAGACTCATTTCACTTCACTTTCTTGCAGCCATCATGAGATAAAAAACAATGAATCAACCCGAGATTATTTTTCATGAAACTTTAATCAGGCACTGTCCCCTTCCCATGTCTGTGTGAGCAAACCTTGAGGAGCATGTAGGGCTTGAACATGGAGTAAAAACCATCTGCTTGAGAGGCAAGAAGTGCAGGAAAAAGCCTTTGCTGCTGGCACCTCTCTACCTGGGCAGGCTGTCCTGCTGCAGATGTGCTGTCTGCATTCAGCCCCCGGGTCCCTCAGCCCATCCATCTCTCAGGCAGTGAAAGCCAATACCACCCCCCTCCTTCCCCTCCCTCTGCTGCTCCTTAATATTTCATGCATCAAAGAAGTTTCACTAGAAATGCAAAAACTGATTAATTAGGTAGAGTGCAAGAGTTACATGCATTGAAGGTTTCTTTCATCTTGGCAAGGAGAGGAGCCATGCTGGAGGCTGTTGCTGCTCGTGAAGGTGTGCCAGAGGGTGGGCAGTGATGGAGTGGATGTGGGGTTCTGAAGGAGGGGATGGGATAGCCTCATTCCTTGGACTTTTGCTCAAGCAACAGGCTGCTTTCCACTTTTCCCTTGGTTTTCCCTTCCTCTGTAAGTGTTCTTGACAGCCAGGCTGGCCCGTGCCTGGTGACAGGGGTGTTTGGAGGGGGATTGTAGCAGGTACCTGCCTGACTCCAGCCTCAGGATAGGCAAAGTCCCTTTCCAGTGTGGCTTTGGACATGCCAAAGACCCTGTTGCTACCACACACAAGGAAGGTCTGGTTGAAACTGCAGTGAGCCCCAGGGAAGCTGTAAAGAGGCAGGTAGTGCAGGATGCCAGAGGAAGACAGCTAGAAAATGCCATGGGCACCTGACCACAGCCTTCCCTGGGTGAGCAAGGCTGCTGCTTGTAACATAACTGCTCAGCCTGTCCCTCAGCCCAAAATGCAGAACAGCCTTGCCTTGCTGTACAGATGCTGCAGCTCCCTGTTCCCACTCCAGGCCCTTCTGAACCGAGTCCAGAGGCTGTTTCCCAGCACACTGCTGGTGCTTCACAGCTCTCCTGTAAAAGGTAGGAACCAACTACTTGTATCTGAGGAGGGAGGAGAAAATTCAGCCTCTGCTGGCTGCAAAAGCAGGGAAGTTAAAGCTGGCAGAGTGTCCCCTCAGGGCACTTCTCTGGAAGTGGTCAGGAAGCTCCCGGTTTGATGCCGTGTCAGAAAGCAGCATCTCCTGCAGCTTTGAGCACAGCGAGGGGCCTGCTGGCTCGCTGTTAACCAGAAGCAAGAACCGAACTGCAAAGGGCACTTTGTGCACCCCCTCCTCTCTCAGGAGGTATTCCTTGGAATTGCTGACCCAGCCTGGCTCCTGTGTTTCTTGTGAGAGCTGGCAAAAGCACAGCTTGAGCCCCGTGGTCACTGACCACAGTCAGGTACCATGTGGCTGTGGACCAGCATTTGTACACTGCAGCTTGGAAACAAAATTAATTTTGTGGCATTTACTTCACAGAAGGAAAAAAAAAATTCACTCCTTCGGTGGAGTTATTGATGCTGATGTGACCCTGGCAGGGTGAAATATAAACCACTGATTACATCAGAGCTCTAACAGTGACTTTCTCCTCTGATTGCAAGCAGCAGGATTTGTGACATACAGGCATTACAGACATAAATTGCTCTCTGTATTGTAAATACATAGTGCATTTTAATGATCCCTGCTGTATGTACATGCCTTTAGTAATAGGGCCAATTGAAAACCACTTCAGAAAGCTGATGTTGGTATCTTTGCAATAACCTCCTCATCTATGCTGGCCAATAAAAGATGCATTAGTTCTGTGTGTCCAGAAATACAGCTCATGGCTTTAAAAGTCAAACAATGCTTCGTCTGTGACCCTTTAAATGAGAATTACTTTTCTTTTTTCCCCTTCACCATTCATAATAAACTTAGATAATACAGATACTTTAAGCACTTTCCAGCAAAATGTCTTCACAAAGCTCTCCTCAGAGGCACAAAATCTTGAGTTTGCCTCAATCTCACTTGGGGCATTGTCATGCAGAAGAAAATAACCCTGGGGCTGAACTGCTCTGTTTAGGACTAAGAAATAAATGGAATGTCTCAAAACTCCTGCTTAAAAAAACCTACTCAGGTGAAAACTAGTCATGAATGTGGGCAGATAGAGGCAGAAGGTTGGCATAGCCGAGGTTCCTGGTTTGCATGGTACACAATAAATGCTGTCTTCTCCTAGAGGCTGCTCCACCCGGGAAGAGCCCACTATTGCCTCTCGGTAGTGGAGAAGCTCCCAGCTCCTTCTGAGCACGTTTCTGCTTTCTATGCAGAAAGCCCCACACTTGGGACCCGTACAGATATAATTTCCACAGCCCTCGGTCTCTCTTTTTATCCATTGTGGCAGCAACGAATTATTTTCCTTGCATTCCTGTATGTGAGAGAGGATAAAAAAGCCCAGATTGGGGAAAAAAGAAGAGATTTGCCCCCAGGCTGCGCACTCAGCAGCCGAGGTGAGAACAGAGCTGGTGCTTCCTGACAACGCGTCAGGTCCCCCCATCTCACCCTGCCCAGATGGGTCTTGTCAGTGCAATGCGTTTTCACTTGTAAGATGATTTCCATTTTCATCCAGCATTTTTGCTGGGAATGGCAGTTTTTGCCGGTTTCTTGGCCCCGATGCTGTCGAAATCAGCGGTCAGGCAGGCACCAGCGTCCTCAAGGAAAGGCTGGATCCATGAAGCATAAGAAAAAGATATTAAAAATAGGCCTCATTTAGAAATAGCAGGCTGGGTTATGAGCTATGCAATTGGCTTGAAAATCTACAGTTTGTTCACATTTAAAGTACCCCCAAATTAGCAAGTTAGACAAACTTCTGTAAGTGTTCCTAGAATATTTTTTCAGCGAGTGAAACTCTCAGAATCCTGTTCCTGCCGTTTACTTTCATATTGTAAAAGGTGGACTAATAGAAACCTGTTACCTCAGTTGTAAAGTAGGATTAACATTCCCTTGTGCAAACATTATTGATGGTTTTCAAACAGTGAAGTTCTGCCTTTAGCTCAATTCTTTGGAAGAAAAAAAGGAGGTGGAATCCTTTTGTCCCAAAAACGAGAACAGAGATTTGCATTTACACAGGGAAGGATCCAGAGTAAATAAAAGCTGAATGTGCCCATTTGCGGGCAGTGGTTTGCAGAACCTTCCCCTTGATCTCCGTGCCTCTGCCTGCTCGGGAGGACTTGAGAAAACCTCAGTCTGCTGCTCAGAAGAGAGTTGGTAGAGCTTTGTGAATCTAAAAAGTAAGGCAAAATAGAACCAAATGGTGTCCACAGAGCTGCTGGACCTCCCTTTTCTAATATGTCAGGACTCGCCCCGAGTCAGACAGTCTGTAGCAAAGCAGGTGTCTCAGCCTGTGTCTCCTGACCTCTGCTTTCCATCTCTGAGCCCTGGAAAACACTCACCTCGTTGCTCGATGGCAAATGCCAGGGCAGGGGAAATCTGGATGCACCGAAAACGTGTCCTGTCCTCCAACTCAGCTGGATCCCCAGCAAAGCAAGAGGAGGAAGCACTTGGCTCAGAGCTGTGACAGCAGCAGTGGGTGTCTATAGGTGCCCTTCCCAGCTCAAGGACAGCTCCTTACCAAAATCTCCTCGTACGTGACAGCACAAAAATCTCTACTAATAGCAAATGGATGCAGTTGTGCAGCAAGTGGCTATGAGGAGAAAGGACTAACAGGGCTGGGGCTTTAAACAGAAAGAGAGGTTTTTCAGGATTTCCAGTTCTAAAACAACATTTAATATTTGCTTCTTTTGTATACGCATTGGCAGTACTCGTGTTGATGCTGTACTGGTTCTTTGCACTCTTTGACTAGAAGAATTTTCAAAAATAAGAGAAAGAAAGGAGCACATGTGCCAATAGCAGCTTGAGACAGTTCAAAAGCTACCCTTTCCTCCTTAAAAAAAAAATAAAGAAAGAAAAGAAAAAAAGAAGAGAAAAAGAAGAAGGAAAGGAAGGGAAACTTTTTTTCTAGTATTACACTTTTCTCAACAAAGACCTGACAGGGCTGCATAAATAATTAGGGCTGCATTTTTGCCTGATAATTTTTTCCAGCACGCCTATAAACTTCACCCCTCCAAGTCAGACAGAGCTGGAATCCTACATTTAATGTTCTACAACAAGTTGCCTGTTTGCTGGTGAGCACTTTTTGCTTTCTCTCTATTCCTGTAGCTGGAAACAGTCGCTGTTCTCATACTACTGCGGGACTACAGCTTGTTAAGGCTGGAAGCTGAAGCTGGGAATGGCCCCTGGGAATGGGGCTGGAGCTGTTTGTTTGCTGGATTTCATATTCATTGCCATTCTGCCCTTGTTGTGGTTTTAACATTTGATGACCTAGGTATCTCAGAAGGCTGTTTTGCCTCAATAGGCATGTGATGAATTGCTCTTAATTAGCTTGTGGAAATAATATAAGCCTGAGCATTAAGCGTGCTTTGTTAGGGTTTTGACATCTTCTTTTATATGTACATCTACAAATAAAATCAGGTAGATTAGCAGTCACTAGGAAATTGTTGTTGTGAGTCACTGACTCAGAGCTGCTGTAGGCTGTCTCTCCTCGTCTTTGTTAGTCATGCCCGACTGTGGGCAGGAGTTCACAGGGTTCTGGGGCTGGGGTCAAATGTGTCAATTTTGTCTCTAGGGACAGGGTTTGCCTTCAAATTCACCTCCGTCATTCCAGTTGGCTCCACTGCAGTTCAAGGCAGAGTGTGAGCAAAACCATGGCAGTGGAGCTCACCTGGTTTTGTCTTCAAGCACAAACTTCAGCCTTCAGATGGCACCAAGGCATCCATGTGATGGAGGGATATTGGAACCCGAGATCAGGCCTCAGGGTCATTTATCCTTCTGGCTCCCATTTAAATGCTGGCTGGTAAAGACCAAATCTAAAATCTTTGCTCTAGGCCACCAGTCTGTCTCCTCTAGCTTTGTCGTTGCAAGCCATCTCTGTGCGCCCTGGATGCTCCTATTCACTTAAGAGAGGGTAATAATTAGTAAAAGCTCTCAAGAAACTAATTTCTGTGCTCTTGCACCCCGGCGGTTGCCCGAAAGGAAGGAACAGTCTGACGAAAGAGTGGCAATGAGCTGGATGAGGGGAGAGGCAGGAGGGACAGCGGGAGTTTCATAAAATCATAGAATGCTGGAATGATTTGGATTGGAAGGGACCTTAAAGGCCACCCAGTTCCACCCCTCCGCCATGAGCAGGGTCTTCAACTGGTTGCTCCAGCCCCCGTCCAACTCGGCCTTGGACACTTCCAGGGATGGGGCATCCACAGCTCCTCTGTGCCAGTGCCTCGCCGCCCTCACAGGGCAGAATGTCTCCCTAATATCCCATTTAACCCTTCCCTCTGCCACTTCCAAGCCATCCCCCTTGCCCTGTCACTCCATGCCCTTGCCAAAGCCCCTCTCCAGCCCTCCCAGCTGTGCGGGTCGGGAGCGGCGGCAGCGATGCGGGAGCGGTGTGGCGGCGGCAGCAGCCCGCAGCCGGGGCGGGGAAGCCGCGGCGGGGCCGGGCCGGTGCCGAGCGCATCTCTCGGCGCGGGGAGCGGCGTCCCCGGCGCGGGGCGGGCGGAGGGTCCGCGATTGCATGAGGTCCC